>CM046448.1:82223320-82325305 GCA_025506515.1 Flaveria trinervia
CACCTAAAACATTCTAAGTCTTCCCTGCATGCATGCACTTAAGTGCAGAGTAGAAATGCTTCGAAAGTTTTACACCCTGCATCAGAATTATTCTAAGTGTAAATTCTTCCGAAGCCAAGACCAACATCTTCCGAAACCCAAAGTGAAGTCTTCCGAAGCTTCAAATACAAAGTTTTCCAAAGCCAAGAAGTGAAGACTGATTTCTTCTAAAGACTTTTGATACATGCTTTATCTGTTATATTTTTCTATAAAGCTGGACCACTTTCTGTTGCAACTCTATTGACTCATCAACTTTCACAAGTTGATGCAAAACCAGGTGGTTGTTTGACATACACCTCTTCATCAATTAACCCATAGAGAAAAGCACACTTGACATAAAGTTGATAGACCTTGAAGTTTTTAAATGCAGCAAAAGCCAATAATATCCTAACAGCTTCCAGTTTTGCTATAGGAGCAAAGACATCAGTGTAGTCAATTTGTTCTTCTTGTGTATACCCTTGAACAACTAATCTAGTTTTATTTTTGATGAAAATTCCTCTATCAAACCTTTTTCCTTTTGAATTAAAGCATCTCCTCTTGCATAGCTTCAACCTAACTTCCATCCTTCAGAGCCTCATTAATATTCTAAGGCTCTATCTGAGATAAGAAATATGAGTGAAGACAAACATTTGCTTCAAGGGTTTGTCCTCTAGTTCTTACTCTTTGTCAACATTTCCAATGATGTTTATGGTGAGATGAGACTTGTGGATCCTTAGTTGAGGGATCACAACAAGTTGTTGAGAGGATCTAAATTAGAGAAATTTAGATCTAGCATTGATGTTTCTCCCACCAAATCATCACACTTATCAAGAGAGACTTGATCCAAAGAATGTGTGACATCATTAATGTTGTCTTAAATGGAGTGGTTGCCAGCATCAAGAAATTCCTGATCACTATCACCACCACCATTTTCTTCTACATTTGAAGCTTCTTTATCTGGTTATGGAGCCTATGAGCTGGAATTTGAAGACATCTTAGATGTATCAGCTGAATTTGTCATTGTTGTGCTGATAGAAACTTCATTTGTAGAGTTAGTTACAAATGGAGTTGAAGATGTATAGCTTGAAGGTCTTCTTAGATAAAATTTTGGATCAGGACCACCTGTAGATAGTATGTCTGTAGATCCTGAAACATGCTCACAAGAATTTTTAAAATAGTTGGTAACTAAATCAAGATCAAACAACCAATCAGGACCAGAACCTTTCACACTGGGAGTGTGCTCATTGAAAGTCACATTTGCTGACTCTTCAACTACTCTAGTTCTGAGATTGTATACTCTATAAGTCTTAGCTTGGGAAGAGTATCGAATAAAGTGTCCATAATCTGATTTCTCAGCAAACTTGGCAATTTGATCTTTGGTATTCAAGATGGTGCAAGGACATCCAAATGACCCGAGAAAATCAATGAAAGGTTTCCTCTTGCGCCAACGTTCATAAGGAGTTTTACCATGAGTCTTAACCACTAAAACTCTGTTTTGCACATAGCAGACAATGTTGACTGCCTCCGCCCAGAAGGTGATGGGCAGTTTAAAGTCAGACAACATAATTCTTGCAGCTTCAATAAGTGTCCTGTTTCTCCTCTCAGCAACACCATTTTGCTGAGGAGTCCTGGGAGCACTATATTGTCTTGTAATACCCTTTTCATCACAAAATGTAGGATTTGGTTCTTGAATTCAGTTCTTTGATCACATCTTATGGTTTTGACCTTGTGATCATACTGATTCTCAATCTTTAAGATGAAATTCTTTAGAATATCAAGAGTTTCATCCTTAGTTCTAAGGAAGAAGACCCATGTGAATCTTGTAAAATCATCCGTGATCACTAAACAGTAAGAGGTCCTTCCTAGACTCATTACACTGGTGGGGCCAAAGAGATCCATTTGTAACACGTGTAGGGGAGTAGTGACGGAGTTTCTTTCCTTAGGCTTGTGAGATAGCTTGTGTTGCTCTCCTTTCAGGCATGCCACACAATGATCATCACTTGTAAACTCTTTCATTGGCATTCCATTTACCAACTCATTCTTAATCAGTTTATTTTTGTTTTTAAAGTTTACATGGCACATTCTTTTATGCCATAGGAAAGACTCATCACTATTTTCTTTAGATAGAAAGCATGAGACTTCTCCCCAGGGAGATGTTTCTTGCAGATCCATCTTATATATGTTCCCTCTCCTGGGGGCTATGAACAGGATATGCTCTTGAGGAATGATCACCCCAGGCCTGAGAACAATACACTCATGCTCAGTGAAAAGCATGTTATGTCTCTGATCACAAAATTGAGATACACTCAGAAGATTGTATCCAAGCCTTGACAAAGTTTACCTTCTTAATGCTGAGCTTACCATTTGTGACCTTGCCCCTTCCAGAAATGTAACCACCTTCATCTCCTCCAAAAGCAACTGGCCCTCCATCAATTCTTTCAAAATTTTGGAGTAGTGACCTATTGCCTGTCATGTGCCTGGAACAGCCACTATCAATGATCCAGGAATTTTTGTTTGTCTTGAGCTATTTCTGCATAAAGAAAATGATTAGTTACATTTGGAAACCCAAGCCTTATTGGTCTTGGGCTCATCAAAAGAAGTAAAAGGTAATGAAATAGTAATAGATCCTATAGTTGTGCTTTGAGGATCTCTCGTTGTTATTGATGGAGGACTCTCAGTCATTTGTTCTTTCTTTGTCTTCCACACCACCTTTGGATGTTTGGATTTGACCTTCAACACTTTTGAAGCTTTTGTGGCTTCATAAGTATTTATGACTAGACCTTCAAAGGATCCTGTTAGGACTGCAACAGACTTTAGTGCTTTGGAAGTATTCCTTTCTTCCAAGACCAAATTTTCTTCCGAAGGCAATTTTCCACTTGCCTTCTTCTTCATTTTGGAGCTTTCAAAGGAAACAAATTTTCCTTCTGAAGCTATTTTCTTTTTGTTCTTCAGTCTCTTAGAAGATTCTTTCTTTGTGATATGGAGAGTACTCTTTGGATTGTAGATACAATCTTTAGCAAGATGAGAAGTACTCTCACACATAACAAATTCCATCTTCTTCTTCCTAAGAGCCTTCTTTTGAGAACAAGGCTGACTTTGATCACTTTCCCTCTCCACTTTCGTCTTTACAGATGCTGAGATAGTCCTTTTAAGGTGATAACTGTTCTTGGAGTTGGATGGTTCAGGCTATGTAGCAGTGGTACATAGCTGATCAACCTTCTTCTTGTTGCTGAGATGATTTGAACATGAACCAGAACTTTTGGTACAAGAGTTCAAACTGATGTCTTCAGTCTTAACCACTTCAAACCCTACAGGGATAAAGACTTGTTTCTCCTTAGAGTCAAAAGTGGCATTGATGTCTTGAGCCTTCTTTTCCTTTCTCTTGATCCTTCTAATAAAGTTCTTCCTTTTGGACTTGGTCATCCCAAAAGCTTTACTCTCCTCAGAGGGATGATGACCCTTCTTAGAATACTTTTCTTCACTCATCTCAGAGCCATTCTTCATCATCTCCTCTTCATTCTCTTCAGTCAAGGGATCTATAAGGGGAAGCTCATCTTCACAAGTTCCACACCTAGCAGATCTTACAAACAAGACTATATGTGGAGGAGCTATCTCTCAAGATCCCAGTCCCTGCTTATTTTGATAACACACTTTTGCATGCAAGGGTGAGGATATCATGTTCTTGAAGGTCTCTTTTTCAAGAACACATTTTTTTGCCTTAGCTTTGCTGATCACAAGCTCAGCCTGACATTCAATCAACTTAGTTATGAGATCCTTGATCTGAGTCCTATAATTGGTGTGCTCTTGTTTAAGAACTGAAATGGTTTTCTGTAAGTCCTCTATCTTTAACTTATAATCATTTTTAGCCTTTTTAAAATTAGATTTTAAGATGTTCAAGGGCTCAAGAACAAATCTCATCTCTAAGTTGTAGGACCAATATCTATTAATTTTAGCAATACAATCAGGAGTGCAAAGATGCTCTAATACCTTGGCTTCATCATGGTTAGCCATGAGTGCTTGATTTGGAGATGCATCTTCCACCTGAAAGCTCCAGTCAAAGCCTCCTTCTTCAATAGCAATTGTAGCTAGCTACTTTGGCTTCTTAATCTGGGAAGCTCTCTCAGTGTAGTATGGTTTGGATTGAGTCTGGCCACCATTTACTCTTGGTGCCTTGCACTCTCTAGCAATGTGTCCCATATGGTTACAGTTGTAACACTTTATCTTGCTTTTATCCAGCCCAAACTTTTCACTGGCTACATTGCTAGGAAAGTTCCTCCTGTCCTCTTGTAGAACTTCTTGGCTCTGTGAGTGAGAAGAGCGATCTGATGGACTATCTCCATAAATTCCAGATAATCTGGATGAATATAGTTCAGGTCTTGAGGAGTGAAGAGAAAGTTGCCTATGGATTCATCAGCAGAGACAAAAGCATGAGAATAACTTGTCTCTTGGAAGGGACTTCCTTGAGTGTAGTTTTCTCTTGGAGTCTCTGGGAAGGTGATGAATGGACCTTTTTGTGAGTTTTCAGGGTAGCATATAAGATGATGTTGAGGTTCTATGCTATTCCTTTCAGTCACATGAAGGGTTGAACTCATTTGATTGATAGAGTTACCAGATGAATTTTGTATGTTCATCTCCATCTGGTATCCATTGAGAATACCATATAACTTTGTCAGAGTAAGAGTCTTAAGGTTCTTAGTCCTCTTGATAACAACACAATAATATGTCCATTGTCTAGGAAGAGATGACATAAACTTCCTTACAATGTCCCTTTTCTCAAGAGTTACTGCAACATCTATTAGAGTATCCACAATCTCAACAAACCTAAAGTATTGTTAAGTCATGGTCTTACCTACTTTAAAGGTGAAGTTTTCAAACTGCTGCTTGAGGAGTTCTTTCTTGTTCTCCTTGGCTTCAGTTGAGCGCTCATACATAAGCTTCAATGATTCCCATAGTTGTTTTGCAGTCTTGCACTTCTTGAAGCCTCTGTAGATGGAGTTTGGAAGATTAGTTTGAAGGGCTGTCATGGCTTTTTGATCAATCCTATTCTCTTTCTGTCTTCATCAGATAAATCAACCATAGCCTTTGGAATCATACCAACACCAATAGCAGATGAGGTGCTTGGTATGTAAGGTCCTTCAACAACAGAGTCCCATATCCTAGAGTCTTGAGACTTGATAAAGCCTTCCAATCTTTGACACCAAGTATCAAAGTCTTCAGGAGTGATCAGTGGAGACTTTGTCATGGTTTCAGTTTCCATGTCAGCTTTAGAGATAGCTTCCATTTGAGATGTTAAGTATTTAGTGTGTGTGAGGGATCTTAAGATGGTGAGATCTTATATCAAGAGCCTGGAAAGCTCTGATACCAAGTAGGACCTTTAGAAGGGTGCAATTCACTTTTACAACACAACAACATAAGTGGAGAGTATACTATAACACTTAACAGATCAAAAGGGGAACTAGAAAACCAGTTTATATGAGAACTAAGAAACACAAGTAATAAAGAGACAGAACAAGAACAGAACAAGAACAGAACAACATAAGTATCTGTTTTCACGGATGATGTATATTTCTCTCTAGTTCCTTACAAGTGTTTACAAAGTAATGAAAATAAGATACAAGGACCAGAGATACTTATACTACATCCTACAGCCAGCCATACTTTAAAGGGTAGTTGGATACATGATCTAGACAAGAACAAAATCAATGTAGAGTCAAAATGTAGATTGCCTTTTGACTAGTGACTATGATATGCCAAAGCTCACATCCTAATATATTACAAAAAGGATAAAAGTACATTAAGTAGAAAGTACAGACTCAAGACCTCAACGTATAGTTATCAAAAGCATGGACCTTTCACCAACTCATGTAAAGTTAGTATCTAATCAGAGTTTCATAAGAAGGTGGTCTAAATTTATGGTAAAGGTACATCAGATAATAGCATGTGTTCAAAAATCTTTGGAAGAAATCTATCTTCAAGTGTTGGCTTCGGAAGACTTTGTCTTTGAAGCTTCGGAAGACTTCATGTTTGGCTTCGGAATATTTCACACTTAGAATGTTTTTCAAAGGAAGAGTGTGAAACTTCCGAAGCATGCTACTTCAGTACATTTGTGCATGCATGCAGGAGAGGCTTTGGATGTTTTGGGTTGCATCAGCCTTATATGAAACCTTACAAGACCAATATGGATCTCTTCTCCAATTGTAAAACAACCCAGTCAATCAATGACGATCTCATTCCCTGTTCAGCACGGGAAACTTCAAAACAAGCAAGAATCCGCTACTAGCTCAAAGCAATCCTCATCCCCACCTTCATAACACAGGACTACAAAGAATCAAAAGCCTTTCATGGCTTGTTTTGAGTGTGGAAAAGATGTTCATATGGTAAAGAAGTGCCCTCAAAGACTTGCTTCGAATGGTAAAGGCAAACCAAATTGCTTCTCTTGATTTAAGTCTACAAAGAATGTTCCAGACGGTAAGACAACACAGGTTGCTTCTCTGATTCAAGAGGTAAAAAGTATACATATTTGAATAGTTGGATGAAAAAATCTTCATCCAAACCTTTTCATGTGAAGCCGGTTTCACATGATTCAAAGATGAAAATGAATAAAGTTTCAAAACCAATTTTTTCTTCTTACAAGGTCTTAAACAGAAAATTATTTCCAAATTTAATTCGTTCAAATCCAAATGAATTGAACTGAAACAAATTTGGAAAATTAAAAAGAAGGATGCAAATATTCCTGATATTTCAACAGATTGTTTTTTGAAGCAGGTTACTTCTACTGTTGCAAAAGGAACACCCTTGACTATGATGGTCGGGGTTTCCCTTTCAAACTAATATGTTTATGAGTGTAGGAATAATTCAGGAGGACTGTTAGTAATCTGGTTTATTGACAGAGATTGTTCCTAATTCAAATTTGAGGTGGAACAAGTAGGTTAAGGTCATGGTATTTTATCTACAATCTAGATCTATATCTACACAATCACTGCATATTTCTTGATCATTCATTTCTTATCTTTCTATCAGTGTAGTTTGGAAGACCTTCTTTGGTAAATTTCTATTTTTGTATAGTTTTATAATAAAAAATAAAAAAAAGATTAATAAAAAATAGGTTTGCGAAAATAAAAATTTAGGGGGAGAGTATAATAAAAAAAATGAAAAGAGAACTAGGAACTTGATTTGAGATGTCTAAGAAATGATTGTATATCATATTGATATGCTTGTTTTTGCATGACTTGCATCTTAAAATGAGAAATGATAGTAACCGATGTTGTTATCTGATTCACATCTTATTTTTAATTGCAAGTAAAAGAAAATCAAACAGATTCTTTAATGATATGCTTGGTAGACTTAGCGTGAAGAATATAATAGACAACAACATAATGATTTAAATTAAAATATATGCTTAAGAATATCTGGATTTACACAATTATTTTGGTCTGCACTATAGCTGAGTCCTGAAAAAAATTGGATTGAGAATTGATCTTTCACCCACATGATACAAATCATATAAGCCATATCTTTGAGCCATGTTTGGTTTATTTATATGTCTTGTGTTTGTGCTAATCTCCTCTGCTATATGGAAGTATTGACCTGGAGTGATGATCTCCTTTGCTGTATGATAATACTGACCTAGAGCTCTCATCGACACATTATTAAATGGCCATCTCCTTTGTTATACATGAGTACAGACCTGGAGCTCTCACCATTTTGGTCTAAGTTGTGTCAAATCATCTAATGATGAATTTATCACAAAATGCAATATTCTGTTGATAATCACTTGCACACTAATGCACAAGCCTTGCTCTATAAAGATCGTAATAAAATTCAAGAAATCCTGGGGTTGGGTGAGGGTTTTGTCAAATGATTGTAGGGTCCTAGCATTCTAAAGTGCTTAATCGAACCTTAACGAATTATCTGCTGCTTGTTGAAAAAGATAGGACATGAGTTTAAGTGGACAAACATATCAACAATCGTTATTGATCTGTTTGAGAATTTCAAAATCATTCAAGAATAATGATTAGATTCAGTTATCAGTGTGATCTCGTTGCTTGTCGATGTTTAAATTCATCTTTGTGCTAAAGTATATCTTGAGTATGTGATCTCATGATCGATTCAGTTCTCGGTAATTAAAAAAGTATATATATACAAATAATATATATATAATAATTTTGATTTCAAAATTATTTTAGGTCTTCCATATTATATTGTTACAATTTATCATTTTCATGCATTTCACAGAGGTTGCGCACAAATGAACACGGGTTGCTTGTTTTCACACACAGATAAACACGAGTTTATTTTGTTAAAATGAAATGATCTAATTAGAAATATCAAGATTGTGTTTTAGATTTTTACTGTAAATGATGGCCGATCATCAGTTGAGCAGTGTACCTGATCAGAGAACCTGTTTTTTAAGTTTGCAGAAGATACCGAGCTAGGAATCCTCCTCCTACATCTTCTGAAGCACTCAAGATTAGAGATTTGGAAAAGTTGTTCAAATATCTTTACAAAGGATGCACTCAAAAAGGGGGAGCATATAAATAGGGGGAGCTTATAAGATGAATAATCTTTCTTATCAGATTCAGAAAAATTCAAATTGAAGATCTTTCTACTGTTGACTTCTCGGTGCTGATTTCATTTGAAGACGTTGATAATGATAGACTAAGGGGAGTATTGTTGGATCTATACAAGATAGTCTATATTATCAACACAGTCAAAGTCAACAACGTCACGGTCAAAGTCAACACAAACGTCAAACCCAACACGTTCGAGTCGAAGAATCGAGACGAGACATTGAAGATTTAGATGACTAAGAGTATTATTGTAAATATATTTTGTGTCAACAAAATATATTTAAATATGTTTTAGTTATTTTTATGCTTTATATGTAATTCCCATTAATTAGCCTAAGTCTAGGGAGTTAAGTGCAATTAGTGAATATTAGTCTAGACTATTAATAGGTTAATTGTAATTAAGTCTTGTTTATGGTTGAATGACCAATAGATTGGGAGATTACTTGTAAACATATTTTGCAATCTAATTGAAGATCAAAGGGGTTTTATTGTGTTTATCATTTTTTGATCTATATTCTTCAATTATTTGATTCAAGTGTGATTATTTTGGGCTAATAGTCTATAAGACAACCAAGATGTGGTATTGAAGAGCAAGTGGTTTCATCTACTGACCCACTTACTAGAACAGACTTTCTGGAGTCTCTGGATGGCTAGGGTACGAATATGAGTCGAAATTCTTGAAGTGTTTTTTTTCCATGATTTAGGTGGTATTTATAGGTTAGGGTTTGTCAATCGTACGCCTGAAACATTAGCATGGTTCAGTCATGCGACTGAATCATGCGATTGATTCATACGCACGACTGAAGGTTCAGTCGTGCGACTGAGTCAATCTTATGTCTCAATTGTGTGACTGATCCAGTCCCCTGGTTCAGTCGTGCGACTGGTCCATTAGCATGAATTATTCATACGTATGGTCCATTAGCATGGTCCATTCACATGAAGACTTCATACGATTAAGTTTGAACACATTTCTCAATAATTATTGACTAAGAACTATACACAATAACCATAAACCTATATAGTTAGTTCAATATACTTTATCACATAACAAACAATGAAAATTAAACATTATAAGCATCAATCACATATTGTATTTCATTCAACTCATTCATTACATATGTGTAAGACATGACAGATATTTACATTAAGCTCCTAAACTAGGTACATATGTATCAACAAACTCCCCCTTGGACCTAGTTAACATTAACGTTTGACATTCTTCACTAGCTCCCAAATCTCTTGTACTTCTCCTCTCTAATAACTCCTGCATGTATTTCAAATGCAAAACAGATTCGTATGACGTTCTGGAACTAGAGGGCTTGCACTATATCTTGCGCGTCATAGAATAGTGGCCACTTGTATAATGTGTAGACATCTTCTGTAGACAAGTTTGTTAGCCACATAGGGTCGAATACCCAGATAGTTTCCATTTTTCCTTCTCTATTTAGTACTATGACCGCTTCGCTTGCTCTCCAATCATAATACCACCATTTGAAGTGTGGAGTGAAGTCATATGGCATTTCCCGTAAGGGAATCTTAGACATTGTGCGTGGGGGACTCCACTTCAGCACCACCTTAGGCTTTCCAGAAATAGGATCCACTTCAGACATACAAATGTACCTTTTCGGTTGTTGAGGTCTGAAGTTAACCCATCTGGTATGGTATTCCTTCTTTAGAGCAGCCTCAACCAACCTGACATCTTTCTCGGATCAGCATATAGTAGATTTAAGCGTGCCAACTAGTTGAGCTCAAAACCTAGGAGAGTCTTCAGATCATGTGGATATCTGAAGTACTCTCTTCCCTTCTCCCTCTTAACAGCATAATCGTTAAGATCCTTAAAATACTCCCACGCAATAATCTTTCCAGACACCTTTAGATGTTTCTTGACCTTGTAGAGCTTGGTGTAGGCATTTTGCTTTTGAGCTGTGCGTTGGGCTCGTATCTTAGCAAAACAAGCTGCCCATTCAGCCTTCTTTATATCAACATCAACGTCCGAGGCTTGGGATTGGCTTTCGTTCGTCTCTGTTTCTTTCTCCATCTCATCCAGTTTGTCGAATGTAGCACTGCCGAGAGTGTCACCCAAGTCGGGGATCACATTGCCCTCTCGGTTAGTGTATTCTAGATAGTAATCTGCAATGACATCCTCAATCTCTATTTCGTTGACATCATCAAGCTCATCGTCACTTGTCACATCAAAAAGGGGCATATTTGACAATCTCGTCTAGATTCAATCTGAACATTTCAGCGAGTTGCTCATCAGTCAGATCGTGAATGATTTCTCCTTCTTCGGGAGTATAACTTACCGATCGTCTGACAATCCCTTGCAAATCAAAAATCATGGTGAACTAAGACTTGATTTGCTGTATGGGAGCAACATCATATTCATCTTGCTGTGATGTTTGATCTGCTTGATTTAAATATTTAACACATCAACAATTAGTAATTAATCAAGACATCTAAACATTAGATAAATATATATAAGCATTAATTACACAACTGTAATACACGATTCAAAAACAAAAGTTTCAAATACATAAATATCTAGTCATTACTTTTGTCTTTATCAGTCAAATCTTCAACAGCAGGGGCTGAGGATGATGCTCCTTGGTCTTGTGCTCTCTTAGTCCTCTTTTCTTTACCTTGACCAAAGGCTAATGTAGCTGCATCACCTTCATCATCATCATCATCTCCTCTCTTCTTTCCCCTTGATCCTTCATCATCACTATCATCTTCTTCATCAGACTCATCATCATCACCATCACCATCATCTTCATGATCATCATCATCATCTTCACCATCACCTTCTCTGATCTTCAGAGGCTCATCTTTTGATGCTTTAAGTCTGAGCATGATCTTCTTGTTCATGGCCTCCAACTCCTCAATCCTCTTAATTGATTAATCATTCTGCTCCTAAAGTTGGGAAATCTACTGTGCTTGAGCAGCATTGAGCTCCACAAGCTAACTTAGCTATGTAGCTCTTTGCTCATCAGCAGCTAACAACTTTAGCACCATCCGGTTTAGTGCTGCTAGCTATTCCTATACTCCAATGAAGGGTAGAGTGGGTTGAGGGACTTGCTTGGTGGCTGGTGGTGGTAGTGGTGGATGTGGTGAATATGGGTGGTGGGATAGGAGTGGATGGTGAAGGTGTGGCTGTAGTAGTGGTGGTTGGGAGTGTGGTAGTGATGGTGGGAGGTGTGGTAGTAGTGGTAGGGGGTGTGAAATGGTGGTAGCTATGGCAGTGTTGATGGTTGTGGTAGTGGTGGTGGCTGTGGCAGTGGTGGTGGCTGTGGCAGTGGTGGTAGATGTGATCAAAGTAAATCTAGGCCTCTTACCCTTTTTGCCATAAGGGTGAGCCATCCTCTTCTTCCTAGAGCCCTTAGAGATAGAAGCTCCTCTTTGGCTGCTGGGCTAGTTGGGGTGTACGAAGGATCGGTGGCATTAGTATCGTCACCCTTAGACTCAGCGGTCCACCAACCGCCCGCCCTCTCTCACTGGCCACGACCCGACTTCCCACCGTCCGTACCAATGGGTCCTCGTCTGACTCCTCCTCCTCATCCATCTGAAGCTTGGGGTGGATTGGAGCCGGCTTGGATCCACCTGGACCCTCACTTTTTAAGTGACAAACCCGATCCTGCAATTGGTATCAAAGCTTTTTAAGCTCTTGATTGTAAGATCTTACCATCCTAATCAACTGTTTTTCACTCCTCCTTATACCTCACTCAAAATGGCCCTCAACAAATCTGAAGTAGAGATGGGGACGATGACCAAAGAACCCATCATCACCCCTGAAAACTTCAGGTCCTGGAGCTGAAGAATGGAAGGCTTCATCAGGTATCAAGACAGCAAAATATGGCAATCCATTGTCGATGGCCCGTATAAGCCAAAAGTAGCTGGTGGAAATGGTGCCATGATCGAGAAAGCTGTTGAAGATTATTCTAATGAGGACAGGAAGAAGCTTGACATTGACAGCAATGCTATGACTGTTCTCATAACTGTAATCCAAACTCTATCATGGTGGGGTTTGAGCATTGCAAGTATGCCAAAGAACTGTTTGATGCGCTTGATCAAATGTACTCAAACTCAAATGACTCCAAGAAGGACTCACTGAAGCAGCAGTTCGAGAACTTCACCCATGTTGCTGGAGAGACTCTTAGCAAGCAATATTTTAGGTACACGGATCTCATTTCTTCCTTTCAATCTGTGGGAATTGCTCACGAACTCAGAGACCTTACAATAAAGTTCATGAGTGCATTACCTAATGAGTGGACATTCTACAGTGTCTCTATCAAGAGAACAGAAAATCTGAATACACCCACCATGATCGAACTCTATGGGATCCTTGATGGATACCGTTTGGAAATGGAAAGTAAGAGGGGTCATCAGACAAGCAGACCCTTGAGTCTTCCTGCTAGCAACGCCTTAATGGTTGCTGAAGGCTCAGGAATCTCCCAGCCTCAACAATACCTGACTTACACCCAGCAGCCATCTTGTTCTTCTGGGCCATACATCATATTTCCTGAGACTCCAAGGTCTCAACAAGCTCAGCAAAGCTCCTTTCAGGACAGTTGTGCTTTTGTCTCAGGAATGGACACTCAAGTGATTATCAATACTGCTTTTTGAGTGTTCAGCCCGGATGACTTGGAATACGTGGACATAGTCCAACAATGGCTCTTCTAACCTACAGTCAAAGAAGTTCTTTAAGAAAACTGGAAGGAAATTTCCCCAAAACCCATCAACAGCAAATTTGGGTTTGACAAAACCAAGGCCAAATGTTAACTGTAACCAACTTGTCATTTTGCAAGGGAATGCAAGGCTCCCAAGTCCAACCCGGGAACCCCATAGGCCTCCACATATCCCTCTACACCAAACCCACCGGAAACTCAACCGAAACAGCTGCAATGGCTCAAGAAGTTGACTGGAGCTTCACGGTACAGGATGTGACTCCTGCTCAAGCATTCATGGCCGGAACAGATGAAAATAAGGTATATGAACATCTCTGTACTCCTGCCTGTATTGCTAAGGTTAATTGTATCAGGACTACAATATGGAGATTAAATCTGATATTGAGTCTTTAAATGTTTTGAAATTTGACTACCAAAGAAAAAATAAGGAGGTTAGAGAAAACTATGTCCCTATTAAAACATGAACACACAAACTATAAGACTGAGATAAAGGATTTAATATCCAAATTGACTGAGGCTCAAGCCAGCTTGTCACAGCTGAAGCTCAAGCCAGGAAGTATGCTATTTCTGAGCAAAACTTCCAAGCCATTCTTGTATCATCCTCTCACTCAAAACTTTGTTACCAAAACAAAGGAGGGTTGGGAACCAATGAAATTGCTCCACCACACTCTTATGAGTCTATAAGATAAACAAGGTGTGGTACTGAAGAGCAAGAGGTTCCATCTGCTGGCCCACCTTCTCATGAGTCAAAGAATGATGCAACTATGAAGATCATCACAAGGAAGAACCAGGTAATTATGCCCTCCCCTACCAATGATGATCAAACCCTGACCACCAAAGCCAGAAGAAGCAGAGCTAAAGTAGCGAGAAAAACTGCCAAGAAAGTGGCTGAGTCCAAGCTAAAGATATACCCAAAGCAAAAGGGTATATTCATCTTAGCTGGATTCCAGGTGGTTGGAAACTCTAATTCAGGAAAAGGGTGTAGTACCAGCACTCCTATCCTACCAAAGGATTAGAAGTTAAAGGGACAAGTTGCTGATGAAGATAAAAAGAACAAGAAACAACAATCCTCAAATCCCCAAAAGATTAACATTGCATGCATAATGTGTGGTCTGCAAAACCACATGGCCAACGATTGTTACTACAATCCTGCTAGCACACATTATGCAAAAAAATGTTAAAAAGGAAGGAGTCAAGGAAGGTTTTCATTTGGACCATATCAAATGGTTCAAGTGATGAAGAAGGGAAAACTTGTTTACGAAGCAAGGCTGCTTCGGAAGAAGATTCTTCTTTGAAAGGAAAAAGGCTTCGGAAGCTAAAGTTGTCAAGACTCAGAAGAACAAAAGAGTCCCCTTGAAACCATCCCAGAAGAAGACTGCTTCGGAAGAAAAGGTGGTGAAGGCTTCTTCGAAAAGAAAGAAGCTTCAGAAGAATGCCAAGCTACAAAAGCTTCAACAAGCTCATCCTCCATGATCAACCAAGGGATGGAATGGAAGATCAAGGAAGATGCTGTAGCCCAAACCTCTTCTTCAAAGACATCCATTGAACCCCCATGCATAAATTTGGTTCAATTATGTCATTATCTTGGAAGAACCCAAGACCAATAAAGCTTGGGTTTCCAATCAAAACTAATCATCTCATCTTATGTGTAGGGACATCCATATGACAAGAATAACAACATTTGGATTGTAGATAGTGGATGCTCCAGGCACATGACAAGGAACAGATCTCTCCTTCAACAATTTCAACATTATGATGGAGGTCCTGTCCAGTTTGGAGGTGAGGCCGAAGGATATATTCTGGCAGAGAGGAGTATATCCAATGGTAAATTAAAAGTTGACAAAGTTCACTTTGTCAAACAGCTTGAACATAATCTGTAAGTGTTTCTCAATTCATGATCAAAAGCACCAAATGCTTTTCATAGAACATGAGTGCATTATCCTCAAACCAGGGATGACAATTCCTCCGGAATTGGTGCTTCTTAGATCTCCCAGGAAAGGGGATATGTACAAGCTTGATATGAACAATGCTTTCCTATGGGAGGAGTATCATGCTTTCTTCCAAAGCTGATAGTGAGATCAACACTATGGCATAAACATATGTGTCATGTAAATTTTAAGACAATGAATAAATTGGCTAAAAATAACTTGGTACATGGTTTGCCTAAAAAGGAATTTTTCTGCAAAGATAACTGTGTTGCTTGCCTGAAAGGGAAACAACACACATGGCATCTCATAAATTCAAAGTTGTTAACTCCATCACCACCCCATTGCACTTATTGCACATGGATCTTTGGGTCCACAAGTATAATGAGCATTGGAAGGAAATCATATTGCCTGTGATAGTTGATGATTTTACAAGATTCACATGGGTATTCTTTTTAAGAACTAAAGATGAAACTGCTGAAACATTAAAATCTTTTATTCATAAAATAGAAAATCAAATTGATCACAAGGTTAAAATAATAGAAGTGATCAAGGGACTGAGTTTAAGAACTTCGTTCTTGACTCATTCTTTAACTCAAAAGGGATTGCCAGACAATATAGTGCTCCCAGAACTCCTCAATAAAATGGTGTTGCTGAGAGGAGGAATAGGACACTTATTGAGGCTGCTCGAATTATGTTAGCTGATTCAAAGCTACCTCTAACATTCTGGGCAGAGGCAGTCAACACTGCATGCTATGTGCAGAACAGAGTTCTTGTAGTTAAGCCCCATGGAAAAACCCCTTATGAGCTATGGAACAAGAGGCCACCATTCATTGGCTTTCTAAGGTCCTTTGGCAGCAGGTGTACCATACTTAACACAAAGGACAATTTGGCAAAATTTGCTAAAAAGTCAGATGATGCTGCCTTTGTTAGATATTCTTCTAGCTTTAAAGCTTATAGAGTATACAACATTAAGAATCAACAATCTGAGGAGTCATCCAATATAGTTGTTAATGAGCGCACTCCTTGTGTTAGGGGGAATGGACCTGATCACATCTTTGATTTAGAATTGTTTCCAAACTATTCTAAACCCTCTTGTGAGAATGTTTCAGTTGAGACAGGTGCTCAAAATGATGCTGATGCTACTACTAATGATCAACTGTTTGAGCTTCCCATACCTAGACCAAATTCTCCAAGTGCTGCAATACACCAAGCTTCCACTATTCACATATCCGATAGTCTAACTATATCAAGGAATAGTGAAGCCTCAACAAGTGAATCACCTACTGAGCCTTAAAACTCATCAGGTGATCCACCACAACACCAGGCAGAAGGAAGTAGTATTTTGAAGGAACATGCAACTGTTAATACTACTTCACAACCAACTATTGATGATGTTTCTCATTCATTCATCAGTCCTTATTGAATGACTTTGAAACATCAACTGGACAGAGTGTTCCAGTTCCTGAGTAGAATATGTCTAACTTGGATCTATCTCTGCAACTAGAAGTGATTCCTCGTCTTAGGATTCACAACACTCATCCAACTGAGTACATCATAGGGAATGTCTCTGAGGGTGTGAGAATAAGAGGATAGACTCATCAAGGGAATGTCAGCTTGTACTCATGCTTTTTATCTCAGATGGAACCCAAGAAGGTAGAAGATGCCTTGAAAGATAGTAGCTGGCTTGAATCGATGCAAGAGGAGCTGCTTCAATTCAAGAGACAGAATGTATGGAACCTATGTCCGTTACCATCTGGTCAAGTACCTATAGGCACCAAATGGGTTTTCAAAAACAAGAGAGATGATAGAGGCTTGATCATCAAGAATAAGGCAAGACTCGTAGTTCAAGGATACACTCAAGAGGAAGGAATCGATTATACTGATGTCTTTGCACAAGTTGCAAGACTTAAGGCAGTTAGGATCTTCCTTGCTTATGCTGCATCCAAGGACTTCACAGTATACCAACTTGATGTCAAGTGTGCATTTCTATATAGGGATATAGATAGGGAAGTCTATGTATGCCAACCTCCAGGATTTGAAGATCCATAATACCCTAACTATGTGTGCAAGTTGGATAAAGCTCTATATGGGCTGCACCAAGCACTAGGCTGTGGTATGAGACTTTGTCTCAGTTTCTTCTGAAGAATGGCTACACTAGAGATACCATTGATATGACTCTCTTCATTAGAAAATCTAGAAAGGATATTTTTCTTGTACAAGTCTATGTTGATGACATCTTATTTGGTTCCTTAAATGACCAAATGTGCAAGGACTTTGAGAGCATTATGAAGAAAAAGTTTGAGATGAGCTCCATGGAAAAATGGACTTTTTCCTTGGAATTCAGGTAAAGCAACTGAAGGAAGGGTTCTTCATTAATCAATTATGTCTCTGACATCTTAGAAAGATTGAGATGAAGGATTGCAAGCCTACCAAGACACCATACCCAGAAACATAATCTTTGTCCTGACCTTGAGGGGAGGATACTAATCAACATTAGTATTGGTTCCTAAATGACCAAATGTGCAAGGACTTGAGAGCATTATGAAGAAAAAGTTTGAGATGAGCTCCATGGGAAAAATGGACTTTTTCCTTGGAATTCAGGTAAAGCAACTGAAGGAAGGGTTCTTCATTAATCAATTATGTCTCTGACATCTTAGAAAGATTTGAGATGAAGGATTGCAAGCCTGCCAAGACACCCATACCCAGAAACCATAATCTTTGTCCTGACCTTGAGGGGGAGGATACTAATCAACATTAGTATAGGGTAATTATTGGTTCTCTGATGTATCTAACAACCAGTAGACCTGATATCATGTTTGCTACTTGCATTTGTGCAAGATATCAGGTTGCTCCAAAGGTGTCTCACCTAGCTGCTGTTAAGAGAATCCTTAGATACCTCAAAGGAGCACCTAAACTAGGTCTATGGTATCCCAGAAACAAGGATTTCAATCTTTATGAATACTCTGACAGTGACTATGGAGGCTGCAATGTTGACAAGAAATCAACATCAGGAGGATGCCAATTTCTTGGTGGAAGGATCATCTCATTGCAATGCAAGAAGCAATCCTGTGTCTCTACATCAACTGCTGAAGCTGAATACATTGCTGCTGCTAGTTGTTGTGCTCAGCTGCTATGGATTCAAAACCAGATGATAGACTACGGATTCAACTTCATGAGCACTCCTATCCAGATTGACAACAACAGTGCTATATCCATTACTGAAAATCCAGTGAAGCACTCCAAGACTAAGCACATTGACATCAGGTATCATTTCATTAGAGATATTCATAAGAAAAATCTAATCAAGTTAATCAAAGTTGATTCAAATGAACAACATGCTGATCTGTTCACCAAAGCTTTTGATGAACAAATATTCAAGTATCTCATAACCGCTATTGGGATGATAAACATTGATTAATTTGATCTCTTTTGAAAACCTTTTTAATATGTAAGTCTTGTGTCAATACAATTTAAGCCCTGTTACAAGAAATTCTCTCTGAAATTTTCTAAGTGTAAATTCCTTTCGAAGAGAAATTAACCTTCGGAAGACATTCTCATATCTTCTGAAGCAAAATTCTCAAAGGATAACTTTCTTCTCGGAAGAATTTTTGGCCTTGGAAGAAGCGATTGATTGGATATCAGATCTACTTCCGAAACTTACAAATTCTCTATTCGGAAGCAATTCTAACCTTCGGAAGCAAAGTTTTGGCTTCGGAAGAAAGATTTTCCTTCGGAAGACAAGTTACCTTCGGAAATGTTTTACACTCGGAAGAGAGATTTCACGTGTAACGTAAATCTCTTGGGCCCCACACTGTAAAAAGCAAAGATTTTGTTAATGATGTCGGATTATTTAACTGATTTTACCTTACCGCCACTGTCATTTCTTCCACTAAACCATCAAATCACCTTATCCTTACCCCCATTACCACCTTTCCAAATCTTTTAAATAATCTCGACTACTGAATTTCATTTTCTTACTTGCAAATTTTACTGCCCTAGAAATTTCTCCTCTCTAACTTTACCCCAGCTCAAATCATCCCCATTCACCTTTCCAAATGGCACTCAACCCTTAGCACAACCAAGTCGCACTTCTTGATTCTTCAAGAGATGTTGACTTCTCAGACATCATCTCCTTTCTAACCCAATCTTCTTACTACACCGCTCTGATTGTAAACCCCACAATTTACTCAAACCATATGTCTGAATTTAGGCAAATGGTCAGATTGAAACCCTAAATGGGGTTCGTGTCATTCGATCGAGCATCTGTGGCCAGGAGTTGTCATTTCTGAACAGATCATCAAGGAGCATCTAGAGCTTCATGATGAGGGCGCTCCAATGGAATTCCCCAAAACAGATTTGGACAATTTTTATCTCCAAATGGGATATGGTGGAGACATTAGCAGGTCAACTGTCTACAAATTTAACTTCTCTTACAAATGGAAGTTCCTGCTGCATGTGGTTCTTCACTGCTTGTCGAATAAATCTGGGGGATGGGATCAAATCACATATGAACTTGGGTGCCTAGTTCATGGGTTGGTGAAAAGCCTTCGCTTCAACTATTCAAGATTTATGCTGATTAACCTCATGGAAATCTTCAAAAGGACACATTCTTCATGTATCTCAGGTTTCTCCAGCACATAATCAACTGCGAGCTGGACCAGAGCAAGTTTTTCTGTGCAGCTATTCTGACTGCTCCTCAAATGAGGCCAACCATCTTCAAGACTTTGAAGAGAATGTCCACCAACTTCACTGGAAGAGATACTGCATTTCTTCCAGATATGATTAAGCCAATGGCTCCTGGTGACATCCCTGTTAACCCCATAGGTGATGAACCCACACCAGCAACTACCCTCACTTGCCAAATCTACCTTCTCCAACCATTACCTTTACTTATCAGAGACGTCCCAAATGACCCTTGTTCAATCTTCTCTGATTGAACAAGCTCCTTATGTTCTACCCAAAAAGGCTAGAGTGGAACAAAGGGCTCCCACTCAGCCTGAGGTCCAACATGAGCCTGAAACCCAAGCTGAAAGCCCTCAGAGTGAGTCTCTATACTCCCCTGAGCAGCCAAAAAGGGACAGCCCTATCACAGGCTCAATGCCTTTAGACATTGATCAAAGTCCCTGGTCATTAGGTTTCACTTCCATATCTTTTACTGACCTTTTAATTGGAGCTGATGAAGAGATTATGTCTCTTAAGGGCAATGAATTTGATCCACAACACCCTCTCAAGGATCAACAGAGCCCAGAGAGACCTCTTATCTCTAGCCCCAATCAGCAAACCTTTACTAAGGTGAGTCCCATTAATGTGGAGGGGACTCATGTAGATTCAGCTGCCACTACTAAAGGAGTCTCCATGGATCCTCAGGATAGTGGTAACATCACTGAGACTGAATCTACGGCAACCATGCCTTTGATGACTCTGAAAGAGACATCTTTGAGCAAGGGAAACCAGGGTGCCAAGAAACCATATCTGGTGGTGAGGATGAACATACAAGGTATGTTACCTCATCTCCCCGTGATTCTTAAAAAGAAGACGAGGGAGGATGCAACTTACCATTCAAGACCTACTTTCTAAAGTCTCAAATCTTGAATCCAAGGTTAAGACTTTAGAGGATAGGTCTGCCACTTAGCAACTTGAGATTGAAACTCTCAAGGCCAAACTAGCTGAGAAACAGATTGAGAGGTCTGTTAGGCATGTACCAACTCAGGTCTCCTTGACCTCTCCCTCTAGCTCATCAAGCTCTCAAGATGATGCTACCAAAGAGGGGGAGAGTGTTCAGAGACAAAGTTAAAGACAAGAGGAAACCCAAAGTCAAGCTCTCACTTCCTTGAGATCAAAATATCCTGTGCAACAAGCTTCAATTTTCCTTGAGCCTCCTCCAGTTGTCATTAAAGTGGATCAAAGGATGCTCCAAGATCTCAATAGGTTCTTTAACAAGTTCCTATTGGAATCTCTTATAGAACAGCCAAGTCCTGATATGTCTGTGATCAACTTCGGAGCTCAAGAGTTCGGAGGTTAAATGCACCTTCTACCACTATTGAGGAAGTTGGTCAACTTAAGGTCCAAGTGGAACCTAAGATTAACTTCGAAGGGGAAACAAGGACTGATGGCCCAGCAACTGAAATAGTTTGGACAGATAGTGCAATTTCACAGACTTCCGAAGCACAATTCAAAGCCTCGGAAGAACAATTTCAAACTTCCGAAGCTGAGATTGCTGCTGCGGAAGGACTATTCTCATTATCCGATGATCTAATAGTCACAGATGCAATCCTGGAACTTGCATCTGAGGTTAATAGGGAGGATTTTCTCACCCAACCTTTAGCTCTAACATCAGCATTAACTCCAGCTCCCATCTCTACTACTCACCCTGAATCTTCCATCCAAGAACCCCCAAAGTCTAGTACTTCCGAAGACATCAAAGGAAAGAGGAAGATGACTTCGGAATAGCTTCAATAGGAAGAAAGGTTGGAGAAACTCAAAAGAAAAGATAGGCTGACAACTGGAAAACTACTAGCTGCAAGTACCAAGCAGCTGCAGCCAACCAGGTGGCGGTCAACAACAGAAAAAAGGTAGAGATTATCGATAGACTTGTTAGTCTAGAAGCTGCAACTGAAGATGTACTTCTTCTACCATTAGAGGAGTTATTAGAGCTGGAAAAGGCAACTTTGCTTCTTAAATAGCAAAAAGAAGAAGCTACAAGGTTGGCCTTAGAAGAACAAAGGGAGATGAAAGAAAAAGAAGCTGATCTACAGCTTAGGAGGGAAAGGATAACTTTCCTAACCTCCAGAGGTTTCTCTCAAGAAAAATTATCTCCACATAACAATGATACGATCTTATGGCTCTTCAACAAAGAGCAATATCAAATGGAGAAAGAGAGAAAGAGAGCTGAAAGGGAAAAGCTATTACAGAAGAAGAAGAAGGAAGAAGAAGTAGGAAGAAGCAGGACTGACTGCTGCCAAGAAAATACGTGAGAAGGCCTGGATGAAGAGCTATCTCAAAGCTCATGGCTTCTCTGGCAGGCAGGTGGGTCCTATGTCAGAAAAGACTCTCCAGTGACATGTCAGTGACATTAAGGCTGACATTTGTGCGGGCAAAAGGAAGGAGATGTATAGAAGGGGACAGGGGATGACCTTCAAAGCAACCACTCAACCCAAACTCCAAACCCAACCACAACCTGAACATATACCCTTTTCACTCCCTATCAAAACCGAACCAACCACTGAACCATACACCCCTGAACCTACACCATCACCCCTACCAACCCCTTCACCTCAACCACCTAAACTACTCATCCTCCAACACAAAACTCTAGCCAGAACCCAAACACCTCAACCTACCCATCAACCCATCAAACCATCCCCTCAGCCTTCTAAACATCTCTCCTTAGAAGAATTCAAGGCAGTCAAGACAAAGCTCATAAAATGCATAACTCTAAGCAATATCACTTGTGAGGAGGATTCTATCAATTTGACCTATGTTGACGGATCCTCAAGTTCCCTCACTAGAGATCAATTTCTTGATCTACCCAGAGGAACATTGGACCAAGCTGCAAATATCCTTGGCCTCAATTCAGACACTTTGAATGAGGAAGAAAAGAAGTTAAGGAGAAGGCTGGTGACTCTACTGGATACCAAGAAAAGCGATCGAGTTCCAAGACAACCTCTTGCACCTAGAAAGAAGATCATCCAGTGGAGGTTCGAAGACTCTTATCACAACTTTGTTGTCGAAAGAGAGAATGGAGAGCTAACAGGTTGAGTACCTCATCTCTGCTACACTTAAGCAAATTTGACATTGTTGAGTTAGCAGAGAAGACATTCTCCAACCCTTCAAACTCTGATGTAGCTACCCATATCAGAAATCATCTAAGCAGCCTTCATATGGCTGTGCTATCTGCTAGAAGCAAGGTTGAAGAAGAGTTGAAACTAAGAGAGGAGGAGGAAAGGAAGGGATCAGCAACCAAAGGCAAAGCCTTTTTACAAATGGTTGAAGGTCCTGAACTTGAATCCATAGTTAGATTGGAGTATGACTATAACTCCCGTCAACTAACTCTTTTCAGGGGGACACAACAAAGGGTACATGTCATTCAGAGTGATAGACTGGATCTCCTATCCACCAATGACTTGTACAAGCTTCTCAGCACCACTTCAGGGAAAAACAAAGAGACAGACAAATATCTTTTGTCCTTGGTGCTGAAAGCTTTGAGAAGCAGAAATAAGTGAGGTTTTGGTAGCATCAGCCTAGGGGGAGTTTGTTGGATCTAGAAAGGCTGATGCAACCAAAATCAAGTCACTTAGAAGATTTTGGTACAACAAATAAAGGAATTCCGAAGCTAAGTGTGGAACTTCCGAAGGAAAAAAGGAGCTCTTCTGAAGACAAAGTGTAAAACTTCTTCCGAAGGAAAAATTCCAACTTCCAAAGACAAAGAACCTACTTCTAAAGTTGAAGACTTAAAAAGAAAGATCTGAAGTCAACTTTTGAAGTACAGAAGTCCTCAATCCTCGGAAGTATAGAAGCCTCTTTCGAAGTATAAGTGGCTTCGGAGGAACTTGTTCTTCCGAAGCCAACTTACCTTCGGAAAACACTGCTATTATCCAGTGGACATAAGTATCGTCTCCCTGACACTCCACTGCAAATCTCTGAGATACTACATGGCGTTTTCTCAAAAGCCATGTAGTTGACCATACTTTAATCCACTATTTACCTTTTTACGTTAGTACAGTTTCCATCTTTAGTTGGTGACAAAAGGTAAGTCGTGGACATGTCATGACTACCATATCTTATATAATACTTTATCTAAGATACCTTAACTTTAGCATTGTAGTATATGCTTTAGTCTTAGGTTTTCAGCTGGTATCAAAGTATATCCGGCTGTAGGATCTAGTATATATAGTTCCTTATTGTAACTCATGTATCATGTTGTAAGAGTCTTGTAATATCTTGAATTGAGAAGTAATATATACAAGTGCCTTGAAAATTTATTTCTGTGTGTTCCTTTTCTACTTATTATATTATTATCAACTCTTGTAAAAGACTTTACTTCATCTGAGTTGAGTGTTTCTATAAGTGAGTTTGAGAGAAATCCAAGTGTCTAAGTGACAAACCTGATCCTGTAACTCCATATGAACTGTTGTTTCACAGAAAACCATTTATTGGATTTTTTAAGTCATTTGGTAGTCCTGTCTCATATTAAACACCCGAGACTATTTGGGAAAATTTTCATCTAAGTTTGATGAAGGATTCTTTATAGGTTATTCTTCTATTTCAAAGGCTTACAAATTGTTTAATCCTATATTAAACATTATTGATGAATCAACAAATGTTCTATTCGAGGAACACTCGTTTCCCAAATCTAGATATGGTCCCGACTGGTTGTTTGATATTGACTCATTTACAAAATCATTTGATCAATTTCACTTGTCTGATGCAGGAAATCTACATTCAGCCGAAACTTCTTCAGATTTCAAAAGAAGAGATGACTTTCCATTGATTCCTCTTACATCTACTAAGCACATGAATGAAGATGTTCATCTCCAAGCTGATCCTGTCCGACAACCATCACAAAATCAAAGTGTTTTAACTGAATTTGGTCCTAACTTGTTACCATCACATTCAGAAGGTCTGTCAATAGAGTTCAGAAAGCAGAAACAAGCTACTCCTCCTGCTGAAATGGAAAGAACATCCAATGATGGAAGCAATCAAAGTGCTCCTAATGCTGACGCAGTCAATGAAACGGAGTCAGATTATCTTCATAATTCCCCAACAGTACAAAATGAAGGTGCCTCTCACCCTAATGATATGAATGTCTCCAAGCTTGATGTAACGATTACTGGTGACTCAATTCCAACCACCAGAATACACAAGAATTATCTAGTGGAAAGCATTATTGGTGAACTTAATGAAAGGGTGACAAGAAGCAAGTCAAGTATTGCAAACATCTATTTGTTCTCATGCTTTCTTTGTCAAACAATACCCAAGAACATCAAAAAGGCTCTTCAAGACAATAGGTAGATTGAAGCAATGCAAGAAGAATTGCTACAATTCAAGAAGCAAGAAGTATGGCAACTGGTCGATCTTCCTGAAGGACAATACCCTATCGGCACCAGATGGCTATACAGAAACAAAACTGATGATTGAGGGATCGCCATCACAAATAAAGCAAGATTAGTGGCACAGGGTTACACTCAAGAAGAAGGAATTGATTATGATGAAGTGTTTGCACCTATTGCCAGATTAGAAGCAATAAGAATCTTTCTCGCTATTCAACATCCATGAATTTTACTATTTATCAAATGGATGTGAAGTGTGCCTTCTTATATGAAAAGATTGCTGAAGAAGTCTGTAGAGATTAATGAAGAGGCTGATGCAACCTAAACATCTTAAGTCTTTCCTGCATGCAGCACAAGTGCATTAAAGAAGAAGCTTAGGAAGTTTCACACATGAAACAGAAAGATTCTCTAAGTATGAAATCTTCCAAAGCCAAGGCCAATATCTTCCAAAGCCAAACATGGAGTCTTCTGAAGCCTTAGATACAAAGTCTTCCGAAGCTTCAACTCATGAAGACAGATTTCTTCCAAAGACTTTTAGTACATTGCTTTATCTGATTATTGTTCCATAAAACTGGACACCTTTCCGCTGCACCTCTGCAATTCACCAACTTACATGAGTTGGTGAAAAGGTCCATGCTTTTGGTAACTATACATTGAGGTCTTGAGTCTGTAACTTTCTACTTTATGTACTTTATCCTTTTTGTAATAGATAAAGATGTGAGCTATGGCATGTCATAGTCACAAGTCAAAAGGCAATCTGCTTTTGACTCTACAATTGATTTTGTTTGTGTCTAGTCAATTGTATCCAGCTGGCTTTCAAAGATGGAAGGTTTCATCAGGTCTCTTGATTCAAGAATGTGGGAGTCTATTGAGAATGGACCTTTCATACCCAGCACCCCTTCTGCTAATGGTGCTGGTATGATTCCCAAAGATGTGGCTAACTACTCTGATGAAGATAGGAAGAGAGTAGAGATAGATAGAAAAGCCATGACAACTCTTCATACTGCCCTTCCAAACTCTGTATACAGAGGTTTCAAGAAGTTCAAAACAGCCAAGCAGCTGTGGGATGCACTGAAACTGATGTATGAGGTTCTTCTGAAGCCAAGGAGACAAGAAGGATATCCTGAAGCAGCAGTTGAAAACTTCACCTTCAAAAAGGTGAAACCATGACTCAGCAGTATTTCAGGTATGTTGAGATTGTGGATACCCTAGTGGATGGAGGAGTTTCTCTTGAAAACAAAGACATTGTAAGAAAGTTCATGTCCTCACTTCCTAGGCAATGGACACACTACTGTGTGGTGATCAAGAGACTGAAAATCTCAAAACTCTTACTCTGATAGAGTTATATGGGATTCTCAGTGGGTACCAGATGGAGATGAACATGCAAGGTTCATCTGGCAACTCTAACAATCAAATGGGTTCAGCCCTACATGTGATTGAAAGGGATAGCATAGAACCTAAACATCATCTCTTATGCTACCCGGACAATTCACCAAAGGGTCCTTTCATCACCTTCCCAGGGGCACCAAGGGAGAACTATAGTCAAGGAAGCCCATTCCAAGAGACAAGCTCTTCTTAAACTTTTGTGTCTTCTGATAAAAGCTATGGCAACTCTCTTTTCACTATTGAAGACCTGGACTGTATCCATCCAGATGATCTGGAATATATGGAAATAGTCCAGCAGATGGCTCTTCTCACTCACAGAGCCAAGAAGTTCTACAAGAGGACTGGAAGGAAGTTTCCAAGCAATGCAACCAGTGAAAAGTTTGGACTGGACAAAGGCAAAGTCAAGTGTTACAACTGTAACTTGATGGGCCACTTTGCCAGAGAGTGTAAGGCACCTAGAACAAATGGTTGCCAAACACAATCCATACCAAACTACACTGACAAAGCTCTCCATAATAAGAAGTCAAAGTAGCAAGCTGCTATTGCTGTTGAAGAAGGAGGCTTTGACTGGAGCTTTCAGGTGGAAGATGCTTCTCCAACCAAGCACTAATGGCTGATCATGATGATACCAAGGTATTAGAACATCTCTGTACTCCTGAATGCATTGCTAAAGTTAACAGGTACAGGTCCTACAACTTGGAACTGAGATTTGACCTTGAGTCCTTAAACATTTTAAAATCTGATTTTAGAAAGTCTGAAAATGATTATAAGCTAAAAATAGAGGACTTAGAGAAAACTATTTCAGTTCTAAAACACAAACACACAGATTTTAGGACTCAGATCAAAGATCTCATAACCAAGTTAACTGACTGCCAGGTTGAGCTTGTGATCAGCAAAGCCAGGGAAGAACAGAGTGTTCTTGAAGAAGAGACCTTCAAGAACATGATCCTCATCCCTGGACAACAAAGTGTGCTATCAAAACAGGCAGGGACTAGGATCCAATGAGATAGCTCCTCCACACACAATCTTGTCAGTAAGATCTCCTACGTGGGGAACTTGTGAAGATGAGCTTCCTCTCATAGATCCCATGAGTGAAGAGGATGAAGAAGAGATAATGAAGAATCCCTCTGAGAAAAGTGAAGAGGAGGATTCCAAGAAGGGCCACTATCCTTCTGAGGAGAAAGTGAAGACTGTGATGACCAAGTCCATGAGAAAGAACTTGATCAGAAAGAACAAAAAAAAAAGGCAAGGAAGGCTCAAGAGATCAAGACTACTTTTGACTCTAAGCAGAAACAAGTTTTTATCTCTGTAGGGTTTAAAGTGGTAGGGACTGAAGAAATCAACCAAAACTCTTCTGCTAAGAGTTCTGGTTCTTGTTCAACTCATCTCAGCAGCAAGAAGAAGACTGATCTGCTATGTACCACTGCTGCACAGCTTGGACCATCAAACTCCAAGCACAGTCCTCGGCCCAAGAGGATTGTCTCATCATCTGCAAAGATGAAGTGGAGAAGGGATGTGACCAAAGGTAGTCCTATTCCAAAGAAAAGGCTTTTGTGAAGAAGAAGATGAATGGTTGTGTGTGTGAAAGTACCACTCATATTACCAAGATTGTCCCTTCAATCCTAAAGGTACTGTCCATATGACCAAAACAAAGGCTTCAAAGAGTTCTAAGAAGATTCAAGCTTCGGAAGGAAAACCCGTTTCCTTCGAAAGCTCCATGACTAAGAAGAAGGGAAGTGTAAAATACCCTCGGAAGAAATTTAGTCTCGGAAGAAAGGAGTTCTTCCAAAGCACTGAAGTCTGCTGCAGTGTCTGCAGAATCTTCCGAAGGTTCAGTCATAAAAACTTCCGAAGTTCCAAAAGCTTCCGAAGTTTTGAAGGTCAAGTCGAAGACTCCAAAAGTGGTGTGGATGTCTAAGAAAGACCAAGTGACTGAGATTTCTTCATCAACAAAAGCTCAAGATCCTCTTAGTACAACCATAGGATCTATTACTGTTGAATTACCTTCTATAAATAAGCCCAAGACAAGCAAGGCTTGGGTTTCTAAATGTAACTAATCATTCTCTTTGTGCAGGGACAGCTGAAGACAGACATAAATGTCTGGATCATAGATAGTGGCTGTTCCAGGCACATGACAGGCAATAGGTCACTACTCCAGAACTTTGAAAGGATTGATGGAGGACCAATTGCTTTTGGAGGAGATGAAGGTGGCTACATTTCTGGAAGGGGCAAGGTCATAAATGGTAAGCTCAGCATAGAAAGGTAAACTTTGTTAAGGAGCTAGGATACAATATTCTGAGTGTATTTTTATGATCAGAGTCATAACATGCTCTTTACTAGCATGAGTGCATTGTTCTTAAGCCTGGTGTGGTCATTCCTCATGAGCATCCTGCTTAGAGCCCCCAGGAAAGGAAACATGTACAAGATGGATTTGCAAGAAACCTCTCCCTCTGGAGAAGTTTCATGCTTTCTGTCTAAAGCCAATAGTGATGAGTCTTTCCTATGGCATAAAAGAATGTGCCATGTAAACTTTAAGAACATGAATAAATTAATTAAGCATGATTTGGTAACTGGAATGCCAAAGAAAGAGTTTACAAGTGATGAGCACTGTGTTGCATGCCTGAAAGGAAGCAACATAAGGTATCTCATAAGCCTAAGGAAAAGAACTCCATCACTACACCCCTACACTTGTTACATATGGATCTCTTTGGCCCCACCAGTGTAATAAGTTTAGGAAGGACCTTATACTATCTAGTGATCACAGATGACTTTACAAGATTCACTTGGGTTTTCTTCCTTAGAACTAAGGATGAGACTCCTGAGATTCTGAAGAATTTCATCTGAAAGATTGAGAATCAGTCTGATCACAAGGTCAAGATCATAAGATGTGATCAAGGAACTGATTTAAGAACCAAATCCGTTATACATTTTGATGAAAAGGGTATTAGAAGACAATTCAGTGCTCCCAGGACTCCTCAGCAAATGGTATTGCTAAGAGAAGAAACAAGACACTGATTGAAGCTGGAAGAACCATGCTGTCTGACTCTAAACTGCCCATCACCTTCTGGGCAGAGGCAGTCAACACTGCTTGCTATGTGCAGAATAGAGTTTTAGTAGTCAAGACTCATGGTAAGACTCCTTATGAACTTTGGCACAAGAGGAAACCTTTCATTGGTTTTCTCAGGTCATTTGGATGTCCTTGCACCATCTTGAATACCAAAGATCAAATTGCCATGTTTGCTGAGAAATCAGATGATGGGAACTTTATTGGATACTCTTCCTAAGCTAAGGCTTATAGAGTGTACAATCTCAGAACTAGAATTGTTGAGGAGTCAGCCAATGTGACTTTCAATGAACACACACCCTGTGTTGATGGTTCTGGTTCGGATTGGTTGTTGAACTTGATTTGGTTACCAACTATTTTAACAAATCTTGTGAGAATGTTTCAGGATCTGCAGCAAATTTAAATACAGATGATCCTGATCCAAGATTTGAGCTAGGAAGATCCTCAAGTCATATATCTTCAGCTCCATTTAGAACCACTTCTGCAAATGAGGTTTATGTCAGTACAACAATGACAAACTCAACTGATACATTGGTATGCCTTCAAATTCCAGCTCAGAGGCTTTACAACCAGATAAGAACACCTCAACTGTGGAAGATAACAATGGTGGTGGTGACAGTGACCAAGAATTTCTTGATGCCACTAACCACACCATTGATGAGAACATCAATGATATCACACACTGCTTGGATCAAGTTTCACTTGAAAAGTGTGCTGATGTGGTGGGAGAAACATCCATGCCAGATCTAAATTTCTCTAATTTAGATCTTTCTCAACAACTTGCTGTGATCCCTCAGCTTAGGATCCACAAGTCTCACCCTACCCAAACATCATTGGAGATGTTGTCTCAGGGGTACAGACAAGAGGACAAACCCATGAAGCAAATGTTTGTCTTCACTCTTGTTTTCTATCTCAGATAGAGCCAAAGAAAGTTGATGAAGCTCTAAAGGATGGAAGTTGGGTTGAAGCTATGCAACAAGAGCTGCTTCAATTCAAAAGGCAGAAAGTTTGGAACCTTTGTCCTCTTCCTTCTGGGAAGACTACCATTGGAACCAAATGGGTGTTTAGGAATAAGAAGGATGATAGAGGCATTATCATCAAGAACAAAGCTAGACTCGTTGTTCAAGGATACACACAAGAAGAAGGGATTGACTACACTAATGTCTTTGCTCCAGTGGCAAGATTAGAAGCTATTAGGATATTCCTGGCATTTGCTACATCCAAGAACTTCAAGGTCTTTCAACTTGATGTGAAGTGTGCCTTTTGTATGGAGTGATAGATGAAGAGGTTTATGTCAAACACCACCTGGTTTTGTAGATCTGATTATCCTCCTGATTATGTCTGCAAGCTTGACAAAGCTCTCTATGGGCTGCATCAGGCACCCAGGAAATGGTATGAGACACTATCTGAGTATCTTTGTAAACATGGATACAGGAGAGGTACTATAGATGGAAAACTCTTCATCAAAGAACAAGGAAAAGACATATGCTAGTTCAAGTATATGTGGATGACATCATCTTTGGTTCAACTAATCCAAAGCTCTGCAAAGACTTTGAGAAGCTGATGAAAGATAGTTTGAAGTGAGTGCCATGGGGGAACTCAATTTCTTTCTGGGAATTCAAGTGAAGCAAGTCGAAGATGGCATCTTCATAAGTAGTCAAAGTATGTTCAGGACATACTCAAGAGGTTCAATATGACTGACTGTAAGACTGCTAAGACACCCATAGCCAGAAACCACTGTCTTGGTCCTAATCTTGAGGGGGAGTGTGTAGATGAGCACTTATATAGGGCTATGATTGGGTCTCTTATGTATCTTACTGCTAGCAGGCCTGATATCATGTTTGCTACATGCATTTGTGCAAGATATCAAGCCAAACCTAAGATGTCTCACCTTATCACTGTCAAGAGGATTCTAAGATACCTCAAAGGTGCATCTACACTTGGACTATGGTATCCTAAGAATTCTGACTTCAATCTGTATGCCTATACAGATAGTGATTATGGTGGTTGCAACATGACTGCAAAGTCTATATCTGGGGGATGTCAATTTCTTGGTGGAAGGGTTGTCTCATGGCAATGCAAGAAACAATCATGTCTCTGCATCAACTGCTGAAGCTGAATACATTGCTACTGCAAGCTACTGTTCTCAAGTACTTTGGATTCAAAATCAGATGTTGGACTATGGGTTAAACTTCAAGGAGACTCCTATTCATATAGACAACAACAATGCTACCTCAATCATAGAGAACCCTATGCAGCACTCAAGGACAAAGCACATCAATATCGAGTATCATTTAATAAGAGATAACTATGAAAAGGGATTAATTAAACTAGTCAAAGTTCATACAGATGAACAATATGCTGATCTGTTTAAAAAGGCCTTTGATGAACAGAGATTTAAATATCTAATATCAGCTATTGGGATGATAAACTTTGAGTAAGATTTTCTTAAAACTAATTCTTATTATTTCTTTAAAATTTATGTGTCTTCTAAGTTGTCTAGTTCATCATTTTCATAAGCTTATGTTTTCTTTGGATGAAAATTTCTTTTTGAAGACTTCCTTAGACTTTTGAAAATTTCTGATACTTCGGAAGTTATGCTTTTAACTTCGGAAGTAAATCATGTCTTCTAAATAAATAACTGTCTAAGAAATTTACCTTCGGAAGTAAATCATGTCTTCTAAATAAATAACTGTCTAAGAAATTTACCTTCGGAAGTAAATCATGTCTTCTAAATAAATAACTGTCTAAGAAATTTACCTTCGGAAGAGTTTTCAAATTTATCTTCCGAGCTTAAATACTTGTCTCAGACACTTACTTATTTTCAAGGATCATTTACTTCCAAAGCAAAATTAACTCTCAGAAGCTTTGTTGGTTTATATACAAAGCATTCAAGTTTTAATTTCTCTTCCGAGGTAAAATTCTCAAATCTCTCAGAAAATTCTTCCGAAGTCATTTTAGCTTCGGAAGCTTTTTAATTAAAACTTCCGAAGATAATTAACCTTCGGAAGCTTTTAGACTTCCAAGAAAACTACTTTTTGAGCAAAAGTAAACTACTTTTTCAGAGGTGGGACCGACATCCGGATTTCAAAGTTTATCCTCTTTCATTAAACTTTATCTGAAATCCCTCTCACATATAAACCCAACGGTTTCCCCCCTATTTCTATCATCTGTTCTTCCTACAAACCTAAAAACTCAAATTTCTCTCTGAAATTTCTTTCTTCTTCTTTCTTCATCCTTAAGCACTTCAAAATGTCCAACCTTGCTCACAGAAATGATCCCAACTTTACCATGCAGCTACACAGACAACACAATCAGGTTGCCCTGTTAAGCTCTGAGAAAGATCCTCATTTCTCAGAGGTTTGTCGTTTCCTAACTCTGTCCAACTACTTCACCTCCCTAACCATTGATCCTCCACTCTATGAGGATCAGTTGCTTGAATTCTAGAAGACCTGCCAAGAGGTCATTATGGATAGGGAGAAGGCACTGTCTGCCACAGTGCAGGGAAGAACAATCTTCATCACTCTGGCCATCATCAACTGGATGATGAAGAAGGTGAGGTGTTTTTCCCAAAGGAAGTTGTCAATCATTCCTTTGAGCAGATGGGATATGAGGGAGATTTCTCTGTAAAGACCTTTAGGAAAGGGAAGGTCTCATCCCAGTGGAGATTTTTGTTCCATGTGGTCATCCACAGCTTATCAAACAAGCATGGTGGATGGGACCAGATGCTGAGGATCTCTCCTTCATAATCCATGGAATGGTTCAGGGGGTCAAATTCAGGTATTCTCAGTTTGTTTATACAAATTTACTTGCTAATTTAGACTCCTTAGAGCATTACATGTTTCCTAGATATGTCCAGTTCATTCTTAACTGTGAACTGGGCTCATAGTTGAAGGAAACAGGTAACATTCTTAAATTGGGACAGATAAAGCCCGACATCTTTAAAATACTGAGTAAGCCCACTGTTGGATTCTCTGGGGTAGAAACAACCCTAGTCCTAAAAATGTTAGAGCTCATTGCTCAAGGTGACAACCTAGCAGCACAAGCTAGTTTTGAAACCACACCAGCTTTTTCCCAACTACTCTCACAGCCTCAAATCACCATCACTTACCAAAGAAAATCCAAACGAACCCCTGCTCAGGCTATTCAGTCTGTGGAGGCCCCCATATACTCACCATACAGGAAGAAGTGGACACTGGAGCTCCCACTTTTCCCTGAGGAGCAGACCACTCCCATCTCTTCAAGAATCAGTGCTGAGGTTCCTCATGCTTAGCCTGATGAGCTTATTAGCCCTACTGCCTTAAGCCATCACTCTGAGTCTCAACACTCAAGTGATCAACCTTCAGGGGATAGTTACCATCGCCAGCCTATAGATCTCAACCAACCAATTCCCAACCTTGACTTCTATACTAATAAGATATAGGTTTTAGTGAGTATAATGAATCACTCTTCTTCCACCTACTCAAAGAGAGATGAGTACTCCTGAGTCTCCTACATCTATCCCATATCAGTCACCTACAACTGAGGTGGACACTCCTGAACCTGTTCAGGATGTCCATATGGAAGAGGCTCTCACTTCTAAAAGTGATTACATCATTAAGACCTCAACCATGGCAACTCAGCCCACTGACATCTCAACTGAGATTGCCAGTGAGCAGAGGAAAACCAACAGCCAAGAACCTCAAGCTGGTGGTGAGAGAAGGACTCTGGTCCAATCATCTCATCCCCCAATGAATCTTTTGGTGAAGATGAGGGGAATCTGAGACTACTAGTGCAAAAATTATCTAAAACATGCACTTACCTAGTCTTAAAGGTCAGTCACCTTGAATCTCAGGTGACTACCCTACACAACAAGATCAATGATCAACAACTTGAGATTTCATATCTTAAGGAAAAACTAGCCAGGAGACCCTTAAGGAGAGCTCAACCAGGAACACAAGAACCTGTGGATGTGATTGACCTATCTTCCAGCTCACCTATGCAAGTGGGTGATGCTACCAAAAAGGGGGAGAAAGTCATTACAGCCGCAAAACCTGGGAGTTCTTCAGAGAGAATGGACATTGAGGACTTACCATCCTCACTTGCAACTATGCATTCTCAGCAACCTCCTCTAGTTCACATTGATGTGGACTAGACTCTTTCATATAGAGTCTGTTTGAGGATACGATACCAAGGGCTATGTCACCTTCACCATTTTCCTATCACATCATTAGGTGGAGGTATGACAACAACAGGAAGGCCCTAATCATCATAAGAGTTCAAGGACAGCAAAAAGCTTCAGCTTTTAGACGTTGGACTATTATGAAGGTCTGGATCTAGTCAACATGCCACTTGTCAACCCAAGCCAACCAAGACAAGCTGACAGACTGGCTAAAAGAATCCAACAGGATCACTGGAGAGTTCAACTCAAGAAGGAGACTTAGAAATCAGGCAATGTCATCGGTCAACTGGATGTGAGGCAGACCCTAAGATTAGCTTCATAGGGGAAACCTTGACTGAAGGCCCAGTGATAGAACCTGAGAGCCCTATCTTATCATCTCCAACTGCTGCAGATCCATATTCCTTCTGAGACACCTGCTGGTGAAGGTGCTTCTCAACCTCTTCTGGCCTGAGCTCAGATGCTACAACAAGCAATGAAGGCCAAAGCTCTCTTCACCCTGAGTCACAAAGGTCTGTGAGTGACAAAGGGAAAAGAAAGATGACATCTGAGGAGATTGAGGAGGAGGAGAGAGAGAGGAAAAGGAGGCTAAGGGGAAAAGGTTCCTCTACTGAGTCTCCAAGACTCATGGAGTCTGCAATCAAGGCTGCCCCCAGACCAGATACTCAGAATGATGAGTTAAGGGCAGTTAGGATAACTATCTGCAGACTAGGAACTATGACATAGATAATGTCATTTATCTTCCCTTGGATGAATTGAATGAACTGGTTGACCTGGAAAGGTCAAGAGAGAAGAAGGAGGCAGAAGATGCAGAACTCATAGTACAAGTCGAAGAAGAGAAAAGAAGAAAAAGACTGTACAAAGGTATGCCTGCCCTCTCCCCAGTTCAAGAAAGTCCTGAACAAGAGGATGTGGTTCAACAAGAACCTCAGGTAGATAAAGAAGAAGATAGAATCAAGATGATTAATTACTGAGTGCCACAGGCTTCTATCAGACAGATGCACTCCTTCCCTTTCCTTATGACTATATTAGTTTGAGTACTTAAAACAACTTGAGCTTGAGCTAGTCAAGGAAAGAAAGACAAGAAAGAAGAAGCTAAGGGAAGAAGCTGCAAAATCAAGAGCCATAATCCAAAAGAGCATGAAGAAGTCTGCTGATAGGCAGAGGATGATGAGCTTCTTGAAGCTGTATGGATTCTCTAGAAGGAGACTGGACCCATGTCTCTATCCATTATGGATGAGCATATCAGGGTAATCAAGCAGAAGATTAAGAGTGGAGAGCTCAATGACTTACACTCCACTCCAAGTCAGGCTCCACCTGAAGTGGAGGTTAAAGTTGAACAACCAGAGACAATGCAACCCGGACCTCCTGCTAATGCTCAGCAAGCTTCATCTTCTGATCCACAGCAGGGTCAACCTCCCTCTCCATCTGAACCTGAGAGAGAGGAAGTCCCAACTGAGAAAGACAGTGAAGATCAATCTGGTGCTGCAGGCCAGTCTTCTCAGTTAAAATTTGCAAAGAGAAAGAAGAGGATGGCTTCTAGACCAAAGCCTAAGAAGAAGAAGAAGCCTGCATCCTCTTCTAAACCTCAGGATGAATCAGAACAGCCTGAGGATGTGCAGCCAGAGGAAGCTTCACCAACTTTAATTCAAATAGCTCCCCTAGAAATAGGAAGACCCATGTTGTCTTGGACATACACCACAAATCCAGAAAGATGGCATGTTATTAGAGATCAAGGCATTAAGACATTTATACATGGCAAGATATGTTTAAGTTGCCTCTGCATGACCTCTTGACATGAGAAGACACTTTGACAACCTGAAGCATCCTGATCATCTTATGAAGAAAGGAATGGTGATCATCCTAATGAGGACTATTAATATCTGAAGTTTTCAAAGTGTTTTGGTAGCATCAGCCTAGGAGAGTTTATAGAGATTAATGAAGAGGCTGATGCAACCTAAACATCTTAAGTCTTTCCTACATGCTGCACAAGTGCATTAAAGAAGAAGCATAGGAAGTTTCACACATGAAACATAAAGATTTTCTAAGTATGAAATCTTCTGAAGCCAAGACCAATATCTTCCAAAGCCAAACATGGAGTCTTCTGAAGCCTCAGAGACAAAGTCTTCTGAAGCTTCAACTCATGAAGACAGATTTCTTCCAAAGACTTTTAGTACATTGCTTTATCTGATTACTGTTCCATAAAGCTGGACACCTTTCCGCTGCACCTCTGCAATTCACCAACTTACATGAGTTGGTGAAAAGGTCCATGCTTTTGGTAACTATACATTAAGGTCTTGAGTCTGTAACTTTCTACTTTATGTACTTTATCCTTTTTGTAATAGATAAGGATGTGAGCTATGGCATGTCATAGTCACAAGTCAAAAGGCAATCTGCCTTTTGACTCTACAATTGATTTTATTTGTGTCTAGTCAATTGTATCTAGCTGGCTTTCAAAGTATAGCCGGCTGTAGGATGTAGTATAAGTATCTCATGTTCTTGTATCTTTTGAATATGCTTTTGTAACACTTGTAATAGAACATAGAGAAGGCAATATACTGCATTCTTGAAAACCAAATACTTGTGTTCTTTGTGTTCTATCTCTTACTTGTGTTCTTAGTATCTCAACACTTGGTTAATCCAGTTTACTGTTTGATTAAAGTTTAGTTAATCTCCTCTTTGTGTTGTTGTGTTGTAACTAACCCTTCAACGATCCTGCAAAGTCTATGTGAGTCAACCACCTAGCTTTGAAGATCCAAATTTCCCTCACAGGGTGTACAAGCTTGACAAAGCCTTGTATGATCTTCATCAAGCTCAAAGAAAGTGGTATGAGACTTTATCATCTTTTATTCTTGAAAATGGATATGAATGAGGAAAGATTGATCAGAATCTCTTCAGAAAAAGAAGAGGAAGAGACATGTTGCTAGTCTAGATTTATGTGGATGATATTAAATTTGGCTTAACAAACAAGCAACTCTGTAAAGACTTTGAAGACCTTATGCATTCAAAATTTCAAATGAGTGCAATGGGGGAACTCACTTCTTTATAGCGGTGCAAGTCCAACAAACAGCAGATGAAATTTTCATCGATCAATCAAAATATGTGGAAACAATGTTGAAGAAATTTCACTTTGTTTACTGTCAGTCTATCAAAACTCCTGTGGATACTAAAGTGAAGATTGGACTTGATCCAGAAGGCAAATCAGGGGATCAAACTCACTATCGTTCTATGATTTTTGGACCAAAAGAACCAACGAGCCTGATCAGAAAAACCTCCAAGTCCCACAGACATTACAACTGCTGAAGAAGATCACAACAGCTGAAGACATCAGCTGATTACAAGGTCTGAAGACAAAGTCTGAAGACAATATCTGAAGATTTCTACCGAAGACAAAGACTGAAGACCAGAGTGATCAGTAGTTGTTACAACAGCTGAAGTTATTAACTTCAGTAGTTGTGATGGTTTTCCTTTTTAGTACTTGTAATTTACCTTTCAGTATTTATAGTTTCAGTAGTTTTAGTTCAGTAGTTTTATGTTCTTGTACTCAGCATTCTCTGAGATGTGATCAGTTGTTGAGAACATTCTCAGTAGTTTGCATAGTTTTAGTTGTTTGTATAATTCTGTTAGATGTCACTATCAAGTGACATCAGCAGATGTCACATTCCTTATATAAGGAATGTTGACCTAATTGTAATGTGTGATTTTCAGCCCCCATGAAAGCATTTGAATGAAATATTCCTTTTGCAGAATTCTCTCTCTCTCTCTCTATAACCGTGTACTATTCCATTGAATATCAATTGAGTTCTTGCGAAATTGTCTAATTCATTGTTCGAATTCCGCTGCAATCTACTCTAATTAATCAAACTTAAATCACTGATCCTAACAAATGGTATCAGAGCAGGTTAATCATTGATCGATCTAACAATTGATCATTGAAACTGCTATTTCAATATCTAAGTTTCATCGAATTAGCATATTTGCAAGAATTGGTTATAGAGATTGAATTTCTGCTGCTTTTGGTTATTTCCTTTGAGATTCCTCTTGGTTCGTATTGAGTTTGTTGTGTTTTGCGCTAAATCGGTTAAAACTTGATTGAATTTGATTGAATCTTAGAATGACTACTCCTTCTAATGACCCTCACAATACTGGCTCCTCAACCAAGCCTCCGATGCTGGTTAGGACTGAGTATACATATGGCAACGAAGAATGCTCCATCACCTATCTGTTAACAGTTCAGGCTGTTGGAAATCTGTGGTACATGGTCCACACAAGCCTATGGTGAACAATCCAGAAACCAACCAAATCGTTCCGAAGAAGAAGGAACAATACATAGATGAGGATCGAAAACTGTTTGAGATTGATGCTAAAGCCCATGGAATTCTGGCCATGGCACTGCCGAATGAAATCTATTCTGGGCTTATGCATCATGAAACTGCTCATGACCTTAGAATGCATTAAAAGAACAATTTGGTGGAATAGATGAGGTCTTAGCAAACAACAGAGAAATCATTGCCCAACAATATGAGACATTCTCTCATAGGAGGGTGAGACACTGACTCAACTGTTTGAGCGTTTTTCCTGTTTGATCTCTAAGCTAAAAATGGTCAAACATGAATACACTAATAGCTAGATGAACAACAGATTCCTTAGATCACTGCCTGAGAGATGGGACACATATACCATTGTCCTACGCTCCAGTGCAAATCTGGATAGCCTATCTCTCACCCAACTCCATGGGAAACTGCTTACATTTGAAAGAGATATAGAGCAGAAAAGGAAACTGGCATCATCAGGAAAGCTCACTGATGACTTTGTACCAGGGAACACTGCCTTGGTTGGTCATGAGTCAGAATATGCTGCATCAGAAAGCCAATATGATGAGTATATAGATTTCTCTTCAAACAGTTCTGATCATGCATTTGTTAGTGTTGATAGTCAGTTAGGCTGTAATAGTGACAATTTGTGCTTTATTATGGATGATTTGAAAGGTATTGCTGATGATGACTTAGAAGAGATGGATATTCTAAACCAAATGGCCTTGATTAATATCAGATCTCAAAAGTTCTACAAGAGAACTGGTAGGAAATTTCCAGGACTCTCTAGCAAAACCAAAGTTGGTTTTGACAAGAGTAAGTTGAGGTGTCACAAATGCCACAAGCTTGGGCACTTTGCAAGAGAGTGTAGATCAACTGGATCTAACTCCTCTGCACCCTTTGTGACTTTTCCAAGCAATAGTTCACAAAACAGAGGGCAACATCCTGCTAGTTCTGGTCATCACTCACAACCTCTATCTCCTGCATATTTTGTCCCTCAGGGTCCAATGCCATATCCATATCCCTGCTATTACATGCCACAACCAAATCAAGTTCAAGTTCCTATTGCATAACAACCTCAAGCCTTACCTGAGCCTCAACCATCTCAATCATAACCTCATCACAGCTTCTTCACCCCTAGTGCTATTGACTAGAGCAATTTACCAGATGATCTTTCTGGTAATGAGCAACTATTTGCTAGTGATGGTCAACATGGTGGTGAACATCCTTTTGGGAATCTTGCTCTCATGGCCCTGGAGTCTACTGAGGGTTCATGCTCCAATGCATCTTCATCACAGGTAACCCAGGTATCCTCTAAGGCTAAGGCCAAGCTATGTTCTGAATCTTGCATAGCTGCATTTGTCTCTATTAGAGAGGCAAATGTAGCTTTAATAAATCAAAATCTTGAGCTTGAGCAAACCCTTTCCAAAAGAAAAGCTGAGTATGAGTCTGTCCTTAAAGATAAAGATGATGAGATTTATAAGCTTAAATGCCAACTAAATGATGAAAAGGCTAAGGTTGAGGTCATTCTTGAGAACCACAGAGATCTCAAAGAAACACTTGCAGCTACCCAAGTTGAGTGTGACCGCTGGGTATCATCCTGCAAGGGATTTGAAATGCTTCTCAGCAAGCAAACAGCTTCGAATGTGAAGTTTGGAATAGGTTACAATCACATTGCACCACCTATAGATTTTACTCCAAAATCAATAGTAAAACCTGAAGGTGAAAGTAATTTCCAAATCACATCATCATGTGTATCATCCTCAAGAGATCACCCAAAATCAGAAGATGAAATCTGTGTTGATACCTCAGCAAATCAATTGCCTGATGGGTTAACTACTGATAAGCACATGAAGCTGAGTACTTCAGATGTTGTCCCTCAAAGTACCTCAAGTACTGAAGGGCAAGTCACAACATCTAAAAAGCATTTCAAATCAACTAAAATAAAAGGATTAACAACTGCTGAGGAATCTATCATACGGTCTTTCAGGACGGATAGAGAACAGCTGAAGAACAAGTTTTTAGTTGTTACAGATCCTTCTGTACTTAACACAAGTATTGAAAGGAGGAAAGTACTGAAGATCACACCTTCAGTAGTTTCCACTTCAACAGTTGATCAATCCAAGATGAAGAATAAGCCATATGACATATGTGGTAAATTCAATCATCTTTCTAATGAATGTTGGTACAAAAAGGGTTCCAAACTCAACAGAGATAAGCTTATTAAAATGCAGATGGATCAAATGAAAAATGAGTTTGAGACCAAGTTTGTACCACAATCATCCCAAATTGATAAACCAAAGGCTTCATCCAAATCCAAAAAGAAGGATAGGGTTTATCATAAAACAGCTGATAGTGTTCCTCATGATAAAAATCAGACTAAGTTGTGAATTTCAAGGAGGAAATGGTGGGCCACAAGAACTCATCAAAAACAAGTACTGACGTGTCACAAGAGCAGAAAGCTTTAGCTACAAATCAGACAAAACCTGTTATGATGGTTCAACATTTGTTGGGGAGAGTTAACCAATTAGATGCACCTGTGATCAAACCACTGAAAAGATATTCCAAGCCCAAATCCAAGGAATCCATTTCAGCACCATCTCCACCTTCATCAGCTGTTAATCATGAGAAACAAGTTATGGTTAAATCTGTTGATGAAAACAGACCCAAAACCAAAAAGGTTTGGGTCTCAAAACCTAACTAGTTCCTTGTGATGAATGCAGTGTTCTTCAGCATGCCAAAGAAGCATCTGGTATGTAGACAGTGGAGGATCTATGCATATGACAGGGAGCAGTTCTCTTCTTAATGACTACTCTCAAGGAAAGAAGGGATTTGTTTCATTTGGAAATGATGCTAAGGGTTACATCATCGGGAAAGGATATGTGTCTAATGGAGAAATCAGATTTGATGATGTTAACCATGTGGAGAATCTCAAGTATAATCTACTGAGTGTCAGTCAGATGTATGATAAAGGGCATGTTGCACTTTTCACAAGCCAAAACTGCAGGATTCTGTCTTCCACAGTTCTGAGGCTGATTGACAAGGTATTGGATGAACATACTCTTCTAAAGGCCAACAGGATTGGAAGAGTATATGCCCTGGATTTGTCAAAGAAGATTGATTTGAAGGGTCATCCTTGCCTGTTCTCCAAAGCCTCTCCTCAGGAATCTAAACTGTGGCACAGAAGGCTGGTCATGTAAAACTCAAAAACATGAATCAGCTGATCCACAATAGTTTAGTGAGAGGTCTACCAATAAAGGAGTTCCACTGTGATGAAACCTGCACTGCTTGTTTGAAAGGAAAACAACACAAAGTCTCAATCCCTCCTATTGAAGAACCTAAGTCCACTGTCTGCTTGCAGTTACTGCACATGGATCTATTTGGTCATGTGAGAGTGATGAGCATGGCAACGAAGAAATACTGTCTGGTAATTATGGATGATTACTCCAGATTTGTATGGACTTTCTTCTTGCATTCAAAGGATGCGGTTGCTCAGACGATTATAAACTTTGTGTTGTATGTTGAGAAGCAGTATTCCTATCAGTCAAGTGTATAAGGAGTGATAATGGAACAGAATTCAGAAACCATACACTTGATGATTTTTATCTCTCAATGGGAATCAAGAGGCAGTTTAGCATCCCAAGGACTCCAGAACAAAATGGAGTAGTGGAGAGAAAGAACAAGACCCTAATTGAAGCTGCAAGGTCCATGTTGGCTGACTCTGGTTACCATTGACCTTTTGGGCTGAAGATGTCAACACAGCTTGCTATGTGCAGAATAGAGTTTTAGTAAATCAGAGGTTGATGAAGACTCCATATGAAGTTCTACATCATTTGGCTCCTCTAATTTCATTCATCAAAGCCTTTGGGTGTCCTTGTTTCATTCTCAACACAAAGGATCAACTCCACAAATTTGATCCTAAGGTGGATGCGGGGTATTTTGTAGGATATTCATCCATATGCAAGGCTTACAGAGTCTTCAACTGCAGAACAAAGATAGTTGAAGAAACCTTGCATATGAAGTTCAATGAATCTCCTAAGGATAAAATTCCACAAAACCATATGGAGTTGTTTGATCTGGATATACTGCAATATGTTCCTTATCAACCTCCAGCTGTTGCAAATCATGTGAATAAATCATCTTCTGCAGCAAGTCTTCCACCTAGTGGTACTGAAGATGATGATGATATCAGGAGTCACCTTTTCAAGTTTAGTGATCAACTGCCAGAGTCTACTAAACTTGATGTTCCTGTAGCTTCAGCAGCTCCATCCACAACAAATGCTGATAAGATTTCTGACTCCTCTACATCATTTGAATTGCCATCTCATACTTGGTTTCAAGAGTCTGGATCAACATCTATTGCTGCTGAACCTGCTACAAACACTTGCACTGATCTTATAGTGTACCAAGAGCTGAAGAATCACCCCATGTCTCAAATCATTGGTGATATCAATGTTGGTGTCTCAACTAGAAGTCAATTGTCCAACTTCTGCTTCTATGCTCTCTTCATCAGTCATCTAGAGCCAAAGAACTATCATGTTGCTTTAAGAGACAATGGATGGGTTGAAGCTTGCAGCTTGAGCTACTTCAGTTCAAAAAGCAGCAAGTGTGGGAACTGGTTCCTCTACCCCCAGGTAAGTGTGCAATAGGCACTAAGTGGGTGTTTAGGAATAAAACTGATGTAAATGGGCTTATTGTCAAGAACAAGGATAGACTGGTTGTACAGGGGTATTCACAAGAAGAAGGTATTGATTATGATGAAACCTTTGCCCCTGTAGGCAGACTGGAGGCAATTAGATTGTTCTTAGCCTATCCTACATTCCCCAATCTTAAAGTTTTTCAAATGGATGTCAAAAGTGCTTTTTAGCCTATCTGACCCTAATCTCAAGGGGTTGCCTGGCTGCTCAAACCCATGTAGAGGGAACCCAAGCCTGCACCTCCAGATCCAAAGTCCCCACCAAACCCAAACCCCAAAAGCCCAAAATGCTACACAGGGGGATGAGTCCCCTGAGGATGCCCCTGTACCACCAATACAAGAAACACATACTGGTTCTAACCCCCCAGTCATGTCAGAGACTCAACCAGCTGAAACCGCACAGGTATCCTCTCCACAGGATCCTGTTGCAACCAAATTTGGGGATACCACATTACTGGAACCTATCTCAGTTGAGAAGGTTACCATTGAAGAACATCTCTCACCCCGGGTGCAATCTGCTTCTGACCAATCTCCAATTGCAAATGCCCCTCAAAGCCCAACCCTTATAGTTGCTAAAGTGCTGAGTCAGCTGCATTCCTCACCCCCTCCCCAGAAACCATTAACACTGGAATACCTCAACAATTGAGGGGGAGGACCAAAATGCTGCTGATAACCCACAACACAGGGGTTATAATGTTCAATCTCCAAGTGTAGAAGGGAGGTTCGAACATCTAGTCAGGCTGCCACTTCTACTGATTCAGAAAATGAACAGGATGAAGTTGGTAACATATATAAGACCTCACCAGAGGCAACTGCCAATGAAGGACAAAGTCCAGAGGCAGGAAGTCCCCATAACCAAGAACAAGGGGCACATGCATATACTGATCTACACTCAGGGCATGTACATCCTGATTTAATCAGAGGTCAGATGATTCAGCAAAGACTGATGATGACCTGGCCTTTTTCTTTGATGTCATAGCCATAACACAATCCTAGAGACTAAGGTGAGCAAACTCAAAGAACTGCTAGCCAAAATGTCTCAGGATAAAAGTCCATCTGCCCCAATACCCATAGATGGCACCTTCATTTGAAGGTTCACAAACACATAGCCAATACACTTAACTAAACCACCAGCCATTGCTTTGGCACCACCTCTCAGGGACAGAACACCTCTGAGCAGATGGTTGCAACCTTTCAAAGCTCCTTACCTCTCATCACTCCCATCATCACTGAGATAGTACATAAAGCCATTGATGAGAGGATCTCCTCAAATCTCCAAACACTCCTTGATGATGCTGTTCACAAGTCATTTTCTGCCTTTCAAGCCCCTGATCCCCATGCACCCAAAAAGGGGGAGACTACTAAGTGTAAGGTAGTGAAAGAAAGGAAAAGGAAGAGAGTAGAAGATGAGAAAGAACTAGAAAAAGAAAAGGAGTTGGAGAAAGAACAAGAACTGATCTCAGAGAAACAGCTGATCACAATGCAAGAGCTGAGCATAGACAAAGAGCAGAAACATCAGCTGATCACTTACAAAAGGAAGAGAAGTGCTGAGTCAAAGTTTGATGGAGAAAAGTCCTTAGAAGATCTAGTCAAAGAAGCTGATGAAGCTCACAGCAGATCTATGGACAAAATAATAGATCAGCTCTTCAGACAAGGTCATGACACAACCACCTTAGATGTTGAGATCAGAAGGCTGGAGATAAATGAAATTTAAGCAAGACAGGCTAGTTACAGTGTGATGGATAGGGAAAGGTTGGAGATTATGATCAGGTTTATTGCCAAATATCTAGGAAGATCATTGATAGAGATGAAGTCTTGGTCCAGAGACAGTATCTTGGAAATAACCAAGAAAATCTGTTCTGCTGGAAACTACAACAAAGGGTTGATCATCGAAACACTGGATGAACCAGGTGCTGGGAAGAGAACTGAGATGGCAAAGCTCTCAAAAGCCAAACTCACCACTAAATTGCTAGATCAGCCTTCTCATACTCCCACTCAAAAACAACCCTCAAAGCAATCATCTCTAAAATCTGCCAATTTATCCCTAAACCAAAACCACCCACAACTCAACCCACAAAACCAATTCCATTACCCCAAAGACCATCTCAAACCACACCCAGTGATACACCCAGAAGGAGGAGAAGGGTGTTGAGGGTAGAAGAAGAAGAAGAGGATGAGAATGAAGACAGTCTGCCAATCTCTGCTGTTCTCAAACTTAAAACATCTGAGCCCAGAACTCAACATATGATCACACCTGACTTGCAAATGCAAATGGTGAAAGTGAAGATTGAAGAAGTAGAACAGCAGAAGCAGCATGATGAGCAATTTCTCAAAATGGTTGACAAGGACTTCCCTCAGTCCTCATCCATTCAAGCAATGAAGAAACAAGCTCTGAGGCTGTACACTCTTAGGCATACATTCCAACATCAAAAAGAAAGAGTGAGGATTTGGCCAGACCCCAGGGTAAGTTCCAGAATACACAAGAAGAACATACCAAGTAGATATCATGGCCAAGTGGAAAAGTGTTAGGATCAGTGATCTAAGTTTGATTGATTAGAGAGTATTGCAGCGGAATTCGAACAACGAATTAAACAATTCACAAGAAGACATTGATATTCAATGTAACAGTAAATGGTTATAGAAAAAGAGAATTTTGCAAAAGAGATATTTCATTCATATGCTTTCGTGGTGGCTCAATGTCACAAATTACAATTAGGTTAACATTCCTTATAGAGGATATGGGACGTCTGCTGATGTCACTTGATAGTGACATCTAACAGAATTATTCAAACTACTAAAACTATGCAAACTACTGAGAAAGTTCTCAACTACTGATTACATCTCAGAGAATGCTAAATACAAGAAACATAAAACTACTGAAACTATAACTACTGAAAAGTAAATTACAAGTACTGAAAGGAAACCATCACAACTACTGAAGTTGATAACTTTAGCTGTTGTGACAACTACTGATCACTTTGGTCTTCAGTCTTTGTTCTTCAGACTTTGTTCTTTAGACGTTTACTTTCAGACTTTGTCTTCAGTTGATAGCTTCAGACATTGTCTTCAGTTCTTTACTTTCAGATTTTGTCTTCAATAGTAGTCTTCAGTTCTTGTCTTTAGACTTTGTCTTCAGACCTTGTAATCAGCTGATGTCTTCAACTGTTATGATCTTCTTCAGCAGTTGTAATGTCTGTGGGACTTAGAGGTTTTTCTGATCAGGCTCATTGGTTCTTTTGGTCCAACAAACTCCCTCAACCAATGCAGCCAAAACCTCTAAACTTATTGATGTCCCATTTATTCTTGGCAGAAACACCCTCTTGATCAGCTTCAGAGGTAATCAGTTAAGCACAGGCCGGGAAAAGGTTTCTAATCTTTTGATTGCTAAGTATGGAAGGGAACTCTGTCTTGGGAAACTGGACACAGAGTCTTGTCCCAACCATGAAACCTAATTCCCATTAATGAGTCTATAAGACTCACTAGCATAGGCCTTAAGGAGAACAACTTGTTCCTCCTTGGTGAGTTCTTCTGCTCTCCCTCGAAGAAGAACTCTGGGCCATAATACTTAGACAGGTATCTCACTATCTTCCATTTTTCAACTCCACAGTTGTTATCTCTCTATAAGCAAATTCATCAGGGTGAGAGCCTTCAAGCAACAACTGGAGTTCACTCTTCTGAAGATCTTCAAGTCTTTTGTATAAAACCCCTTCTTGATCATTTTGTTCTCAAGATAGATTAAGGGGTTGTCTTGGATTTGTGAGCTCTCTTGAATTCTTCATGATGATCCTAGGGTGAGACTACCATGGCCAGTGTAATTGCAGCATTCAAGGTCTTCTTCACTTGGCCATGATATCTACTTGGTATTTCTTCTTATGAATTCTAGAACTTACCCTGGGGTCTGGCCAGATCCGCACTCTTTCTTTTTGATGTTGAAAAGTATGTCTAAGAGTGTACAACCTCAAAGCCTGTTTCTTCATTTCTTGAATGGATGAGGACTGAGGGAAATCTCTTATCACCATCTTGAGAAACTTCTCATCGTGTTGTTTCTGCTATTCTGCTTCTTCAATCTTTACCTTCACCATCTGCATTTGCAAGTCAGGAGTAATCACTTGTTGACTTCTGTGCTCAGGTGATTTGAGTTTGAGAACAGCAGAGATTGGCAGACTATCATCATCATCATCCTCTTCTTCATCTTCTTCTACCCCTTCTGGGTGCATCACTGGGTAAGGTTTGAGGTGGTTTTTGGGGTAAAGGGATTGGTTTTGTGGGTTGAGTTGTGGGTGGCTTTGGATTAGGGATAGATTTAGGAGATTTTAGAGATAAAGGTTGTGTTTGAGTGGGAGTGTGAGAAGACTGACTTAGCATTTTGGTGGTGAGTTTGGCTTTGGAGAGCTTTTCCATTTCAGTTCTCTTCCCTGCACCTGCTTCATCCAGTGCTTCAATTATCAACCCCTTATTATAGCCTCCAGCAGAGCAGATCTTCTTGGTTCTCCAGGATACTGTCTCTGGACCAGGCCTTTATCTCTATCAATGATCTTTCAAGGTATTTGGCAATGAATCTGATCATTATCTCCAATCTTTCCCTTTCCAACACACTATAACCGGCCCATCTAGCTTGAATCTCTTCTATTTCCAGCCTTCTGATCTCAGTGTCTAGTGGAGCTGTGTCATGACCTTGTCGAAAGAGCTGATCTATACTTTATCCATGGATTTGCTGTGAGCTTCATCAGCATCTTTGACAAGATCTTCTAAGGATTTATCTTCATCAGCTTTTGACTCAACACTTTTCTTTTTTTATATGTGATCAGCTGTTCTGAGATTAGCTCTTTCTCCACCTCCTTCTCTTTTGCAGGTTCTTTCTCATCATCAACTGTTTTTCTTTTCTTTCACTGTCTTAGACTTGGAAGTCTCCCCTTTTTGGTTGCATTGGGATCAGGGGCTTGAAAGGCAGAAAGAGATTTGTGAACAACATCATCAATGACGGTTTGTAGATTTGAGGATATCCTCTCATCAATGGCTTTATGCACTATGTCAGTGATGATGGGAGTGATGAGAGGTAAGGAGTTTTGAAAGATAGCAACCATCTGCTCAGAGGGGTTCTGTCCCTAAGAGGTGGTGCCAAAAGTAGTGGCTGGTGGCTCAATTACATGTGTAGGCTCAGTGTTTGGGGAACCTTCAATGGAAGGTGCCATTTGTGGGGTTTGTGAAGTAGATGGACTTTGATCCTGAGACATTTTGGCTAGCACTCTTTGAGTCTGCTCACCTCAGTCTCAGGATGGTATTATAGGCTAATACATCATAAAAAAGCCCAGGTCATCATCAGTTTGTGCTGAATCACCTGACCTCCTGATTGAATCAGGATGTACATGCTCTGAGTGTAGATCAGTAGAAGCATGTGCCCCTTGTTCTTGGTACTGGGGACTTCCTACCTCAGGACTGTGTCCTTCATTGGCAGTTGCCTCTGGTAAGGTCTTATGGATGTTACCAACTACATCCTGATCATTTACTGAATCAGTAGAAGTGGCAGCCTTACCAGATGTTTTATTCTCTATTTCTACACTTGGAGAGTGAACATGGTAACCCCTGTGCTGTGGGTTATCAGAAGCATTTTGGTCCTCCCCCTCAATAGTTGAGGTATTCCCAGTGGTAAGTGGTTTCTGGAGAGGGGATGAGGAATGCAACCGACTCAGCACTTTAGCAACTATCAGTGTTGGTCTTGAGGGGCGGTTGCATGTGGAGATTGGTCTGAAGCAGAATGCACCCGGGGTGAGAGGTGCTCTTCAATGGTAACCATCTCAATTGAGATAGGTTCTAGAAATGTGGGATCCCCAATTGTGGTTGCAACAGGATCCTGTTGAGAGGATACCTGTGCGGCTTCAGCAGGTGAGTCTTGGACATAACTGGGGGGTTATAACCAGTATGTATTTCCTATCTTTATGGTACAGGGGCATCCTCAAGGGACTCATCTCCCTGAGTAGCCTTTTTGGCCTTTTTGGATTTGGGTTTGGTGGGGACTTTGGATCTGGAAGTGGAGGCTGTGGGTTCCCTCTGCTTGGGTTTTAGCATCCGAGCAGCCCCTTTAAGAGTAGGGACTGAGTTATGTCGAGAGTATACCTCAGCTAAAACAGCTGGAGCAGGGACTCCAAGACCAACAAGGCCATCAGAGTATAATTGATTCAAAATTATGGCCATCAGAAACCTGGGATAATGTATCCATCTGTTTGCCACAGGTTTCTGAGCCAGATCCTTTAGTTCCATGAACACTATCTCAGAAAATTTAGATTTTGGTGTTCAAGGATAGAGAACAATACCTGTTGCCATCGGGAAGACATCTGATCCCAAGAAGATGTCTTTGATGCAAGGCAGACATTCACCATATGAAAGATAAGTCGTTTAGCATCATGGAAGCGCTTTTTAAGTATGGTTGTAGCACTTAAGTCGCTTTCATACCCGTTATGGATAAAAGACATATCAGTGGTGCCTTTCGGGTATTCTTTAGGATAGGTGCCATCATGCAAATTTAGGGTTTTGCGAATATGTCAGGGGTGATGAGCACCTGTTTCTGGTTCACCAACGACTGCAGAGTGATTTGTCTATCATTCTCACCAGTTATACAGAGACGTTGGTCCAGAACTGGGATAAGGAGTCAGGATATATGGTAGGATTCAGAAGAAAGGATATTCTGTATGGGGAATCCACCATAAGATCGATGGCAGTGTCAAATTTGTTCCGGAAGGCCGATTTCGAAAGGTAGGCAACACAATTGTGTCGGGGTTTGAGTTTCATGGTCGCCATTGTTGAGAGAGAAAGGTTTGAAAATGGCTAATGAAACGTTTGTCTATAAGTGTAGGTATTTATAGGTTAAGAAAAGGTTGAAAAGAAAACGACTGAAAGTGTTGGTGTTGGCTTCAGTTGTTATGAAAACAACTGAAGACGTGGTTTAACTATCAGACGTTTGAAAACAACTGAAGACTTGGTTTAGTCATCAGTAGTTGTGAAACTACTGAAAAACTTGGTTTTGTCTTCAGCTATTGTAAACAACTGAGGACTTGGTATTAGTCATCAGTAGTTGTGAAACTACTGAAGACATGGTTTTGTCATCAGCTGTTTAGAGTGAAAAACAGTTTGTGGAAACGACTGAAGTGAAAATTCTCATCAGTAGTTTTCGTCATTCTTAGCTTTTCAGCTATTTCATACTGTCCTCAACACTTACTCATCAGACTTTTTAGCTGATTTCAGTTGTTTCCATCAGTACTTATCTGTTTTTACTGACATCAGGTTATAACTACATCAGTAGTTGTAACTGCATCAGTTTCTTTTAACAGAATAGTACATATTTTGACATGTTTACTAATGATCATCAGTACTTGTTTACTGAGATCATCAGTAGTATCACTTATTCTAGCTGCAGCACCAAGCCATAACACAAGGTTTTGGAAAGTTGAACTATCCAAATGCTTAGTAAATATATCTGCAAGCTCATCAGCACTAGGCACAAACTTTGGATCAATCAGACCTTTTTCAAAACAATCCCTAATAAAATGGTGTCTGATCTCTATATGTTTGGTCCAGAGTGCTGGACTGGATTCTTGAAAATGCATAGAGCTGAAGCACTATCCATTAATATGGAGTCTTAGTCTCTGTAATGCCATAACCCAATAATTGGTTTTGAAGCCAGAGTACCTGAGATGTACAACTTGCAGCAGCAATGTACTCTGCTTCAGCAGTGGATGTAGCAACAAATGTTTGTTTCTTACTCTGCCAAGAAATCAATCAGTTGCCTAGGAATTGACATCCACTAGAAGTTGACTTTCTGGTTAACTTACACCCTGCATAGTCACTATCAGAAAAAGCAACTAATTTGCATGAGTGTCCAGTGGAATACCAAAGACCTAGAGATTGTGTACCTTGCAGATATCTAAACATCCTCTTGACTGCAATCAAATGAGACTCTTTAGGAGCAGCCTGAAATCTAGCACAAACACAAGTTGCAAACATGATATCTGGTCTAGAAGCTATTAAGTACATCAAGGATCCAATCATACATCCGTAAAGTGTTTCATCAACAGCTTTACCTTTCTGATCTGCATCCAGTTGTGTGGTGTTGCACATGGGAGTAGAACAGGGCTTACAGTTTTGTAAATCAAACTTATTCAAAAGTTCTTTTGTATATTTTGATTGATGAATAAAGGTTCCATCAGCCTTTTGTTTGATTTGCAAGCCTAGAAAGAACTGTAATTCTCACATGGCACTCATTTCAAACTTTTGTTTCATTAGACTTGTAAAATCATCACACAACTGGGGATCAGAGGATGCAAAAATAATATCATCAACATAAATTTGAACAAGTAGCTTATGCTTATCCACTTTCTTAATAAGCAAAGTTTTATCTATGGAGCCTCTAGTGAAATTATTTTGAAGAAGAAAATTTGAAAGTGTTTCATACCAGGCTCTAGGAGCTTGCTTCAACCCATAAAGAGCCTTATCAAGTTTATACACCCAATCAAGATGTTTATTGTCCTCAAAACCTGGTGGTTGACACACATAAACCTCTTTTTTTATTTTTCCATATAAAAAATCACTTTTGTCATCCATTTGAAAAACTTTAAGATTGTTGAATGCAACATAGGCTAAGAACAATCTAATTGCCTCCAGTCTGGCTACAGGGGCAAAGGTTTCATCATAATCAATACCTTCTTCTTGTGAAAACCCCTGTACAACCATTCTAGCCTTGTTCCTGACAATAAGCCCATTTACATCAGTTTTATTCCTAAACACCCACTTAGTGCCTATTGCACACTTACCTGGGGTAGAGGAACCAGTTCCCACACTTGCTGCTTTTTGAACTGAAGTAGCTCAAGCTGCATGGCTTCAACCCATCCATTGTCTCTTAAAGCAACATGATAGTTCTTTGGCTCTAGCTGACTGATGAAGAGAGCATAGAAGCAGAAGTTGGACAATTGACTTCTTGTTGAGACACCAGCATTGATATCACCAATGATTTGAGACATGGGGTGATTCTTCAGCTCTTGGTACACTATAAGATCAGTGCAAGTGTTTGTAGCAGGTTCAGCAGCAACAGATTTGGATCCAGACTCTTGAAACCAAGTATGAGATGGCAATTCAAATGATGTGGAAGAGTCAGAAATGTCATCAGCATTTGTTGTGGATGGAGCTGCTGAAGCTACAGGAACATCAAGTTTAGTGGACTCAGGTAGTTGATCACTAAACTTGAAAAGTTGAGTACTGATATCATCATCAACTTCAGTACCACCAGGTGGAAGACTTGTTGCAAAAGATGATTTATTCACATGATCTATAACAGCTGGAGGTTGATAAGGAACATATTGCAGTATATCCAGATCAAACAACTCCATATGGTTTTGTGGAATTTTATCCTTAGGAGATTCATTGAACTTCATATGCAAGGTTTCTTCAACTATCTTTGTTCTTGAGTTGAAGACTCTGTAAGCCTTGCATGTGGATGAATATCCTACAAAATACCCCGCATCCACCTTAGGATCAAATTTGTGGAGTTGATCCTTTGTGTTGAGAATGAAACAAGGACACCCAAAGGCTTTGATGAATGAAATTAGAGGAGCCAAATGATGTAGAACTTCATATGGAGTCTTCATCAACCTCTGATTTACTAAAACTCTATTCTGCACATAGCAAGCTGTGTTGACAGCTTCAGCCTAAAAGGTCAATGACCAGAGTCAGCCAACATGGACCTTGCAGCTTCAATTAGGGTCCTGTTCTTTCTCTCCACTACTCCATTTTGTTCTGGAGTCCTTGGGATGCTAAACTTCTCTTGATTCCCTTTGAGAGATAAAAATCATCAAGTGTATGGTTTCTGAATTCTGTTCCATTATCACTCCTTATACACTTGACTGATAGGGAATACTGCTTCTCAACATACAACACAAAGTTTATAATCGTCTGAGCAACCTCATCCTTTGAATGCAAGAAGAAAGTCCATACAAATCTGGAGTAATCATCCATAATTACCAAATATTATTTCTTCTTTGCCATGCTCATCACTCTCACAGGACCAAATAGATCCATGTGTAGTAACTGCAAGCAGGCAATGGACTTAGGTTCTCAATAGGAGGGAATGAGACTTTGTGCTGTTTTCCTTTCAAACAAGCAGTGCAGGTTTCATCACAGTGGAACTCCTTTATTGGTAGACCTCTCACTAAACTATTATGGATCACTGATTCATGTTTTTGAGATTGACATGACCCAGCCTTCTGTGCCACAGTTTAGATTCCTGAGGAAGGATTTGGAGAAAGGCAAGGATGACCCTTCAAATCAATCTTCTTTGACAAATCCAGGGCATATACTCTTCCAATCCTTGGCCTTCAGGAGAGTATGTTCATCCAATACCTTGTAATCAGCCTCAGAAGTGTGGAAGATAGAATCTTGTAGTTCTGGCTTGTGAAAAGTGCAACATGCCCTTTATCACACATCTGACTGACACTCAGTAGATTATACTTGAGATTCTCCACATGGTTAACATCATCAAATCTGATTTCTCCATTAGACACATATCCTTTCCCGATGATGTAACCCTTAGCATCATTTCCAAATGAAACAAATCCCTTCTTTCCTTGAGAGTAGTCATTAAGAAGAACTGCTCCCTGTCATATGCATAGATCCTCCACTGTCTACATACCAGATGCTTCTTTGGCATGCTGAAGAACCCTGCATTCATCACAAGGAACTAGTTAGGTTTTGAGACCCAAACCTTTTTGGTTTTGGGTCTGTTTTCATCAACAGATTTAACCATAACTTGTTTATCATGATTAACAGGTGATGAAGGTGGAGATGGTGCTGAAATGGATTCCTGGATTTGGGCTTGGAATACCTTTTCAATGGTTTGATCACAGGTGCATCTAGTTGGTTAACTCTCCCCACAAAATGCTAAACCATCATAACAAGTTGTGTCTGATTTGTAGCTAAAGCTTTTAGCTCTTGTGACACATCAGTACTTGTTTTGATGAGTTCTTGTGGCCCACCATTTCCTCCTTGAAATTCATAGACTTAGTCTGATTTTTATCATGAGGAACACTATCAGCTGTTTTATGATAAACCTATCCTTCTTTTTGGATTTGGGTGAAGCCTTGGTTTATCACTTTGGGATGACTGTGGTACAAACTTGGTCTCAAACTCATTTTTCATTTCATCCATCTACATTTTAATGAGCTTATCTCTGTTGAGTTTGGAACCCTTTTTGTACCAACATTCATCAGAAAGATGATTGAATTTACCACATATTCATATGGCTTATTCTTCATCTTGGATTGATCAACTGCTGAAGTGGAAACTACTGAAGGTGTGATCTTCATACTTTCCTCCTTTCAGTACTTATGTTAGTATAGAAGGATCTGTAACAACTGAAGACTTGTTCTTCAGCTGTCTCTATCCGTCCTGAAAGATCGTATGATAGATTCTCAGCAGTTGTTAATCCTTTTATTTCAGTTGATTTGAAATGCTTTTCAGATGTTGTGACTTTCCCTTCAGTACTTGAAGTACTTTGAGGGACAACATCTGAAGTACTCAGCTTCATGTGCTTATTAGTAGTTAACCCATCAGGCAATTGATTTGCTGAGGTATCAACACTGATTTCATCTCTGATTTTGGGTGATCACTTGAGGATGATACACATGATGATGTGTTTGGAAATTACTTTCACCTTCAGGTTTTACTATTGATTTTGGAGTAAAATCTGTAGGTGGTGCAATGTGATTGTAACCTATTCCAAACTTCACATCGAAGCTGTTTGCTTGCTGAGAAGCATTTTAATCCCTGGATGATACCCAGCAGTCACACTCAACTTGGGTAGCTGCAAGTGTTTCTTTGAGATCTCTGTGGTTTCTCAAGAATGACCTCAACCTTAGCCTTTTCATAATTTAATTGGCATTTAAGCTTATAAATCTCATCATCTTGATCTTAAGGACAGACTCATACTCAGCTTTTCTTTTGGAAAGGGTTTGCTCAAGCTCAAGATTTTGATTTATTAAAGCTACATTTGCCTCTCTAATAGAGATAAATGCAGTTATGCAAGATTCAGAACATAGCTTGGCCTTAGCCTCAAGGATACCTGGTTACCTGTGATGAAGATGCATTGGAGCATGAACGCTCAGTAGACTCCAAGGCCATGAGAGCAAGATTCCCAAAAGGATGTTCACCACCATGTTGACCATCACTAGCAAATAATTTCTCATTACTAGAAAGAACATCTGGTAAACTGCTCCAGTCAACAGCACCAGGGGTGAAGACTGTGATGAGGTGTGATTGAGATGATTGAGATGGTGAGGCTCAGGTAAGGCTTGAGGTTGTTGTGCAATAGGAACTTGAACTGATTTGGCTGTGGCATGTAATAGCAGGATATGGATATGGCATTGGACCCTGAGGACAAAATATGCAGGAGATAGAGGTTGTGAGTGATGACCAGAACTAGCAGATGTTGCCCTCTGTTTTGTGAACTATTGCTTGAAAAGTCACAAAGGGTGTAGAGGAGTTAGATCCAGTTGATCTATACTCTCTTGCAAAGTGCCCAAGCCTGTGCATTTGTGACACCTTAACTTACTCTTGTCAAAACCAACTTTGGTTTTGCTAGAGAGTCCTGGAAATTTCCTACCAGTTCTCTTGTAGAACTTTTGAGATCTGATATTAATCAAGGCTATTTGGCTCGGAATATCCATCTCTTCTAAGTCATCATCAGTAATACATTTCAAATCATCCATAATGAAGCACAAATTGTCACTATTACAGCCTGACTGACTATCAACACTAACAAATGCATGATCAGAACTGTTTGAAGAGAAATCTATATGCTCATCATAATGGCTTTCTAATGCAGCATATTCTGACTCATGACCAACCAAGGCAGGGTTCCCTGGTACAAAGTCATCAGTGAGCTTTCCTGATGATGCCAGTTTCCTTTTCTGCTCTATCTCTCTTTCAAATGTAAGCAGTTTCCCATGGAGTTGGGTGAGAGATAGGCCATCCAGATTTGCACTGGAGCGTAACAATGGTATATGTGTCCCTCTCATCAGGCAGTGATCTGAGGAATCTGTTGTTCATCTGGCTATTAGTGTATTCATGTTTGACCATTTTCAGCTCAGAGATCAAACAGGAAAAATGCTCAAACTGTTAAGTCAGTGTCTCACCCTTCCTATGAGAGAATATCTCATATTGTTGGGCAAGGATTTCTCTGTTATTTGCTAAGACCTCATCTGTTCCACGAAATTGCTAACACATATCCTTTCTCGATGATGTAACCCTTAGCATCATTTCCAAATGAAAAAAATCCCTTCTTTCTTGAGAGTAGTCATTAAGAAGAGAACTGCTCCCAGTCATATGCATAGATCCTCCACTGTCTACATACCAGATGCTCCTTTGGTATCTGAAGAACCCTGCATTCATCATAAAGAACTATTAGGTTTAGACCCAAACCTTTTTGGTTTTGGGTCTGTTTTCATCAACAGATTTAACCATAACTTGTTTCTTACGATTAACACTGAGTAAGAAGGAGATGGTGCTGAAATGGATTCCTTGGATTTGGGCTTCGAATGCCTTTTTAGTGGTTTGATCACAGGTGCATCTAGTTGGTTAACTCTCCCCAACAAATGCCGAACCATCATAAGAAGTTGTGTTTGATTTGTAGCTAAAGCTTTCAGTTCTTGTGACATATCAGTACTTGTGTTTGATGAGTTCCTGTGGCCTACAATTTCCTACTTATAATTCACAGACTTAGTTTGATGTTTATCATGAGGAGCACTATCAGCTGTTTTATGATAAACCCTATCCTTCTTTTTGGATTTGGATGAAGGCTTGGATTTATCACATTGGGATGACTATGGTACAACTTGTCTCAAACTCAATTTCATTTCATCCATCTGGATTTTAATGAGCTTATCTCTGCTGAGTTTGGAACCCTTTCTGTACCAACATTCATCAGAAAGATGATTGAATTTACCACATATTCCACATGGCTTATTCTTCATCTTGAATTGATCAACTGCTGATGTGGAAACTACTGAAGGTGTGCTCTTTAGTACTTTTCCTCCTTTAAGTACTTTTGTTTAGTACTGAAGGATCTATAACAACTGAAGACTTGTTCTTCAGCTGTTCTCTATCAGCAGTGTTAATCCTTTTATTTCAGCTGATTTGAAATGCTTTTCAGATGTTGTGACTTGCCCTTCAGTACTTGAGGTACTTTGAGGGACAACATCTGAAGTACTCAGCTTCATGTGCTTATCAGTAGTTAAGCCATCAGCCAATTGATTTGCTGAGGTACCAACACTGATTTCATCTTGTGATTTTGGGTGATCACTTAAGGATGATGCACATGATGATGTGGTTTGGAAATTACTTTCACCTATAGATTTTACTATTGGTTTTGGAGTAAAATCTGTAGGTGGTGCAATGTGATTGTAACCTATTCCAAACTTCACATTCGAAGCAGATTGCTTGCTGAGCAGCATTTCAAATCCCTTGCAGGATGATACCCAGTGGTCACACTCAACTTGGGTAACTGCAAGTTTTTCTTTGAGATCTCTATGGTTCTCAAGAATGACCTCTAGCTTACCCTTTTCATCATTTAATTGGCATTTAAGCTTATAAATCTCATCATCTTTATCCTTAAGAACAGACTCATATTCAGCTTTTCTTTTGGAAAGGGTTTGCTCAAGCTCTAGATTTTGATTAATTAAGCTACATTTGCCTCTCTAATAGAGATAAATGCAGCTATGCAAGATTCATAACCTAGCTTGGCCTTAGCCTCAGAGGATACCTAGGTTACGTGTGATGAAGATGCATTGGAGCATGAACTATCAGTAGATTCCAGGGCCATGAGAGCTAGATTCCCAAAAGGATGTTCACACACCATGTTGACCATCACCAGCAAATAATTGCTCATTACTAGAGAGATCATTTGGTAAACTGCTCTAGTCAACAATACCAGGGGTGAAGAAGCTTGATGAGGTTGTGATTGAGATGATTGAGATGGTAGAGGCTCAGGTAGGGCTTGAGGTTGTTGTGCATTCGGAACTTGAACCAGATTTGGGTGTGGCATGTAATAGCAGGGATATGGATATGACATTGGACCCTGAGGGACAAAATATGCAGGAGATATAGGTTGTGAATGATGACCAGAACTAGCAGGATGTTGCCCTCTGTTTTGTGGACTATTGCTTGGAAAAGTCACAAAGGGTGCAGAGGAGTTAGATCCAGATGATCTACACTCTCTTGCAAAGTGTCCAAGCCTGTGGCATTTGTGAAACCTCAACTTACTCTTGTCAAAACCAACTTTGGTTTTGCCAGAGAGTCCTAGGAATTTCCTACCAGTTCTCTTGTAGAACTTTTAAGATCTGATATTAATCAAGGCCATTTGGCTCAGAATATCCATCTCTTCTAAGTCATCATCAGCAATACCCTTTAAATCATCCATAATGAAACACAAATTGTCACTATTACAGCCTGACTAACTGTCAACACTAACAAATGCATGATCTGAACCGTTTGAGGAGAAATCTATATGCTCATCTAATTGCTTTCTGATGCAGCATATTCTGACTCATGACTAACCAAGGCAGTGTTCCCTGGTACAAAGTCATTAGTGAGCTTTCATGATGATGCTAGTTTCCTTTTCTGCTCTATCTCTCTTTCAAATGTAAGTAGTTTCCCATGGAGTTGGGTGAGAGATAGACTATCCAGATTTGCACTGGAGCATAGGACAATGGTATATGTGTCCCATCTCTCAGGCAGTGATCTGAGGAATCTGTTGTTCATCTTACTATTAGTATATTCATGTTTGACCATTTTCAGCTCAGAGATCAAACAGGAAAAATGCTCAAACCGTTGAGTCAGTGACTCACCCTTCCTATGAGAAAATGTCTCATATTGTTAGGCAAGGATTTCTCTGTTGTTTGCTAAGATCTCATCTGTTCCACCAAATTGTTCCTTCAATGCATTCCAAAGGTCATGAGCAGTTTCATGATGCATAAGCCCAGATAGATTTCATTCGGCAGTGCCATGGCCAGAATTCCATGCGCTTTAGCATCAATCTCAAATAGTTTTCGATCCTCATCTGAGTATTGTTCCTTCTTCTTCGGAACCATTTGGTTGGTTTTTTTCGGATTGTTCACCATAGGATTGTGTGGACCATGTACCACAGATGTCCAACAACCTGAACTGTTACAGACAGTGATGAAGCATTCTTCGTTGCCATATGTTATACTCAGTCCTAACCAGCATCGGAGGCTTGGTTGAGGAACCGTATTGTGAGAGTCATTAGAAGGAGTAGTCATTCTCAGATTCAGCCAAATTCAACTAAGTTTTAACTGATTTAGTGCAAAACACAACAAACTCAATATGAACCAAGAGAAAACTGAAAGCAGATAAACAAAAGCAGCAGAAATTCAATGATCCATACAAATTCTTGCAAATATGCTAATTCAATCAACCTTAGATATTGAATAGCAGTTTCAATGATCAATTGTTAGATCGATTAATGATTAACCTCGCTCTGATACCATTTGTTAGGATCAGTGATCTAAGTTTGATTGATTAGAGAGTATTGCAGCGGAATTCGAACAACGAATTAAACAATTCACAAGAACACAATTGATATTCAATGTAACAGTAAATGGTTATAGAAAAGAGAATTCTGCAAAAGAGATATTTCATTCATATGCTTTCGTGGTGGCTCAATGTCACACATTACAATTAGGTCAACATTCCTTATATAGGATATGTGACGTCTGCTGATGTCACTTGATAGTGACATCTAACAGAATTATTCAAACTACTGAAACTATGCAAACTACTGAGAAAGTTCTCAACTACTGATTACATCTCAGAGAATGCTAAGTACAAGAAACAAAACTACTAAAACTATAACTACTGAAAAGTAAATTACAAGTACTGAAAGGAAACATCACAACTACTGAAGTTGATAACTTTAGCTTTGTGACAACTACTGATCACTTGGGTCTTCAGTCTTTGTTCTTCAGTCTTTGTTCTTCAGACTTTGTTCTTCAGACTTTTACTTTCAGACTTTGTCTTCAGTTGATAGCTTCAGACTTTGTCTTCAGTTCTTTACTTTCAGACTTTGTCGTCAGTATAGTCTTCAGTTCTTGTCTTCAGACTTTGTCTTCAGACCTTGTAATCAGCTGATGTCTTCAACTTTTGTGATCTTCTTCAGCAGTTGTAATGTCTGTGGGACTTAGAGGTTTTTCTGATCAGGCTAATTGGTTCTTTTGGTCCAACAAAAGACTTTGAATGCTGCAATTATGTTGGCTATGGTAGTCTCACCCTGGGAGATTATAGAAGAATTCAAGAGAGCACACACTCAAAGACAACCCCTCAATCTCTACTTGAGAACAAAATGATCAAGAAGGGGCTGTTATACAAGAGACTTGAAGATCTTCAAAGAGTGAACTCCAGTTGTTGCTAGAAGGCTCTCATCCAGATGAATTCACATACAGAGAGATCACAACTGTTGAGTTGAAGAATGGGAAGACAGTAAGGTATCTGTCTAAATATTATGGCCCTGAGTTCTTCTTTGAGGAAGAAGCAGAAGAACTCACCAAGGAGGAACAAGTTGTTCTCCTTGAGGCCTATGCAAGAGAGTCTTACAGACTCATCAATGGGAATTAGGTTTCATGGTTGGGACAAGACTCTGTGTCCAGTTTCCCCAAGACACAGTTCCCTTCCACACTTAGCCAATCAAAAGATCAGAAACCTTTCCCGGCCTGTGCTTACATGATTACCTCTGAAGCTGATCAAGAGGGTGTTTCTGCCAAAGAATAAGTGGGATCATCAATAAACTTAGAGGTTTTGGCTGCATTGGTTCAGGAGAGTTTGTTGGACCAAAAGAACCAATGAGCCTGATCAGAAATCCTCCAAGTCCCCATATATTACAACAGCCTGAAGAAGATCACAACAGCTGAAGACATCAGCTGATTACAAGGTCTGAAGACAAAGTCTGAAGACAAGATCTGAAGATTTCTACTAAAGACATAGACTGAAGACCAGAGTGATCAGTAGTTGTTACAACAACTGAAGTTATTAACTTCAGTAGTTGTTACAACAACTGAAGTTATTTACTTCAGTAGTTGTGATGGTTTTCCTTTTCAGTACTTGTAATTTACCTTTCAGTCGTTTATAGTTTCAGTAGTTTTAATTCAGTAGTTTTATGTTCTTGTACTTAGCATTCTCTGAGATGTGATCAGTTGTTAAGAACATTCTTAGTAGTTTGCATAGTTTCAGTTGTTTGTATAACTCTGTTAGATGTCACTATCAAGTGACATCAGCAGACGTCACATTCCTTATATAAGGAAGGTTGACCTAATTGTAACGTGTGACTTTCAGCCCCCACGAAAGCATTTGAATGAAATATTCCTTTTGCAGAATTCTCTCTCTCTCTATAACTGTGTACTATTCCATTGAATATCAATTGAGTTCTTGCTAAATTGTGTAATTCATTGTTCGAATTCTGCTACAATCTACTCTAATTAATCAAACATAAATCAGTGATCCTAACAATGATCGATTCACTTATGTATCTAATAGCCAGTAGGCCTGACATTATGTTTGGTGTTTGTGTGTGTGCCAGAGATCAAGCTTATCCTAAGGAATCTCATGTAAATGCTGTCAAGAGGATATTCAGATATGTTAAAGGGAAACCAACTCTTGGGTCATGGTATCCAAAGGAAGGATACTTCAATCTCTATGCCTTAACTGACAATGATTATAGAGGATGCAACTTTAATAGGAAATTAACTTCTGGCGGTTGTCAATTTCTTGGTCCCAGATCGGTCTCCTGGTAGTGCAAGAAGTAGACAAACGTATCTGTTTCAATAGTAGAAGCTGAGTATATTGTAGCATCAACATGTTGCTCTCAAGTCCTCTGGATTCAAACCCATATGCTTGATTATGGTTTTAACTTCTTGCATACACCAATTCATATTGACAACACAACAACTGTTTTCATTACAAATAATCCAGTTTAGCACTCAAAAACAAAACACATTGAAATTAGATATCATTTTTTAAGAGACTGTGCTGAAAAAGGGGTTAATCAAATTGATTCAAGTACCCACTGAAAATCAATTGGCTGATTTATTTAACCAGGGCATTTGAACCTAGTAGGTTTGAATTCCTAGTTTAATCATTTGACATGATTAACCTTGAGTAAAACCAATCAAAACATCAAAAACAATTCAAAAACAATAGAAAATCACAAAAAGAAGTCAATTTTGATGAAGAAAAAAAATATTATGGGAAATGATATAATATAGTCGTTATATCATTTATTGTGCATAATTTCAAAATTTAAAAGACCGTCATGACTTACCAGATATGTTGGTAGGCTCAACTCGGAAGAGAAGATACATGCAGTGATGAATTAAAATCTTATTCAATGATGAAACACTCATCTCAAAGTATAGGTATGTATTTGCTTATCTAAGTGTATGTTTGTGTAGTAACCTAAACACACCAGGTAATGATACTTTATGAATCTCTTTCACCTACATCAAGTTTCATCTTTGTTTTGTTGAGCAAAGACCTAATGAAACAAGCACATAGTGCAGATGTACTGATCCAAAAAGATTCCCAATAAGGAACACATCCAAATTGGATGAATCTACAAAAAAACAATACATTCCAAGTGAATGAACAAAAGAATCCAATCATGGATCACCTTCCAAAGTGAAGTGCAAAGAATCCTAATGGATCATCATGAAAAGGATCAAAGTAAAAGAATCCCATTGAAGGTTAGTGAAAATGAGATCTAATAACTTAAGTAACCTGTTCAAGAAAGCTATGAAAAAGTTCTACCATGCATTACATAAGGATGGTTGATCATTCCATGCTTTTGTGTGTGAGGTACATGTTGAATAATTAAATCAACCAAATACATGATAAATATCACATGCATTAAAATATCAATCTGGTATTACTTTAAGAGGACAAACATACCTTCAATCAACAAGTTCATAAACATGTCCATTTTATCATAAAGGATGCATATGTGTAATTTAAGATTGATAAAAATTAATTTATATTCAAAAGGTTTTAAATCTTTAAACTTTCTATCCTTATATGAATATAAACTTTAGGGGGAGTAATTTAAAATTTTGACTAAGTCTGTATAAACATTTACTATCTTAAATTACTTTCTTAAAACTTCAAAATAAATCAAAAAGAAAATGTCTGTGTTGGTGCATAAGTTATACCATAGTATCTTAGCTTATGCAGATTCTTGGAAGCATAAGAAGTCCAAGATCAGTCAAACAGTGGGAAACTTGTATCACCTCTGCCATACAGGCAATCCAAGCAATAATTGATAACCCCAACCAAAGTCAACAACTTCATAAGAGAATTCAATCAAAGACAGTTCTTCATAACAAGAAAAACCAAAACAGAAACATTGATTAAGTTCAAAAGTTAATGCGTGTAAGTGCATTGGTTAATGTGGGTGAAGGTAACCCATGCATATAACCAATACAGGTAACTATTTATGTTAGGTGAAACTAATGCGGACAAAGAGTCAAGTCTACCGCATTGGTGTCTAACAAGTATACATAAAAAGTTTGAAGTGTCAAAAACCTATGCGGAACAAAAAGGTTCTTCTGCATTTGTCAATACGGATGATATTTTCACTTCCGCATTTGTTTTTCCTTTCTGCACTTGTGGATATGTGTAACTTCAACAATTTTCATGTACTTTCAAAATGAATAAACAAGTGCTTAATCTCTGCTGTCACCATGGATGATGATAAGTAAATGTGGAAATGTTACTCTACCGCATTTTCTACAGTGAGCAAATGCGAAACAAGTTAATCAACGCATTTGCTACAGTGAGAAAATGCAAAACAAGTTCGATTACCACATTTGCTACAGTGCACAATGCTGATGAACTTTGTTCTTCGGCATGTGCAACAGTGCTCTTAAGTTTTACTCTTCCGCATTTACAACAGTAACAAATACAGATGTCTAAAACCTTTCCGCATTTGCTACACTGTGAACTAAAATTCAACCGCATTTGTTCTGAAACTTTTGAAAAACTTGTAAATGCTATCATTTATCTATTTAAAGCACGTTCAAAAGGTCATTTAATACTTTTCAAATTTGGGAGATTCTAAAGTGCGACGAGCGAAAACACACAGTTCATCTTCATCAATCATCATCATCAATCATCATCATCTATAACAATCAAAGATCATAGTTTCATTTCATCTATTCTGTCCTCATCTTTGATTATACTCAACAATAGTATCGAACAAAAGGTGAAATATTTAACATTTTGTAACCTAAAATGTTGGACACTTGGACTGATAATGAACATAGAACCCTAGGTTAATGAAGAACACTCAAAACAGATTTATTCTAAAGAAAAGATGAACATTTTCGTCTTCAATGAGCATGCAAACTAAAAAGAATACCACTCAATAAGGAAACTTCATGGCCATGTTCATTGTATGAACAGAGCATAATGAAACAAAATGTCAAAAAAATCAAATCTGGAAATAAAATCAGATTAAGGTCAAACACCATCAAATCACTCTTCAAACATAAAAACAAAAATACCAATGATTAATTCTTATAACATCACCTTTGAAGTGATTCCCTAGAGACAATCCTTCAAATAACTCATCTTTGACCATCAACAATTCAAACTGATGAAGCATTCATAATTTAGAACATAATACATTCACAACTAACTCATATGCCTCCAATGCAGGGTACATGGGTAAATTCTAACCGGAGCAGCTCTACGAGTTGTCATGGGATCTTGACCCTGTGTACCCTGAGGTCAGAAGGGCTTAGAGATATGATCAGATCATCTCTACTACAAGAGTAGCTTATGCCATCATAGTTTAGACTATATCGTAGGAGAGTTCATAAGGTCTTCCCCCTGGAATACTACTGAAGTGACAATTTTATGGTGAAAGAATCTGTCTGTGGAGAATTGAGATGAACTGTTAGGATCAGTGATTTAAGTTTGATTAATTAGAGTAGATTGCAGGGAATTCGAACAATGAATTAGACAATTTAGCAAGAACTCAATTGATATTCAATGGAATAGTACACGGTTATAGAGAGAGAGATTTCTGCAAAAGGAATATTTCATTCAAATGCTTTCGTGGTGGCTGAAAGTCACACGTTACAATTAGGTCAACATTCCTTATATAAGGAATGTGACGTCTGCTGATGTCACTTGATAGTGACATCTAACAGAATTATACAAACAACTGAAACTATGCAAACTACTGAGAATGTTCTCAACAACTGATCACATCTCAGAGAATGCTAAGTACAAGAACATAAAACTACTGAACTAAAACTACTGAAACTATAAACTACTGAAAGGTAAATTACAAGTACTGAAAAGGAAAACCATCACAACTACTGAAGTTAATAACTTCAGCTGTTGTGACAACTACTGATCACTCTGGTCTTCAGTCTTTGTCTTCAGTCTTTGTTCTTCAGACTTTTATTTCAACGTTGTCTTCAGCTGATAGCTTCAGACTTTGTCTTCAGTACTTTACTTTCAGACTTTGTCTTCAGTACTTACTTTCAGACTTTGTCTTCAGTAGAAATCTTCAGATCTTGTCTTCAGACTTTGTCTTCAGACCTTGTAATCAGCTGATGTCTTCAGCTGTTGTGATCTTCTTCAGCAGTTGTAATGTCTGTGGGACTTGGAGGTTTTTCTGATCAGGCTCATTGGTTCTTTTGGTCCAACAACTCCCCCTGAACCAATGCAGCCAAAACCTCTAAGTTTATTGATGATCCCACTTATTCTTTGGCAGAAACACCCTCTTGATCAGCTTCAGAGGTAATCATGTAAGCACAGGCCGGGAAAAGGTTTCTGATCTTTTGATTGGCTAAGTGTGGAAGGGAACTGTCTTGGGGAAACTGGACACAGAGTCTTGTCCCAACCATGAAACCTAATTCCCATTGATGAGTCTGTAAGACTCTCTTGCATAGGCCTCAAGGAGAACAACTTGTTCCTCCTTGGTGAGTTCTTCTGCTTCTCCCTCAAAGAAGAACTCAGGGCCATAATATTCAGACAGATACCTTACTGTCTTCCCATTCTTCAACTCAACAGTTGTGATCTCTCTGTATGCGAATTCATCTGGATGAGAGCCTTCTAGCAACAACTGGAGTTCACTCTTTTGAAGATCTTCAAGTCTCTTGTATAACAGCCCCTTCTTGATCATTTTGTTCTCAAGTAGAGATTGAGGGGTTGTCTTTGAGTTGTGTGCTCTCTTGAATTCTTCTATAATCTCCCAGGGTGAGACTACCATAGCCAACATAATTGCAGCATTCAAAGTCTTTTCCACTTGGCCATGATATCTACTTGGTATGTTCTTCTTGTGTATTCTGGAACTTACCCTGGGGTCTGGCCAAATCCTCACTCTTTCTCTTTGATGTTGGAATGTATGCCTAAGAGTGTACAGCCTCAGAGCTTGTTTTTTCATTGCTTGAATGGATGAGGACTGAGGGAAGTCCTTGTCAACCATTTTGAGAAATTGCTCATCATGCTGCTTCTGCTGTTCTACTTCTTCAATCTTCACTTTCACCATTTGCATTTGCAAGTCAGGTGTGCATCTGTTGACTTCTGGGCTCAGGTGTTTTAAGTTTGAGAACAGCAGAGATTGGCAGACTGTCTCTTCTTTCATCCTCCTCTTTTCTCTTCTTCTACCCTCAACACCCTTCTCCTCCTTCTGGGTGTATCACTGGGTGTGGTTTGAGATGGTTTTTGGGGTAATGGAATTGGTTTTGTGGGTTGAGTTGTGGGTGGTTTTGGTTTAGGATAGAATTGGCAGATTTTAGAGATGATTGCTTTGAGGGTTGTTTTTGAGTGGGAGTATGAGAAGGCTGATCTAGCAATTTAGTGGTGAGTTTGGCTTTTGAGAGCTTTGCCATCTCAGTTCTCTTCCCAGCACCTGCTTCATCCAGTGCTTCGATGATCAACCCTTTGTTGTAGCTTCCAGCAGAACAGATTTTCTTGGTTATTTCCAAGATACTGTCTCTGGACCAAGACTTCATCTCTATCAATGATCTTCCTAGATATTTGGCAATAACCTGATCATAATCTCCAACCTTTCCCTATCCATCACACTGTAACTAGCCTCTTGCTTGAATTTCATTTATCTCCAGCCTTCTGATCTCAACATCTAAGGTGGCTGTGTCATGACCCTGTCTGAAGAGCTGATCTATTATTTTGTCCATAGATCTGCTGTGAGCTTCATCAGCTTCTTTGACTAGATCTTCTAAGGACTTTTCTCCATCAGACTTTGACTCAGCACTTCTCTTCCTTTTGTAAGTGATCAGCTGATCTTTCTGCTCTTTGTCTGTGCTCAGCTCTTGCACTGTGATCAGCTGTTTCTCTGAGATCAGTTCTTGTTCTTTCTCCAACTCCTTTTCTTTTTCTGGTTCTTTCTCATCTTCTACTCTCTTCCTTTCCTTTCTTTCACTGCCTTAGACTTAGTAGTCTCCCCCTTTTTGGGTGCATTGGGATCAGGGGCTTGAAAGGCAGAAAGTGACTTGTGAACAGCATCATCAAGGAGTGTTTGGAGATTTGAGGAGATCCTCTCATCAATGGCTTTATATACTATCTCAGTGATGATGGGAGTGATGAGAGGTAAGGAGCTTTGAAAGGTTGCAACCATCTGCTCAGAGGGGTTCTGTCCCTGAGAGTGGTGCCAAAAGCAGTGGCTGGTGGCTTAGTTAAGTGTATTGGCTGTGTGTTTGGTGAACCTTCAAATGAAGGTGCCATCTGTGGGTTTATTGGGGCAGATGGACTTTTATCCTGAGACATTTTGGCTAGCAGTTCTTTGAGTCTGCTCACCTCAGTCTCTAGGATTGTGTTATGGGCTAAGACATCAAAGAAAAAGCCCAGGTCATCATCAGTCTTTGCTGAATCATCTGACCTCCTGATTAAATCAGGATGTACATGCCCTGAGTGTAGATCAGTATATGCATGTGCCCCTTGTTCTTGGTTCTGGGGACTTCCTGCCTCTGGACTTTGTCCTTCATTGGCAGTTGCCTCTGGTGAGGTCTTATATATGTTACCAACTTCATCCTGTTCATTTGCTGAATCAGTAGAAGTGGCAGCCTGACCAGATGTTCTAACCTCCTCTTCTACACTTGGAGATTGAACATTATAACCCCTGTGCTGTGGGTTATCAGCAGCATTTTGGTCCTCCCCCTCAATCGTTGAGGTATTCCCAGTGTTAATTGGTTTCTGGGGAGGGGGTGAGGAATGCAGCTGACTCAGCACTTTAGCAACTATAAGGGTTGGGCTTTGAGGGGCGGTTGCATTTGGAGATTGGTCAGAAGCAGATTGCACCCGGGGTGAGAGATGCTCTTCAATGGTAACCTTCTCAACTGAGATAGGTTCCAGTAATGTGGTATCCCCAAATTTGGTTGCAACAGGATCCTGTGGAGAGGATACCTGTGCGGTTTCAGCTGGTTGAGTCTCTGACATGACTGGGGGTTAGAACCAGTATGTGTTTCCTGTATTGGTGGTACAGGGGCATCCTCAGGGGACTCATCTCCCTGAGTAGCCTTTTTGGGCTTTTGGGGTTTGGGTTTGGTGGGGACTTTGGATCTGGAGGTGGAGGCTGTGGGTTCCCTCTGCTTGGGTTTGAGCAGCCGGGCAGCCCCTTTGAGAGTAGGGTCAGAGTTATGCCTGGAGTATACCTCAGCTAAGACAGCTGGAGCAGGGACTCCAAGACCAACAAGGCCTTCAGATTTTAATTGATTTAAAATTATGGCCATCAGAAACCTGGGATATAGTAGCCATCTGTTTGTCACAGGTTTCTGAGCCAGATCCTTAAGTTCCATAAACACTATCTCAGAAAAATTTAGAGTTTGTCGTTCAAAGATAGAGTACAATACCTGTTGCCATCTTGAGGACATCTGATCCCATGAAGATGTCTTTGAAGCAAGGCAGACATTCACCATGTGGAAGATAAGTCTTTCAGCATCATGGAAGTGCTTTTTGAGAATGGTTGTAGCACTTAAGTCTCCTTCATACCCGTTGTTGATGAAAGACATATCAATGGTGCCTTTCGGGTATTCTATAATACAGGTGGCATCATGCAAATTTAGGGTTTTGCGAATGATGTCAGGGGTGATTACCACCTGTTTCTGGTTGACCAACGACTGGAGAGTGATTTGGCTATCATTTTCACCAGTTGTTACAGAGACGTTGGTCCAGAATTGGTTTAAGGAATCGGGGTATATGGTAGGATTCAAAAGAAAGGCGGTTCTGTATTGGGAATCCACCATAAGATCGATGGCATTATCAAATTTGTTCCAAAAGGCCGATTTCGAGAGGTAGGCAACACAGTTGTGTCTGGGTTTGAGTTTCATGGTCGCCATTGTTGAGAGAGAAAAGGATAGAAAACGGCTAATGAAACGTTCGGCTATAAGTGCAGGTATTTATAGGTTAAGAAAAGGCTGAAAAGAAAACGACTGAAAGTGTTGGTGTTGTCATCAGTTGTATGAAAACAACTGAAGACTTGGTTTTAACTATCAACATTTGAAACAACTGAAGACTTGGTTTTGGTCATCAGTAGTTATGAAACTACTGAAAACCTTGGTTTTGGCTTCAGGTGTAGGAAACAACTGAGGACTTGGTGTTAGTCATCAGTAGTTGTGAAACTACTGAAGACATGGTTTTGTCATCAGTTGTTTAAGGTGAAACAGCAGTTTGTGGAAACGATTGAAGAGAAAATTCTCATCAGTAGTTTTCGTCAATTCTTAGCTTTTCAGCTGTTTCATACTGTCCTCAACACTTACTCATCAGACTTTTTAGCTGTTTTCAGTTGTTTCATAGGACATCAGTACTTATCTGTTTTTACTGACATCAGTAGTTATAACTACATCAGTAGTTGTAACTGCATCAGTTTCTTTTAACAGAAAGTACAGTACTTTTTAAGTAATTTAGTCTTCAGTAGTTATGAAACCAACTGAGAATAAAACTTATCAGTACTTATTTGTGACATGTTTACTAATGGTCATCAGTACTTGTTTACTGAGATCATCAGTAGTTGTCACTTATTCTAGCTGCAGCATACCAAGCCTTAACACAAGGTTTTGGAAAGTTGAACTGTCCAAAGGCTTAGTAATATATCTGCAAGCTCATCAGCACTTGGCACAAACTTTGGATCAATCAGACCTTTTTCAAAACAATCCCTAATAAAATGGTGTCTGATCTCTATATGTTGGTCCTAGAATGCTGGACTGGATTCTTGACAATACACAGAGCTGAAGCACTATCCATTAACAATGGAGTCTTAGTCTCTGTAATGCCATAATCCAATAATTGGTTCTGAAGCCAGAGTACCTGAGATGTACAACTTGCAGCAGCAATGTACTCTGCTTCAGCAGTGGATGTAGCAACAGATGTTTGTTTCTTACTCTGCCAAGAAAAAACAGTTGCCTAGGAATTGACATCCACCAGAAGTTGACTTTCTGGTTAACTTACACCCTGCATAGTCACTATCAGAAAAAGCAACTAATTTGCAAGAGTGTCCAGTGGAATACCAAAGACCTAGAGATTGTGTACCTTGCAGATATCTAAAGATCCTCTTGACTGCAATCAAATGAGACTCTTTAGGAGCAGCCTGAAATCTAGCACAAACACAAGTTGCAAACATAATATCTGGTCTAGAAGCTGTTAAGTACATCAAGGACCCAATCATACATCTGTAAAGTGTTTCATCAACAGCTTTACCTTTCTGATCTACATCCAGTTGTGTGGTGTTGCACATGGGAGTAGAACAGGGCTTACAGTTTTGTAAATCAAACTTATTCAAAAGATTTTTTGTATATTTTGACTGATGAATGAAGGTTCCATCAGCCTTTTGTTTGATTTGCAAGCCTAGAAAGAACTGTAATTCTCCCATTGCACTCATTTCAAACTTTTGTTTCATTAAACTTGTAAAATCATCACACAACTGGGGATCAGAGGATGCAAAAATTATATCATCAACATAAATTTGAACAAGTAGCTTATGCTGATCCACTTTCTTAATAAACAAAGTTTTATCTATGGAGCCTCTAGTGAAATTATTTTGAAGAAGAAAATTTGAAAGTGTTTCATACCAGGCTCTAGGAGCTTGCTTCAACCCATAAAGAGCCTTATCAAGTTTATACACCCAATCAGGATGTTTATTGTCCTCAAAACCTGGTGGTTGACACACATAAACCTCTTCTTTTATTTTTCCATATAAAAAAGCACTTTTGACATCCATTTGAAAAACTTTAAGATTGTGGAATGCAGCATAGGCTAAGAACAATCTAATTGCCTCCAGTCTGGCTACAGGGGCAAAGGTTTCATCATAATCAATACCTTCTTCTTGTGAAAACCCCTGTACAACCAGTCTAGCCTTGTTCTTGACAATAAGCCCATTTACATCAGTTTTATTCCTAAACACCCACTTAGTGCCTATTGCACACTTACCTGGGGGGAGGAACCAGTTCCCACACTTGCTGCTTTTTGAACTGAAGTAGCTCAAGCTGCATGGCTTCAACCCATCCATTGTCTCTTAAAGCAACATGATAGTTCTTTGGCTCTAGCTGACTGATGAAGAGAGCATAGAAGCAGAAGTTGGACAATTGACTTCTGGTTGAGACACCAGCATTGATATCACCAATGATTTGAGACATGGGGTGATTCTTCAGCTCTTGGTACACTATAAGATCAGTGCAAGTGTTTGTAGCAGGTTCAGCAGCAACAGATGTTGATCCAGACTCTTGAAACCAAGTATGAGATGGCAATTCAAATGATGTAGAGGAGTCAGAAATCTCATCAGCATTTGTTGTGGATGGAGCTGCTGAAGCTACAGGAACATCAAGTTTAGTGGACTCAGGCAGTTGATCACTAAACTTGAAAAGGTGAGTACTGATATCATCATCATCTTCAGTACCACCAGGTGGAAGACTTGCTGCAGAAGATGATTTATTCACATGATCTGCAACAGCTGGAGGTTGATAAGGAACATATTGCAGTATATCCAGATCAAACAACTCCACAGGGTTTTGTGGAATTTTATCCTTAGGAGATTCATTGAACTTCACATGCAAGGTTTCTTCAACTATCTTTGTTCTGCAGTTGAAGACTCTGTAAGCCTTGCATGTGGATGAATATCCTACAAAATACCCTGCATCCACCTTAGGATCAAATTTGTGGAGTTGATCCTTTGTGTTGAGAATGAAACAAGGACACCCAAAGGCTTTGAAGAATGAAATTAGAGGAGCCAAATGATGTAGAACTTCATATGGAGTCTTCATCAACCTCTGATTTACTAAAACTCTATTCTGCACATAGCAAGCTGTGTTGACAGCTTCAGCCCAAAAGGTCAATGGCAAGAGTCAGCCAACATGGACCTTGCAGCTTCAATTAGGGTCCTGTTCTTTCTCTCCACTACTCCATTTTGTTCTGGAGTCCTTGGGATGCTAAACTGCCTCTTGATTCCCTTTGAGAGATAAAAATCATCAAGTGTATGGTTTCTGAATTCTGTTCCATTATCACTCCTTATACACTTGACTGATAGGGATACTACTGCTTCAACATACAACACAAAGTTTATAATCGTCTGAGCAACCTCATCCTTTGAATGCAAGAAGAAAGTCCATACAAATCTGGAGTAATCATCCACAATTACCAGACAGTATTTCTTCTTTGCCATGCTCATCACTCTCACAGGACCAAATAGATCCATGTGCAGTAACTGCAAGCAGGCAGTGGACTTAGGTTCTTCAATAGGAGGGAATGAGACTTTGTGCTGTTTTCCTTTCAAACAAGCAGTGCAGGTTTCATCACAGTGGAACTCCTTTATTGGTAGACCTCTCACTAAACTATTGTGGATCAGCTGATTCATGTTTTTGAGATTTACATGACCCAGCCTTCTGTGCCACAGTTTAGATTCCTGAGGAGAGGCTTTGGAGAACAGGCAAGGATGACCCTTCAAATCAATCTTCTTTGACAAATCCAGGGCATATACTCTTCCAATCCTGTTGGCCTTCAGGAGAGTATGTTCATCCAATACCTTGTCAATCAGCCTCAGAACTGTGGAAGACAGAATCCTGCAGTTCTGGCTTGTGAAAAGTGCAACATGCCCTTTATCACACATCTGACTGACACTCAGTAGATTATACTTGAGATTCTCCACATGGTTAACATCATCAAATCTGATTTCTCCATTAGACACATATCCTTTCCCGATGATGTAACCCTTAGCATCATTTCCAAATGAAACAAATCCCTTCTTTCCTTGAGAGTAGTCATTAAGAAGAGAACTGCTCCCTGTCATATGCATAGATCCTCCACTGTCTACATACCAGATGCTTCTTTGGCATGCTGAAGAACCCTGCATTCATCACAAGGAACTAGTTAGGTTTTGAGACCCAAACCTTTTTGGTTTTGGGTCTGTTTTCATCAACAGATTTAACCATAACTTGTTTCTCATGATTAACAGCTGATGAAGGTGGAGATGGTGCTGAAATGGATTCCTTGGATTTGGGCTTGGAATACCTTTTCAGTGGTTTGATCACAGGTGCATCTAGTTGGTTAACTCTCCCCAACAAATGCTGAACCATCATAACAAGTTGTGTCTGATTTGTAGCTAAAGCTTTCAGCTCTTGTGACACATCAGTACTTGTTTTTGATGAGTTCTTGTGGCCCACCATTTCCTCCTTGAAATTCACAGACTTAGTCTGATTTTTATCATGAGGAACACTATCAGCTGTTTTATGATAAACCCTATCCTTCTTTTTGGATTTGGGTGAAGCCTTGGGTTTATCAATTTGGGATGACTGTGGTACAAACTTGGTCTCAAACTCATTTTTCATTTCATCCATCTGCATTTTAATGAGCTTATCTCTGTTGAGTTTGGAACCCTTTTTGTACCAACATTCATCAGAAAGATGATTGAATTTACCACATATGTCACATGGCTTATTCTTCATCTTGGATTGATCAACTGCTGAAGTGGAAACTACTGAAGGTGTGATCTTCAGTACTTTCCTCCTTTCAGTACTTGTGTTAAGTACAGAAGGATCTGTAACAACTGAAGACTTGTTCTTCAGCTGTTCTCTATCCGTCCTGAAAGACCGTATGATAGATTCCTCAGCAGTTGTTAATCCTTTTATTTCAGTTGATTTGAAATGCTTTTCAGATGTTGTGACTTGCCCTTCAGTACTTGAGGTACTTTGAGGGACAACATCTGAAGTACTCAGCTTCATGTGCTTATCAGTAGTTAACCCATCAGGCAATTGATTTGCTGAGGTATCAACACTGATTTCATCTTCTGATTTTGGGTGATCTCTTGAGGATGATACACATGATGATGTGGTTTGGAAATTACTTTCACCTTCAGGTTTTACTATTGATTTTGGAGTAAAATCTGTAGGTGGTGCAATGTGATTGTAACCTATTCCAAACTTCACATTCGAAGCTGTTTGCTTGCTGAGAAGCATTTCAAATCCCTTGGATGATACCCAGCGGTCACACTCAACTTGGGTAGCTGCAAGTGTTTCTTTGAGATCTCTGTGGTTCTCAAGAATGACCTCAACCTTAGCCTTTTCATCATTTAATTGGCATTTAAGCTTATAAATCTCATCATCTTTATCTTTAAGGACAGACTCATACTCAGCTTTTCTTTTGGAAAGGGTTTGCTCAAGCTCAAGATTTTGATTTATTAAAGCTACATTTGCCTCTCTAATAGAGATAAATGCAGCTATGCAAGATTCAGAACATAGCTTGGCCTTAGCCTCAAAGGATACCTGGTTACCTGTGATGAAGATGCATTGGAGCATGAACCCTCAGTAGACTCCAGGGCCATGAGAGCAAGATTCCCAAAAGGATGTTCACCACCATGTTGACCATCACTAGCAAATAATTGCTCATTACCAGAAAGATCATCTGGTAAACTGCTCCAGTCAACAGCACCAGGGGTGAAGAAGCTGTGATGAGGTTGTGATTGAGATGGTTGAGATGGTTGAGGCTCAGGTAAGGCTTGAGGTTGTTGTGCAATAGGAACTTGAACTTGATTTGGCTGTGGCATGTAATAGCAGGGATATGGATATGGCATTGGACCCTGAGGGACAAAATATGCAGGAGATAGAGGTTGTGAGTGATGACCAGAACTAGCAGGATGTTGCCCTCTGTTTTGTGAACTATTGCTTGGAAAAGTCACAAAGGTGCAGAGGAGTTAGATCCAGTTGATCTACACTCTCTTGCAAAGTGCCCAAGCCTGTGGCATTTGTGACACCTCAACTTACTCTTGTCAAAACCAACTTTGGTTTTGCCAGAGAGTCCTGGAAATTTCCTACCAGTTCTCTTGTAGAACTTTTGAGATCTGATATTAATCAAGGCCATTTGGCTGAATATCCATCTCTTCTAAGTCATCATCAGCAATACCTTTCAAATCATCCATAATGAAGCACAAATTGTCACTATTACAGCCTGACTGACTATCAACACTAACAAATGCATGATCAGAACTGTTTGAAGAGAAATCTATATGCTCATCATAATGGCTTTCTGATGCAGCATATTCTGACTCATGACCAACCAAGGCAGTGTTCCCTGGTACAAAGTCATCAGTGAGCTTTCCTGATGATGCCAGTTTCCTTTTCTCTGCTCTATCTCTCTTTCAAATGTAAGCAGTTTCCCATGGAGTTGGGTGAGAGATAGGCTATCCAGATTTGCACTGGAGCGTAGGACAATGGTATATGTGTCCCATCTCTCAGGCAGTGATCTGAGGAATCTGTTGTTCATCTGGCTATTAGTGTATTCATGTTTGACCATTTTCAGCTCAGAGATCAAACAGGAAAAACGCTCAAACTGTTGAGTCAGTGTCTCACCCTTCCTATGAGAGAATGTCTCATATTGTTGGGCAAGGATTTCTCTGTTGTTTGCTAAGACCTCATCTGTTCCACCAAATTGTTCTTTCAATGCATTCCAGAGGTCATGAGCAGTTTCATGATGCATAAGCCCAGAATAGATTTCATTCGGCAGTGCCATGGCCAGAATTCCATGGGCTTTAGCATCAATCTCAAACATTTTCGATCCTCATCTGAGTATTGTTCCTTCTTCTTCGGAACCATTTGGTTGGTTTCCGGATTGTTCACCATAGGCTTGTGTGGACCATGTACCACAGATGTCCAACAACCTGAACTGTTAACAGACAGGTGATGGAGCATTCTTCGTTGCCATATGTTATACTCAGTCCTAACCAGCATCGGAGGCTTGGTTGAGGAGCCAGTATTGTGAGGGTCATTAGAAGGAGTAGTCATTCTTAGATTCAATCAAATTCAATTAAGTTTTAACCGATTTAGCGCAAAACACAACAAACTCAATACGAACCAAGAGAATCTCAAAGCAAATAACCGAAAGCAGCAGAAATTCAATCTCTATAACCAATTCTTGCAAATATGCTAATTCGATCAAACTTAGATATCGAAATAGCAGTTTCAATGATCAATTGTTAGATCGATCAATGATTAACCTGCTTTGATACCATTTGTTAGGATCAGTGATTTAAGTTTGATTAATTAGAGTAGATTGCAGCGAATTCGAACAATGAATTAGACAATTTAGCAAGAACTCAATTGATATTCAATGGAATAGTACACGGTTATAGAAGAGAGAGAATTCTGCAAAAGGAATATTTCATTCAAATGCTTTCGTGGTGGCTGAAAGTCACACGTTACAATTAGGTCAACATTCCTTATATAAGGAATGTGACGTCTGCTGATGTCACTTGATAGTGACATCTAACAGAATTATACAAACAACTAAACTATGCAAACTACTGAGAATGTTCTCAACAACTGATCACATCTCAGAGAATGCTAAGTACAAGACATAAAACTACTGAACTAAAACTACTGAAACTATAAACTACTGAAAGGTAAATTACAAGTACTGAAAAGGAAAACCATCACAACTACTGAAGTTAATAACTTCTGTTGTGACAACTACTGATCACTCTGGTCTTCAGTCTTTGTCTTCAGTCTTTTTCTTCAGACTTTTATTCAGATGTTGTCTTCAGCTGATAGCTTCAGACTTTGTCTTCAGTACTTCACTTTCAGACTTGTCTTCAGTACTTTACTTTCAGACTTTGTCTTCAGTAGAAATCTTCAGATCTTGTCTTCAGACTTTCTCTTCAGACCTTGTAATCAGCTGATGTCTTCAGCTGTTGTGATCTTCTCAGCAGTTGTAATGTCTGTGGGACTGGAGTTTTTCTGATCAGGCTCATTGGTTCTTTTGGTCCAACATGAACATTCTTTGATCATCACTGAACAAACTTGAGACAGTTTTATAGTTTGGTGATGATGCAAACACACCCCTGAGCTTGAAGATGATGAGATCAACTACCTTCCTTGTCAATATTGTTTGTGAATGAGAATGAAGGAAAGCCATATTATGAGGACTAGTGGACTTATAATGGAGGTTTCTGATCCACCTTCTACAACATTGTTTGTCCAAAAGAAGACAGGATGAATGATATTCTTGTAATACTTCATTAAGCATATGTGCTTTATGACTAATAGGCCATTTCAAACCATGTCAGCAATGTCTTCAATGGCTGAATCGAATGTTCAGGAAGGAAGAAGGTAATGTTCCTGATGTACCAGGTTCATTCACTGTCTAATCAATAAGCATCCCAGATATAGTATCTGAAGGATCTATTCGAATATCCCTCACTATGATGCAAAGTCCTACAAATATACAAAAGAGAGATCCCAGGAACTTCTACAGTGGAGCTCACTCTCCTCTTTACCCTGGATATCTTCAACAATCAACCATGAGAACAAGGTGAAAACAACCAGGCTCTAGATGATGAGCAAATTCAAGAACCAGTTGCTCATGTTCAGCAAGCTGCTGATGAGCAGTTTAGGAAAGAGATGAAGGACATAGGTTATGTCACTCCATGTGGATGTAAGGGGTGATCTTCACACTGAACCTCATGTTCATGATATGCATCACCTTTTGTACCTTCACCAATACAATCTCCCCAAAGAACCCCATTACAAACACCTCATAGATCACCAATACCATCTCCCCAAACACAACCTATCACTTCCACACATATATCTCCAATTCATCATTCACCCATTTTATCTGCCCAACCATCTCCCATTTCTACAGAACCTGTTGAGTTTGGTGAGGAGGATAACCTAAGCCCAATTCCTATTAAGAAAGTCACTTCTGAAGCTGCTCCTTCAGAAAGCTATGCTGAATCTGGTGTAAACAAACTAATGAGAGGATGAGCTAAATTTTGAACTTATGCAAAAAGTTGCAAGATGGAAAGATTCTAAACAAAGATCAGGATCATTCAAGACAGACTGTTGGAGCTTGATGAGAAAGAGAATAAGTTAAAAGAAATGAAAGAAAGATATGATTTAGAGAGAAAGAAAAGAGAAGGAGATTGAAAAATTAAAAGCTGCTCTTCAACAATCAATAGGAAATAAGTGGTCATGTGGACACTTTAGCAGTACAGACAAGTGCAATGGAAGAGCAAGAAGAATTAATTGAAGAACAGGCTTGTTAGGACCGTGTACATATGGAGTACTAACTAATAATGCATGAAACCAGATCAAATAATGCGGAATCCTATTTGATTGGCGATCCAATAAGTGAGAACGCAGTTCCGATCAATCTAACGATTAAAGAACTTAAGAACAATTAGAACAAGATCAACTGCGAACTATGAACTTGGAACAGGCTTTCTGGAGTCTCTGGACAGCTAGGGTACGAATATGTATCAAAAGTCTGAAGTGTTCCGTTTTCCACGAATTAGGTGGTATTTATAGGTTAGGGTTTTTTTCATCAATTCTACGACTTAACCATTACAATGGTTTAGTCGTGCGATTGAATCATGCAATTGATTCATACGCACGACTGAAGGTTCAGTCATGCGACTGAGTCAATCTTATGTCTCAATCGTGTGACTGATCCAGTCTCCTGGTTTTGTCGTGCGACTGGTCCATTAGCATGATGTATTCATGCGTATGGTCCATTAGCATGAAGACTTCATACGATTAAGTTTGAACACATTTCTCAATCATTATTGACTAAGAACTATGCATAATAACCTTAAACCTATATAGTTAGTTCAATATACTTCTTCACACAATAAACAATGAAACATTAAACATTATAAGCATCAAACACATATTGTATTTCATTCAACTCATTCATTACATATGTGTAAGACATGAAAGGCATTTACATTAAGCTCCTAAACTAGGTACATATGTATCAACAAACTCCCCCTTGGACCTAGTTTACATCAACGTCTGACATTCTTCATAAGCTCCTCAAATCTCTTGTACTTCTCCTCTCTAGTAACTCCTGCATGTATTTCAAATGCAAAACAGAGTCGTATAATGTTCTAGAACTGGAGGGCTTGTACTATATCTTGCATGTCATAGAATAGTGGCCACTTGTATAATGTATAGACATCTTCTGTAGATAAGTTTGTTAGCCACATAGGGTTGAATACCCAGATAGTTTCCATTTTTCCTTCTCTATTTAGTACTATGACCGCTTCACCTATTCTCCAATCATAATACCACCATTTAAAGTGTGGAGTGAAGTCCGATGGCATTTCCTTTAAGGAATCTTGGACATTGTGCACGGGGGACTCCACTTTCAGCACTACCTTAGGCTTTCCAGAAATGGGATCCACTTCAAACCTACGAATGTACCTCTTTAGTTGTTAAGGTCTAAAGTTCATCTAGTTGGTGTGGTATTCTTTCTTTAGAGCAACCTCAAACCAGCCTTACATTTTTCTAGGATCAGCATATAGTAGATTTAAGCATGCCAGCTGGTTGAGCCCAAAACCTGGGAGAGTCTTCAGATCATGTGGATATCCGAAGTACTCTATCCCCTTCTCCCTCTTAACAACATAAACATTAAGATCCTTAAAATACACCCATGCAATAATCTTGCCACACACCTTTAGATGTTTCTTGACCTTGTAGAGCTTGGTGTAGGCATTTTGCTTTTGAGATGTGCGTTGGGCTTGTATCTCAGCAAAACAAGCTGCCCATTTAGCCATCTTTATATCAACATCAGTTTGTCGAATGTAGCATTGCCGAGAGTGTCACCCAAGTCGGGGATCACATTGCCCTCTCGGCCAGTGTACTCTGGATAGTGTTCAGCTGTCACATCTTCAATCTCTATTTCATCTATGTTGTTTAGCTCGTCATCACTCGTAATATCAACCTTCGGAGCTTCTTTGATGAGCTCGTCTGGATTCAATCTCAACATTTCAGCGAGTTACTCGTCAGTCAGATCGTGAATGATTTCTCCTTCTTCGGGAGTGTAGCTCACCGACCGTCTGACAAGCCCCTTGCAAATCAAGAATCATGGTGAATTGAGACTTGATTTGCTGCAGGGGAGCAACATCATATTCATCTTGCTATGATGTTTGATCTGTTTGATTTAACATTTAACACATTAATCATTAGTAATTAATCAAGACATTTAAACATTCGATAAACATAAATAAACATTAATTACATAAATGTAATATTTGAATCAAGTACAAAAGTTTTCTAAATATAAAACATTTAATCTTTACTTTTATCCTTATCCATTAGTTTTTCAACAACAGGGGCTGAGGATGATGCTTCTTGGTCTTGTGCTCTCTTAGTCCTCCTTTCTTGCCTTGAGCAGAGGCTGATGCAGCCGTATCACCTTCTTCATCATTATCTCCTCTCTTCTTTCCCCTCGATCCTTCATCATCACTGTCATCTTTTTCATCAAACTCATCAACATCACCATCATCATCATCATCATCTTCACCTTCCTGGATTTTTAGAGGCTCATCTTTTGATCCTTTAAGTCCGAGCATGATCTTCTTGTTCTTGGCCTCCAACTCCTCAATCCTCTTAACTAATTGATCATTTTGCTCCTGAAGCTGGGTAATCTGCTGTGCTTGAGCAGCATTGAGCTCCACAAGCTGACTTAGCTGTGTAGCTCTTTGCTCATCAGCAACTAACAACTTTAGCACCATCCGGTTTAGTGCGGCTAGCTGTTCCTCTGCCCCATTAAAGGGTAGAGTGGGTCCGGTAGTGAAGGTAGAGTGGGTTGAGGGACATGCTTGGTGGCTGGTGGTGGTAGTGATGGATGTGGTGAATATGGGTGGTGGGATAGGAGTGGATGGTGAAGGGGTGCTGTAGTAGTGGTGGTTGGGAGTGTGGTAATGATGGTGGAGGTGTGGTTGTAGTGATAGGGGGTGTGGTAGTGGTGGTGGTAGCTGTGGTGGATGTCGTAGGTGTGTTGGATGTGCTAGTGATCAAGGTAATCCTCCTTCGCTTACTCTTCATCCCATGGGGCTGAGCCATCCTCTTCTTCCTCGATCCCTTAGAGGCGGATGCTCCACCTTGGCTGATGGGATGGTCCGGGATGTAAGATGGATCAGTATCAGCAGTAACGACATCCCTGGAATCATCCTGGCATCCACCAACCACCCTGAGCCCTTTCTCAGCGGCCACGATCTGGCTCCCCACCGTCCGTACCAATGGCTCCTCATCTGACTCCTCCTCCTCATCCATCTAAGAGTCAGGCTGGATTGGAGATGGCTCGGTTCCACCCAGAACCTCACCTCCTTGACCATCACCATGGTCATCATCGTCATCTGAGTCATTGTTGGGTAGCTCAATAGGCTCTACATCAAAATCACTGTGGTCGTTACACCACTTCTTGTGAGAAGGCACCATGTAATCAGCATTGGCCAGATGCCTGAAGAATCTCCTAACAGGGGGCTTGACCTGCTTCCCCCTGTACACCTTCATCTTGCCTAGATTGGTGTCATCCATCACCTCTAGCATCACTGCATTGTCCTTCTCCTTGGGCACTAAGGGGAGCTTATCATCTATGATACATGCAGAAGCTCTCCTTACCCTTGGCCTCAAGGTTCTTGATCATGTAAGTGAAGATCATGTTGGAGAAGCTGAAGGGGTGATTCATCACCAGGGCCACGTAAGCATTCTGGATTTCGTCAGAAAGATCATCAAATCCACCCCTTCGTGAAGTAATGCACTTGAGAATGACGTGTGCTAAGTACTTGAACTAGGGACACAGGTTGCTTTTATTGAGCACACCTGCGTTGATGTCCCCAGTGTACTTCATCCTTAGAAAACATCCCCTTACAATCAGAGGATATAACCTGGTTGGGTAGGCAGCATCATCACCCAGGTCCAGTACTCATTGAAGGTCTGCTACAATCACATCATTCTCTTCCCCACAAATGGTGCTCCGAATGCAGTAGGGCTCAGTAGATCTGTCAACAAATGCACCCTCCCAGAAGCCTGCTGTAAAGACCGGTAGGGTGTGCATGGACCAAATATGGCTCTGTAGATCCTAGATCGCCTCAGAAATGCAATAATACCCACAAACTCAGCAGAATTCCTAGTGATGCATCCAAGTGAGCACAAATGTTGTGCTGGTGTTGATGATCCACCTATCTACCATGTTTCTGTAACACAAGACACACAGACATGAGATGTGTCCATAACAGAAACTGTTAATAATTTAAACTATTCTGAAATCAGTCTGGTTCAATCGTGTGATTGAACCATACGACTAAGTTCAGTCGGGCAATTTAGCATGCGGCTGAGTTCAATCGGGCGACTCAACATGCGGCTGAGTTCAATCAGGCGATTCAGCTTGCGGCTGAGTTCATTCGGGTGACTGAGCTCATACACCTTGTTTATTCGTCCGATTGAGTCATTCACTCAGCTCAATCATGCGATTGAAGTTCATTCGGAGTGTCTAGTCGCATAACTCTCTGTTCGACACTTTAACCCCGAAACTAGGTCAAAACTTGATGATAAACGTTGTGTTTAGAATCTTTAAATTCACAAGGACCCTAATTATCACTATATGACCTTCATTTTAACCATTAAGCACATTTACATGGTTTATTTGAAAGTTTTTATAGATTTCTTGATTTTAGTCAATTAGGTTTGTTAGGGTTTGATTACACCATGCATTTTGTGCGATTTCGATCACTAATTACCTGTAGAAGATAAGAATACACGTTAGTAACACAATCTCAGTGCAAAATCAACTAAAACAAGTTTTGGTAGAGTAAGTTTGCTGTCGTGCAATTTGGGAGCGATTGAAGGGTGGTGAGAATGTGCGACCGACTTTAGCCCTATTTATATTGATTTTATCTTCAATCGCACGACTGGACCTATTTGTATGCTTCATTCGGGCGACTAGGTCTCAGTCGGTCCCATCCATTCGTGCGACTGGGTTTCAGTCGTGTGACTGACTCAGTCGGTCTCCTTCATTAGTGCGATTGGTTCATTCTGGTGATCTAATCGTATGGATTCACCCATGCTTAAGTTCCAATCGTACGTCTGGTCCATACGTGTGGTTCAGTCATGCGATTGGGCTCATACGTATGATCCAATCGTGCGACTGGTCCATACTTATGGTCCAGTCATACGAATGGCTCATACTAATGAGTTTCACCTCATGCACTTTCAATCACTTAACTTGTTAGTTATTGATAAGACATGACTGTTGATCATCTCAGACATGACCTTTTTAATTTGAAAAACTGTTGATCATCTCAGACGTGATCCTTTTAACTTAAAACCTGAATGGTCACCTCAGATGTGACCCCTTTTAAGTGAGTGTTTCATAGATTGAATTCCGATGCATAGTCCGACTTTTACCTACTAAATGACTAAAAATTTAATAAATAAAACAACTAGAAATTAAAAACAAAATTAACATATTTTTGTATTTTTGATTTGAGATGGATTTTAAACCTATTAGAGTAATTCTAATCGATTTTACTTCCTGGACAGCACATCTTCAATTCTAGTTTATCATTTTTGGTACAATTCATTATGGAATCATATAAGAATATTAGAATCATTTGGGACAATGTTAATAAACTATTTTAATGCTAGATTCTTGTTTTCACTGAGAGTCAATAGCAATTTTAGGAAATCATACGACATCCACAAGATGCACACAATGATTTTGACTTTCAAGAACAACAGCTTATGATGATTGTCAGTATACTTGTTCTCTTAAATCTATACACAGATTTTTGACACACATTGGTGAAGAGTTAGGTTTAATTATTTCAACAAGCATTTGTGGATCCCACACTTATATGGTAATCAACGTTACTCAGGAGATTTTTGAGCGGTCTACGGGTATATTTCAAGAAGAAACTTTTCTAAGAGCTTTCAAAGAGATGCCAAGCCTCAGGTTAGTGCCATTGCACAACAGAGAGGCGCAAACAACAATGAATTCTAGAATATTTAGGTTATGCTTATCCTCAGGTCAGTGCCACTGCACAACAGAGAGGCACACAACCTATCTTCTTGTTCAAGCATTTATTTTCTTTTTGCACATATCACACCAACAACATAAGTTATTAGCTTGATTACATTTTGCATTTTTCATGTGCTTTGCTCATATTTTATGGTCGACCGCACACATTTGTGGCGTTTATTTTGCTCTTCACCCCTTATTGCAACATCGTTGATTGTGTTAACCAGGGATAAGATAGGAACCCACAGCAAGTTGAACAACTTAGTTTGAATTTTAAACCACGAATGTGGTCTACTTATCTATGGTGTTGAATCTTCCGACACATCATATAATGAGGTAGCAGCCTCTAGGTCTACTTTATCTATGTTACCTTGGTAGCATACTCGTTTTACTATCACTTTTCCTTTTATTTTGCTTAGAATTTTTAGACTTAAACTTTGAATTTTGCATCTTAATTAGTTAAACTTTTTGAAGTCCCAAATAATCAGTTCCCTGTGTACTATCATTTTCTATATACATTGAATTAGTATCACAGATTTGATTTCTTTCCTTTTAGCTAAGTTGTCCTCCTCCCTCGTTTTTTAAGTAATTAAATAAAATGACTAATTTGATACTAATCTAACCTATTCTCCCCCTAAAATTCTAGAACCAAAAATATTTTTGATTTTTTGGATTTTATATAACCAGGAAAATAAAATAAGATAAAATAAAAGAAATAAAAAAATGTGGGACTAAGCATTTTCTTCCTTTGTGATCATGTCACTTTTCATTTTCATGTAATTAATCTCTAATAGATACAAAAACCTCGGTTTATCAAATGCTTTTGTGTACAGGTCGGCGCGTTGAAAATACGTATTTAATTTAACCACATCGATTAATTGCTTTTCAAAACAATCACGTATAAAGTGATACTTAATGCCAATGTGTTTAGTTATAGGATGTTGGACTGGATTTTTTGTTATGGCTATAGCATCAGAATTATCAACATATATAGGAGTGTTAGAGAATTGGAAACCATAGTCGCGCATTTGCTGTTGAATCCAGGTGATTTGTGAACAACAACTTGCAACAACAACGTATTCAGCTTCACATGTTGACAGAGTAACGGAGGTTTGCTTCTTACACTACCAAGTGACTAACCATCTACCAAAGAACTGACATCCTGCTGATGATGACTTGTAATTCATTTTGCATCTGCTATAGTTTGAGTCACTATACGTTGTAAGCTCAAAGTCATCATCATGAGGATACCACAACCCGAGTGTTGGAGTACTCTTCAGATAAAGGAAAATCCATTTAACTCCTATGAGATTGTTGAATTTCGTTTTGCCTGATATCTGGAGCAGAGACACGTTGCATACATGATATTCAGACGAGATGTTGTGAGATACATAAAGGATCCAATCATTCCTCTATACATTGTAGCATCAACCAGATCACCATTTTCGTCGGGTACCACATCGTGCGTGGCAAGTGTAGTTCCTGCGGCTGAAGCGTTTTCCATGTCAAACTGACTTAGGATGTCCCCTACATATTTAGTCTGATGCAAGAAAATTCCTTTTGGTGTCTGATCCACTTGTAATCCTAGGAAGAACTTCATCTCCCCCATTACACTCATCTCAAATTATGCTTTCATAATAGTTTCAAATTCTTTACATAACTCTTCTTTTTTGGAGCCGAAGATTATGTCATCCACATAAATCTGTACAAGCAGTAAGTCTCCATCCTTTTCATTGATGAATAGTGTACAGTCAATACTCCTCTGCAAAAACCGTGTTTCACTAGATGAGTTGAGAGTTTCTCATACCATGCTCTCGGGGCTTGATGGAGCCCATAGAGAGCCTTATCCAGCTTGTAAACTCTATCCCGATGGTAAGGATCCTCAAATCCTTCGGGTTCACTGACATACACTGTATCATGAATTTCCTCATGAAGGAATGCACTCTTGACATCTAGTTGATAAACTTTGATCTTCATATAAGATGCATAGGCTAGGAAGATACGGATTGCTTCCATTCTAGCCACAGGTGCAAACACTTCATTGTAATCGATTCCTTTGACTTGTCTAAAACCTTGAACGACAAGTAGAGCTTTGTTTCGAATTATGACCCCTTGGTCATCTTTCTTGCATTTCAAGACCGATTTAGTGCCAATGACCTTAGCACCTTTTGGTCTATCCCCCAGTGTCAAAACTCCTAACTTCTTGAATTGTAGGAGTTCTTCTTGCATGGCACTCATCCATGCCTCATCGTTTAAGGCTTCATTTACATATTTTGGCTCAAATTGAGACACAAAACATCGATAAGCACTGATGTGAAGATAGCCTTTTTCCATGACTGAGGCATAATCAGCTGGGTATTGTTCATTTCTTGTCTGTACTCCCAATTGTACATCCCCTATGACGTTGTCCAGAGGATGATATACATTAAGTCGAGATCCGGGAGTGGTGGGAACGACTACTTCCTCATCCAGATTTTGAACTCCTGGTTCAGTATCCATAGCCGTTGGAGTGCGAGGTTCCGAAGTGTCAGAGGCATCAACATCTGATGCTTGTGTACTTTTAGAGTAGGAACCTATTCCTCCTAATCCACCTGATCATTCTCCACTTCTTTATCATCAGAGGAAGAGTCACTTACCTCCAGTGCTCCCCTTGAATGACTAGAAGACTCACCTTGTGAACCTGATGTTGTCGAGTCTAGTGACGGTGTGTTTAAGACATCGTACATCAATTTGGTCGATAACTCATCATCAGGAGGGGAGAGAAGGATGTTGAAGGACTTAAAGAATCCATCATAATCGAAGAAGAATGCGGGTCCTTTTCCAACAGGGGTTTGGTGTATCTCTGAACGTCAACGTTGCACCACACTTCTACATGACCCGTTGAGTTGTTGTAAACTCTCTTATTCGGTATGTTGTATCCTATAAAATCCCTTCTTTAGCCTTCTCACTGAACGTCCCTGACTGATTTTCTTCAGCAGCGTACATGGTGTGCTATACGGTTCGAGGTACTCTAGATCATGTTTACATCGCTGGAGCAACTCGTAACACGTTTTACCATGATGTTTGAACACCAGGACTTGATTAGGGTGTAACATGCATTGGCAACTGCCTCATTCGAAAATTGGATGGCCAGTTTTGAGTCTTCTAACATCATTCGTGATGTCTCTATCAAGCTCCTATTCTTCCGTTCAGCAACTCCATTCATTTGTGGAGTGTAGGCAGATTTGAACTGATGTACAATTCCTTTCTCTTTGAAGAATGCCTCCATCCATTGGTTCTTAAATTCCGTGTCATTGTCTGAGCAAATCTATTGCACTTTCAGCTTGTAGAGAGATTCCAATGTAGTCACCAGCTGTTTGAACGATTCAAATGTCTTTGATTTGGATTTTAGAAACATTACCAAAGAGAATCCGGAGTAGTCATCAGTGACTACATAACAGTACAAATCACCAACGATGCTTTTGGTGCTCACAGGACCAAACAGATCCATGTGTAGAAGTTCGAGAGGCAATTCAATAGAATTTACTTTCTTTGCCTTGTGAGACTTCTTGGTCTGTTTACCTTTCTTACATGCTACAAAAAAATCTGGACGTTGAAAATTCTTAACATCAACTCCATTTACTAAATCATTCTGAATCAGATGATTCATCTTCCGTGATTTATGTGTCCCATTCTCCTATGCCAGGAGATCGAGTCCCTCTCAGTTGCCTTTGACAAGAAGCATTGAACTTGATGATCGGTTGTGGAGACATTTGATAGATTCAAGACATATAAGTCATTATATCTTGAAGCTGACATTAGGAATTGGTCCTCCGGGATAATGTAATCCTTCTTCAACACATAGCACTACTTGTTGTCAAAAACAACCTTGAATCCTTTGTCACATATCTGGGATACTGAAAGCAAGTTATTCTGTAATTGCGGAACATAGTTGACCTATCAAACTTGACTTTCTGGTTTCCCACTTCACCTTGAGCAGTGATGTATCCTCTTTTATTTCCAGCAAATGAGACATGTCCCCCTTTAATTGTTTGACATTTTAAAGGAGAGACAGGTTCCCGATCAGGTGCCTAGATGCCCCACTATCAACAATCCAGGTGTTTGTGATAGCACCGTAACGAACACCCTGCACATTCAGAGGAAATTATCAGTATAGGTTTGGGACCCAAACCTTAACTGGCTTAGGTGACCCAGAGGAATCACACATCATGAACTCAACCCACTGTCCAATTGAGGGTGAGGGCATATAATTCTTCTTAGTGTTCTCAGTACCAGACACTAGACTTGACTTTTCTTTCCAAAGCCAGTTTTGTGTAAGGCCTGTTTGTGATAAACAGATGGCTGGCTTACGGTTTGAACTTTAGGTTCATTACTTCTTTTTCGTGGAGTAATATCTGATAATAAGGACAACTAGAAGCAATGTGTCCTCTCTTTCCATAATTGTAGCATGATCTACCTTCTACATGTTGGGAAAATTGTCTATGTGGGGAAGTGTGTGATACAGGTGTGACTTTAGTCCGATTGGCTTTGGACACTTCTTGTTTAGATTTTTTTTCTTCTTTAACAAAATTCATTGTTTGAACGTTTTTAACATCTTTATCCTTTTGTTTATTTGGACTGTGACGTGGAGCACGTGGATAGTTAACTGGTTTGGTCGTTTTGGGTTCAGAACTAGACATGTTTGAACCTGAATTTACATTAACCTTTTCAAATTGTTCATCCAAATTCACAATAGGCATCTTACCTTTAGATTTCAAAGTAGCCTCCTTCTGTTTAGTGACAGATGCCACCAGTTTACTGTGGAATCCGGATCACTAACTAGATGAGTGGACACCACATGATCCTTAATTGGATTGCTATTTACTAGTCTACATTTAGCATTTAACATGATCTCATGTGGTGGTGGAACCACTTTGTACCCAACCCCTCCCTGTTATTTCGTTCTTTCACTAACTGTTGAACTATGTGAGAAGAACTGGTTCAACTGTGCAGTTTTTGTTTTAATGAGTTGACTTCGGCATCTAAAACTGCCTTTTCTTTCTTAGTTTCTTCTAGGGAGTTTAAGTAGAACTTTATGTCATTGGCTTGATTAAAAGTAACAACATTGGTTTCCCTTAGTTGTTTATTTAAAAGTTCTATTTTCTCTTTATAACCGTGCTTATTTTGTTTTAAAAGCCGATTAGCTTCTATGCACAATTGTAAGTCATTTACTAAGCTATCATTGCGGTCTAATAACCTAGAAAATTTTAAATCTATGCTTTCTCTAAATTTGTTACATTCATTACAAGCATGATTTTCAAAGAGTTGGTCTTTTGTACTTACCTATGAAGACTCGGTTGAATCAGCCATCAACGCAGAGTTTGACTCTTCAGATGCTGGAGTTTCTGAACATGTCGTTCTAAGATCTTCTTCAATTAGTTATTGACCATATTCATAGTATCTTTATTATTGGACATCACTAGTTCAACTGCGATTTTCACTTGCAGAGTCATCATCCAAACCTTCGACATGGGCAATGTTCGATGCACCCGGAGACACAAAACTTAAGGTCCAATCCTGTCCTTCGTCACCTTGAGCAGTCAAGGCCTTTGTATCTTTGCTTGATGAGGTAGCTCCACTTGTGGGTTTGTCTTGACAGTTGAAAGATGAGAATGGATTCCTGTTACCTGTCTTCTTGGGCTTTACACATTCACGTTTGAAATGCCCCTTTTCTCCACAGTTAAAGTAGGTAATTTTGGTTTTGTTGAAACCGAAGGTAATATCTTTTGTGCTATCAAGTTCTGTCTAGTCTTCTTTACAAAATTCTTTGCTCTTCTGACAGCACTCGCCAAAACCCACATAATATCCATTCTTTCTAGTTCATTTTCATCCACCTGCTCGTAGTCTTCAGGTGCGTTATATTGGGTACTAGATGACCCTGACGATTTAGATCCTGAAGCTGTGGTTTGAGAAGGAGTGGTTGAACTAGAAACGAACACTGTTTGAAGAGGTGCTCCTGAACTGGTTGGAGTGGGAGAGGAGTTATAAAGTGAAGGATTCTGGTCATAGGATCCTTTCTATGACTGGTACTTCATCCTCAGTTCCTCCTCCCTCAATATTAGGATGAAGTCATTTATGTCTAATTTTGCGGTATATTGTTCTGTCTCAAGTTAGACACAAACGAGTTCCACTTCTCAGGCAAACCATCGGCAAAGCTTGACACTTTGTCTTCCATTGACGTTGTGACCCCATGAGTGTGCAGCTCACTCATTAGATAGTAGAACCTGTCCATAACATCATCTAAGCTTTCTTTCCCCATCGAAGAGAAGTTATCAAACTCCTTCTTCAGAGCCTTTGCCTTTAAAGCTTTCAATGTTGCATTCCCTTCGTATCGTTTCTCCAAAGCTTCCCATAACTTCTTTGCCTGTTTGTTCTCTGAAAACTGATGGAATATGTCTGTTGGTATTGACTGAGTCAACATGGCATACACCTTCTTTTCAACATTGTACTTTTCCTTCTGGCTATCAGTAATAGGTTAATTTAACAACATCAGCACCAATTGGCATACTATAACCTGTCTCAATAGATTCCCAAAGGTTGGGATCAACTCCATTAAGATAGATCTCAAACGTTGCTTCCATTGTGGGTAATCATCCAATGTTATAAGTTTAAGTGGTTTATTGTGATTCCCTATTTCATTTTCCAGAAGCACAAGGTTCCGGATCCGTGAGTCTCTACCGGTAGTAAACGCAGAGAACTGATCTTCCATCTCTTTAAACTTTGAACTTTTGAACTTTAAAATTGTGCAAATAGACAGGTGCGAATGAGTCAAGCGTGCGATTGGACAAATGCCAATGTGTCAATCGTGCGATTGGACAAATGCGGATGGCCATGCGGATGACTCAGTCGTGCGAATGAAGGGTGCGAATGAATTCAATCATGCGATTGGATTCAGTCGTACGTATAGAGTGTGCAAATGGAGACAAGCAAATGGGGCTGTTCAGTCATACGAGTGAGTGAGCGACTGAGTTCAATCGTGCGAATGGGAGGTGCGATTGAGTTCAGTCACGTGATTGAGCCAATCGTACGACTGAAGGCTGCTGTTCTTGCAAAATCGAAGGTTTTTTTACACTTTTGATGCAAAAACACGATTTTTCAAGAACCATAATTTTCCGTATGCCGAAAAATGTAAACTTGGAGACCTGGAGACATTGAAAACAGCGTTTTACTAAAAAAAGGTGGCTCTTTTGAATGAAAAACGTGATTTTTGCACCGAAACTAATCGAATCACATGCAAAATCAAGAGCCAAAGCTCTGATACCACTTGTTAGGACCGTGTATATACGGAGTACTAACTGATAATGCGTGAAAGTAGATCAAATAGTGTGGAATCTTATTTGATTGGCGATCCAATCAGTGAGAATGCAGTTTTGATCAATCTAACGATTAAGGAAACGTTAAGAACGATTAGAACAAGATCAACTTGCATACTTTGTTAGGATGTTTATGATCGACAAAACCTTCAGGCTAAACCATATAGACATCTTCCTCAAGATATCCATTTAGAAAAGCGGTTTTGACATCCATTTGCCAAATCTCATAATTATAATGCGCAGCTATGGCAAATAATATCCTAATAGACTTTAGCATTGCAATCGATGAGAAGGTCTCATCATAATCAACCCCTTGAGTTTGAGTGAAACCTTTTGCTACAAGTCTAGCTTTATAAGTATCCAAGTTTCCATGCATATCAGCTTTCTTCTTGAAAACCCACTTACTTCCAACTATCTTGCAGTTAAGAGGTGGTTTAACAAAGTCCCACACTGGTTGTCAGACATGGATTGCATCTCAACATTCATGGCTTCAAGCCATTTGTCACAATCCAAATTGGACATTGCTTCACGATAGCTGGTTGGTTCATCGGAATCTACCACATAGCATCCATCTATGAAAAATCCATATCTTTTAGGTGGATTGCTAATTCTACCAGATTTGTGAACGTTTTGTGTACATTGATCAAGCACTTGATCATTCTCAACATCCTCATGTTGAGTTCTAGTGTCAAGCAAACGTATATCGGTTTGTGGTTCTTGATCCTCCATAAGATCCATAGTTCTACTGCTAGTTCCTTCCGTAAGGACCTTAGCTTCTAAGAACTCAGCCTTCTTGGCAATAAATTCCTTTTGTTCAAATAGATCATAGAAATAATATCCCATAGAATCTCTAGGATATCTAATGAAGATACACTTAGTGGAACGGCTTTCTAGCTTGTTTGAGGTGGGAGTCTTAACATAAGCCTCATAACCCCATACCTTTAAATATGTTAGTGATGGAACCCTTCCATGCCATATTTCCAAAGGTGTCGTTTCCACTTTCTTGGTTGGGGCCATATTCAAGATATGGGCCGCAGAGAGCAAAGCGAAACCCCAAAATGATAGAGGCAGTGAGCTTCTAGCCATCATAGATTGAACCATATCCAATAGAGTTCGTTTTCTCCGCTCGGACACATCATTATGTTATGGTGTTCTAGGTGGAGATAGTTGTGAGACAATACCACAACTTCTAAGATGATCTCTAAAAGCATCACTTAGGTATTCACCTTCTCTATTAGTGTGGAGAATTTTTATTTTCTTGTTGAGTTGATTTTCTACTTCATTTTGGAAGATTTTGAACATTTCAAAAGCTTCATCTTTGTGTCTTAACAAGTACACTTAACCATATTGACTACAATCGTCGGTAAAGGTAATGAAGTATCTTTCATGGTACCTAGTAATTGGCTTAAAAGGACCATATACATCTGAAGTATGATGCCTAATAAAAATTTTGCCCTTTCGGATTTGCCACTAAAAGGTGCCTTAGTCATTTTACCTTGTAAACAAGATTCACATATATCAAATGAATCACATTCATTTGCTTTTAAAAGACCATTCTTTTGAAGTGTTTGTATGCACTTTTTGTTTATATGACCAAGACGGCAATGCCAAAGATAGGTATCACTCAAATCTAATTTGAGTTTCTTAGTGGTTTGGTACAATGAGCTGTCATATAATGTGTTTTCGCGAACCAATTCATAAATACCATTAATAGGAATAGCTTTAAAATAAAATATGCCATTTCAAGAAACATGAATTTCATTTTCAATAAGTGTCAAAACATAACCATATTGTCTTAATTGGGCAACAGAAATAATGTTTCTAGTCAAACTAGGAGTATACAAAATATTGTTCAAAATTGCTTCCAAACCATTTGGAAGCTTCAAGATGTGGTCCCCTCAGCCTTCAACTTGAACTTTTGCCCCGTTCCCCATGTAGAGGCTAACATCCCCTTTCTTGAAGTCCTTACTTCTTTTGAAACCCTATAATAAGTTGCAAATGTGAGTTACAATCTGGTATCCAATACCCATGTGTTAGAGGATATTAAATTTTGATCAATATGAATCATGAAAATTGTACCTGAGGTTTTCCTGTTACCCCTCTTAGCTTGCAACTCTTTTAGATGGATTGGGCAATTTCTTGCCCAATGTCCAATCTCCCCACACTAAAAGCATGGGTCATTCGAAGCAACCTTTTGCTTCTTCTCCGTTGGTTTTGGTGGTGGTGCTCTTACCACTCCTTTTCCCTTTCCCCTAACATGCCCCTTACCCTTGGAAACATTTGCCTTGGGTGCGGGGTGAGGCCTCTTCTTGTTCCCACCTTCATGGATGGTGAGAACGGGTAAAACCCTTTTACCCATGGTCGCCTCGACAGTTTTGAGCATAGAGTGAAGTTCACTTATGTTCTTGTCTCACCCGTTCAAGTTATAATTCATGACAAATTTGTCAAACCTTTTTGACAAAGAGTTGAGGATCAAATCCGTAGCCAACTCTTTCAAGACGGGACAAATTTATCCTTTCGAGGCGGTCGATGTGGCTTTTCATCTTAAGTACACAAGATGAAACAGATTGGGTGTCATCCATACGACACGCATGGAGTGCTCAAACCGTTTCGAAGTGCTCTACCCTTGCTTGTTGTTGGAACGTTTCCTTCAACTGGGTTACCATGTCGTATGCCCTATGATGTTCATACTCCTTTTGGAGATCCAGAGTCATACTTGCCAACATGAGGCAAGACACTTGGACCGAGTCCTCAGTGTATTTCATCCAATTATTTTAGGCCTCCTTATCCTCCTCATTAGGTTGATCGGTAATCGGATCGTCTAAGATGTATGACCGTTTCTCTTCTTTGAGAACAATTCTCAAGTTTCGAAACCAATCAATAAAGTTGTTATGGTTTAGACGTTCCTTTTGGAGAATGGTCCTTAGTGATAATGAGTGAGCGGATGGGATTCCATTGTTTTCATTGTTGTTGGTGGCCATCTACAAAATATAACAAAGTTCAATTTTAGTATTTTCGATATTGGTCATATTTTAACAATTAAACCCCCCTTTTAAGTGTCTTACACAATTTTAAAATTCTATAATCCAACGTTATATTTAAATAGTGATTAGGTAACCTCTATCCCATTATTTAAATTAACAAGGCAGTTAATGTTTTGACAATTGCAACCCTTTGCAACTTCTAGGGTATGTGATTGACTTTAAAACATCATATGTATAGTCGACATGTTATCCCATGAATACTTTGTAAACCATATGTAGTGATCTATTTATCATAGTTTGCAAATGAAGTTACCTACTTGCACACACATGTGAGTTTTCAACATAAGTGGTTAGGTGACCTTTATCACACAAATATGGTTATTATTTTATAAAATTAACCCACTTTTATAAAATTTTACTCTTTCAACCCTTAGTTTATAAAATTAAAACCTATTTTAATTTTATAAAATTAACCCACTTTTATTTGTTATTATTTAACCAACTTAAATAATAAAACAAATAATTTTTCATGAACAAATCATCCATATAATGTTGTTCTATCACGAAAGCAATGTTTTAGAAAACCCATTTTCTAAATAGTGTCATTATTTATTTGTATGATCTCATCAAAAATAAATATTTATCGTGTTTGTATAGCTAGTTATTGGGTATGACCTGACTTGGATCATAACGTACTAACCACATCAATCTTGTATGTGTCTTGGGCATATAAGATCCAACAATTACTTTGTTATTAAGTGAAACTATTGGCAGAGCACAACACTAGCAGCAACAATGTATTTAGATTCAGCAGTAGATGTTGAAACGCATGATTGCTTCTTGCATTGCCATGAGATAATTCATCCACCAAGAAATTGAGATCCTCCTGATTTGGATTTCTTGTTGATATTGTAGCCACCGTAGTCACTATCTGAATAGCCATAGAGATTGAAATTGTTGTTCCCTGGATACTAGATTAGACTCCTTTGATGTATCTGAGGATTCTCTTGGTAGCAACTAGGTGAGACACCTTTAGAGCAGCCTGATATCTTGCATAGATGCAAGTTGCAAACATAATATCAGGTCTACTTGTTGTGAGATACATCAGAGAACCAATAATTTCCCTATACTGATGTTGATAAGTATCCTCCCTCTTAGAGTCAGGACAAAGATTATGGTTTCTGGGTATAGGTGTCTTGACCGACTTACAATCTTTCATCTCAAATCTTTCTAATATGTCATTGACATACTTAGATTGATTTATGAAGAACCCTTCCTTCATTTGCTTCACCTGAATTCCAAGGAAAAAATCAAATTTACCCATGGATCTCATCTCAAACTTTTTCTTCATAATGCTCTCAAAGTCTTTGGACATTTGATCACTTGAAAAACCAAATATGATGTCATAAACATAGACTTGGACAAGCAAAATGTCCTTCCCAAACTTCTTTATGAAGGGAGTCTTATCAATGGTACCTCTAGTGTATCCATTCTTCAGGAGAAATTAAGACAAGGTCTCATACCACAACCTAGGTGCTTGGTACAGCCCATATAGAGCTTTATCCATTGGCAAACATAGTTAGGTGCTATGGGTCCTTCAAATCCTAGATTCTGACACACGTAGACTTCCCTATCTATATCCCCATATAGAAAGGCACACTAGACATCAAGCTGGTGGATAGTAAATTATTGGATGAAACATAAGCAAGGAGATCCTAACTATCTCAAGTCTTGCAATAGGTGCAAGACATCAGTATAATCATTCCTTCATCTTGAGTATATCCTTGAACTACCAGTCTTGCCGTGTTCTTGATAATCAAGCCTCTATGTCTCTTTTATTTCTAATACCCATTTGGTGCTTATAGGTACTTGTCATGATGGTAGTGACAGATGTTCAAACCTTTTGTCTCTTGAATTGAGGCAATTCCTCTTGCATTGATTCAGCCCAGTTACTATCTTTCTGACAGGATCAGCGATCACAAGTTTGATGTATTAGAGTTCAAAGCAGCGGAATACGAACAAGAATTAGACAAATTGTAGCACGAAATCGATACTTCTATGCATTAAGAGCACATACGGTTATAGGGAGAGAATATATATTTCTGATTTCAAGGAATGTTATAGATATAGAATATTCTAATCAAATCATTCAAAACATTCATTCATCATTCATCCCCTAATTACAATAGGTTGTCACTCCTTATATAGAGTGCAACAATCATTGCTGTTATCACGGAAAGTGACAACTGGCAGATCTAATACAAAAATAACTAACTCTTAACAAACTACTGAAATGTTCACAACTACTGAGAACATAACAGAGTGTAAGTACAGAATATAAAACTACTGATTAGAAACTACTGAAATACACGACTGAAGAACAAGCTCTTCAGTCGTTTTACAAAACTACTGAAACATAAAACTACTGAAACTAGAAATATAAAACTACTGATATCACAACTACTGAAGAAGTACTCTTCAGCAGTTGTGACAAACTACTGAGGCTTCAGTACTTGATCTTCAGACTTTGACCTTCAGATGTTTCATCAACTGATGACTTCAGTAGATACCATCAGCTGATGTCTTCAGTCTTTGTCTTCAGACTTTGTACGTCAGTTGTTGATCTTCAGCACTTGTAAACTCTTCAGCTGTTGTACTTCAGTACTTTGGTCTTTCAGCTCAGCACTTGTGTTCTTCAGCTGTTGTACTTCAGCACTTTAGTTCGTCAGCTTTGAAGTCTTCAGCACTTATCTTCAGCTGTTGAAGTCTTCAGCACTTGATCTTCAGCTGTTGAAGTCTTCAGCACTTGTCAAACTGCTGATGAGTCTTTCAGCAGTTGTTGTGATACCATGTGGACTTAGAGGTTTTCTGATCTTGGCTCATTGGTTCTTTTGGTCCAACAAACTCCCCCTGAACCAATGCAGCCAAAACCTCTAAATTATTTTATTATCCCACTTATTGTTGGCAAAATGTTGGTCTTTTTCCTTCTTGATCAGTAGAGAAGATGACCCATGTAAGCTCGGCCCTGGAGAAATCTCAAATATTTGTTTGGCATGGTATGATAGGAACTCTGTTTTGGGGAACTGGACACAGAGTTGTTATCCCATTCATGAGATTTACTTCCCCATAATGAGTTGTATGACTCTCGAACATAGGCCTCAAGGAGAACAACTTGTTCCTCCTGAGAGAGTTCTTCTACTCCTCCTTCGAAGAAGAACTCTGGACCATAGTACTCTGATAAGTACTTCATGGTCCTGCCATTTTCAGCTCCACGTAGTAGTTACCTCCCTATATACAAATTCATCAGGATGGTTGCCTTCAAGGAGTAACTGGAGCTCATTCTTCTGGAGTCTTCAAGCCTTTTATATAACAACCCCTTCTTAATCATCTTATTTTCTAGTAAAGCTTGAGGGTCTTCTTTGCTTGGTGAGCTTTCTTGAATTCATCAATGATTTCCCAAGGTGAGACTACAATGGCCAACTGATGGTAGAATCTATGTTTTTCGTAACTGGCCATTGTATCTGTGAGGAATAGTTCTTTTATGGATTCTAGAACTCACCCTGGGGTCCGGCCATACTCTCACTCTCTCCTTCTGATACTGAAAGGTGTGCCTGAGAGTGTACAGCCTTTGAGCATGACCTTTCATGGCTTGAATAGATGATGACTGAGGAAATTCCTTGTCAACCATCTTCAATAGTTGCTCATCGTGCTGTTTCTGCTGGTTCTTCTTCTTCTATCTTGACTCTGACCATTTCCCTTTGAGAGTCAGGTGTGATCATGGGTTGACTTCGGGGTTTTGGTAGCTTTAGAACAGCAGAGAGTGGCAGACTATCATCTTCATCCTCCTCTTCGTCTTCTTCTTCATCCTCAGCACCCTTCTCCTCCTTCTGGGTGCATCACTGGATGATGGTTGGGTTGGTGAAGGAATTGGTTTTGAAGAACGAGGATGTTTGGATTTGGCTTAGAGATTGGTTGGGAGATTTGAGGAATAGGATCTGTTTGAGTGGGTGGAAGGAAGGTTGATCCAGCATCTTGTAGTTAGTTTCGCCTTTGTGAGTTTAGCCATCTCTAACCTTTTACCAGCCCAGCCTCATCAAGGGCTTCCACAATAATCCCTTTGTTGAATTGCTCAGACAGACAGATTCTGGTGGCTATAGCCAGAATGCTGTCCCTGGTCCACGCGCGAATCTCCATTAACGATCTCCTAAGTATTTTGCAATAAAGCGGATCATTATTTCCAATCTCTCTTTTTCCAGAGCATCATACCCTGCCCATCGGGTTTGTATCTCTTGCACTTCCAACCTTCTGATCTCACTATCCAGTGTGGTTGTGTCAAACCCCTGCCTGAAGAGTTGTTCAATTATTTTATCCATGGATCGGCTGTGTGTAGTGTCAGCTTCTTTACCAGCTCCTCCAAGGATTTGTCTTCAGCAGTATGATCATAAGCACTTTTCTTTCGCTTGTAAGTGAGCAGAGGTTGCTTTTCTTTCTCCTCCTCTTGGGCTTGCTTCTCTTCTTTCTTTTCCTCTATTCTTTTCCTCTTTTTTTCTTTCACTGCAGTACTCTCCTCCTTTGGATGCATTGGAGGAAGGGGTTTGTACCACAGAAAGAGTCTTTTGTACAGCAGCATCAATCAAGGGCTGTAAAGTGAGGAAAGCCTTCATCAATGGTTTGTCACAATATCAGTGATTATGGGTGTGATGAGAGGGAGGGAATTTTGGAGTACAGCACCTATTGCTCATGAGGGTTCTGTTCCTGAGAAATAGGGCCTGAAGCAGAGGCAGGTGGTGAGTTTGGAGTGGCTCATGTTTGGGGAACCTTCAAGTGAAGGTGCCATCTGTGGGTGGGTAGAGGCAGATGGTCTTTCTCCTTGGGAGAGTGATCAAGTAGGTTTTGCAGCCTACTGACTTTCTCTTCAAGGATTGTGTTCTGGCAAGAACATCGTAGAAAAGCCCAGGTCATCATCAGCCGAAGCTGAATCATCTGACCTCTGCTTAGAGCAGGATTTACATGCACTGGGTGTAGCAGTTGATGCATGTGCCCCTTGTGCTTGGTACTGGGGACTTCCAGCCTCAGGACAATGTCCATCATCAGCTGTTGCCTCTAGTGAGGTCTGAGCAATGTTACCAGCCTCATTCTGATCATGTGCTGAGTCAGAAGAGGTGGCAGCCTCACTAGATATTCTAAGCTCCTTGTCTACACCAGGAGATAGAACTGGTAAACCCCTGTGATGTGGGTTCTCAGTGCACTGTGTTCCTCCCCCTCAATTGTAGAGGTATTCCCAGTAGTAAGTGGTTTCGGGGGAGGGGGTGAGGAGTGCAGTTGAGTCAGCACTTGTGCAACTATGAAAGTTGGGCTGTGAGGGCAGTTGGTTGGAGTGAAGGGGATAGAAGCATTGTGCACCTGGGGAGGTTGGTGCTCTTCAATGGCAATCCCCTCAAGTGAGGAAGATCCCAGATATGTAGGTACCCCTTGTGTGGTTGCTGCAGGCTCTTGTGAGAGGAAGCCTGAGCGGCTATGGCTGGAAGAGTCATTGTATCCACTAGGGGGTTTGGACTAGTGGATATATCCTGCGTTTGTGTTGCAGGGGCCTCCTCAGGGGACTCAATTCCCTGAGTAGCCGTTTTGGGTTTTTTTTGGTGGGTTGGTGGGGACTTTTGATTTGGAGGTGGTGGCTGTGGGTTCCAGCTGCGTGGGTTTTTGCAGCTTGGCAGCCATTTTTAGTGTCTGGTCAGAGTGTGCCGGGAGTATACTTCCGGCAGAACAGCCGTAGCAGGGACTCCAAGCCAACAAGTCCCTCAGCATTAAGCTGGTTTGTAATAATGGCCATTATGAACCAGGATATAGTATCCAACGGTTGGCAGTTAGTTTTTGAGCCATATCTTTGAGCTCTGAAAATATTATTTCTGAAAATTTAGCGGTTGTTGCTCAAGAATAGAATACATTACCTGCTGCCATTTCGTCGACATTTGATCCAAGACGACGTCTTAGGGGCCAAACAACATTCACCATGTGAAAGATTAGGCGCTCAACGTCATTAAAGTGTTTCTTCAAGATAGTGGAGGCACTGAGATCCCCTTGATATCCATGTTGGGCAAAGGATAGATCTTGTGGTGCCCTCGGATATCCAGCAGGAGAACTAGCATCATTCAGATGAAGAATTTTGCGGATTATTGCAGGAGTGATGACTACTTCTTTGTTGTTTACACCGACTGGAGGGATGGTGTGTTTCTTCTCCCCGTGGTAATAGTAACGTTCATCACCAAAATTGGTGAAGGGATTCGGCATGTAGTATGGGATTCAGAAGAAATGCCGTTTTGTATTGGGACTGAACCATAAGATCGATAGCAGTATCGAACTTAGTCCAGATGGGCGATTAGTGAGGTAGGCAACACAGTTGTGTCGCGGTTTAATTTGCATGGATGCCATTGAG
>CM046448.1:82325405-82579881 GCA_025506515.1 Flaveria trinervia
TAGTATGGGATTCAGAAGAAATGCCAGTTTGTGATATTGTGAACTGAACCATAAGATCTGATTAGCTGTATCGAACTTAGTCCAGATGGGGCATTTAGAGTGAGTAGGCAACACAGTTGTGTCGCGGTTTAATTTGCATGGATGCCATTGAGAAGAGGGAAGTTTTGGAGAGGACGTTGGGTTGAAGAAGATGAGCTTGAGAGCTTAGGTTAGGGATATTTATAGGTAACGGGTAAGAAATGACTGAAGGATGTGGTGTTAGTCATGATTAGTTTTAAACGACCGTTGACATGGTATTCTTTTCAGACGTTGAAACAGCTGAAGTCGTGGTGTTAGGCATCAGAAGTTAGAAAACTACTGAAGACCGTGGTTTTGACTTCAGATGATTAAAACAACTGAGGACTTGGTGTTTGTCATCAGTAGTTATGAAACTTACTGAAGACAGTGGTTTTGTCATCAGCTGTTGTAACAACTGAAGACTTGGTATTAGTCATCAGTAGTTATAAAACTACTGAAGACATGGTTTTGCTTCAGTTGTTTAGAATGAAACAGCAGTTGTACAAACGACGAAGAGAAAGTTCTCTTCAGCTGTTATCGTCAATTCTTAGCTTTTCAGCTGTTTCATAACTGTCCTCAACACATTCATCAGTCTTTTTTGGCTGATTTCAGTTGTTTCATAGGACATCAGTACTTATCTGTTTTTAACTTATGCAGTAGTTGTAGATGCATCAGTATTGTAACTACATCAGTAGTTTAGAACAGATGAAGTACTTCAGTACTTGTGAGACATTTAGCCTTCAGTAGTTATAAAAACTCTGAGGGTAAAAAGAGCTCATCAGTACCTATATGTGACATAGTACTAATGATCATCAGTACTTATTACTAAGATCATCAGTAGTTGTCACTTATTCTAGCTGCAGCATACCAAGCCTTAACACCAGGTTTTGGAAAGTTGAACTATCCAAAGGCTTCGTAAAAATGTCTGCAAGCTCATCAGCACTAGGCACAACTTAGGATCAATCAGACCTTTTTCAAAACAATCCCTTATAAAATGATGTCTGATCTCTATATGTTTTGGTCCTAGAGTGCTGGACTGGATTTTGACAATGCAAAGAGCTGAAGCACTATCCATTAACAATGGAGTCTTAGTCTCTGTAATGCCATAATCCAAAAGTTGGTTTTGAAGCCAGAGTACCTGAGATGTACAACTTGCACTGCAATGTACTCTGCTTCAGCAGTTGATGTAGCAACTGAGGTCTGTTTCTTGCTCTGCCAAGAAATCAAGCAGTTGCCTAGGAATTGACATCCACCAGAAGTTGATTTCCTGGTCAACTTACACCTGCATAGTCACTGTCAGAAAAAGCCTAATTTACCAGAATGTCCAGTAGAATACCATAAACCTAGAGATGGAGTGCCTTGCAGATACTAAAGATCCTCTTGACTGCAATCAGATGAGACTCTTTAGGTGCAGCCTGAAATCTAGCACAGACACATGTAGCAAACATAATATCTGGTCTAGAAGCTGTTAATACATCAAGGACCCAATCATACATTGTAAAGTGTTTCATCAACCACTTTACCTTTCTGATCTGTATCCAGTTGTGTGGTGATGCACATGAGAGTAGAACAAGGCTTACAGTTTTGTAAATCAAACTTTTGCAAAAGATCTTTTGTATATTTGGACTGATGAATGAAAAATTCCATCAGCCTTTTGTTTGATTTGCAACCCCAGAAAGAATTGTAACTCTCCCATGGCACTCATTTCAAACTTCTGTTGCATCAACTTTGTAAAGGCATCACATAACTTTGGATCAAAGGATGCAAAATGATGTCATCTAAATAAATTTGAACAAGTAGATTCTGCTGCCACTTTCTTAATGAATAAAGTCTTATCTATGGAGCCTCTAGTGAAATTATTTTCCAGAAGAAAGTTTGATAATGTCTCATACCAGGCTCTAGGAGCTTGTTTTAACCCTAAAGAGCCTTATCAAGCTTATACACCCAATTAGGATGTTTATTGTCCTCAAAGCCTGGAGGTTGACATACATAACTTCTTCTTTAATTTTTCCATACAAAAATGCACTTTTGACATCCATTTGAAAAACTTTAAGATTTGATAAGCAGCATAAGCTAAAAACAATCGAATTGCTTCCAGTCTGGCTACAGGGGCAAAGGTTTCATCATAATCAATACCTTTCTTCTTGTGCAACCCCTGAACACCAGTCTGGCCTTGTTCTTAACAATAAGCCCATTTTCATCAGTTTTGTTCCTAAACACCCATTTAGTGCCTATTGCACACTTACCTGGAGGTAGAGGAACCAGTTCCCCACACTTGCTGTTTCTTGAACTGAAGAAGCTCAAGCTGCATGGCATCAACCCATCCATTGTCCTCTAAAGCAATGTGATAATTCTTTGGCTCTTGCTGACTGATGAAGAGAGCATAGAAGCAGAAATTTGACAATTGACTTCTTGTTGATACTCCAGCAGTGATATCACCAATGATTTGAGACATAGGGTGATTCTTCAGATCTTGATACACAATGAGATCTGTGCAAGTGTTGTAGCAGGCTCAGCAGTAACAGATGGTGATGGTGAATCATTTCCTTGAAACCAATCAGTGGATGGTAATTCAAAGGAAGTTGAATTCAAAGATATCTCATCAGCATTTGTGGGATGGTGCTACTGGAGCTACAGGACATCAGGTCTAGCTGAATCAGGCAGCTGATCACTAAACCTGAAGAGGTGAGTACTGCAATCATCATCATCATCAGTAACCACCAGGTGGTGAACTGTTGACAGTAGCAACAGCAGGAGTTTGATAAGGAACATATTGCAGTAGGTCCAAATCAAATAATCCACAGGGCTTTGTGGAATCTTGTCCTTTGGAGATTCATTGAACTTAACATGTAGAGTTTCTTCAACCATCTTTGTTCTGCAGTTGAAGACTCTGTATGCCTTGCAAGTAGATGAATAACCAACAAAATACCCTGCATCCACCTTAGGATCAAATTTATGGAGTTGATCCTTTGTGTTGAGAATAAAACAGGGACACCCAAATGCTTTGAAAAATGAAATCAGAGGAGCCAAATGATGGAGAACTTCATATGGAGTCTTCATCAACCTCTGATTTACTAAAACTCTATTTTGCACATAGCAAGCTGTGTTGACAGCTTCACCCCAAAGGTCAGTGGCAAACCAGAGTCAGCCAGCATGGACCTTGCAGCTTCAATGAGGGTCCTGTTCTTTCTCTCCACTACTCCATTTTGTTCTGGAGTCCTTGGAATGCTAACTGCCTTTTGATTCCCTTTGAAAGATAGAAGTCATCAAGTGTATGATTTCTGAATTCAGTTCCATTGTCACTCCTAGTACACTTGACTGGAAGGGAATACTTCTTCTCAATATACAACACAAAGTGAATAATCTTCTGAGCAGCCTCATCCTTTGAATGTAGAAAGAAAGTCCATACAAATCTGGAGTAATCATCCACAATTACCAGACAGTATTTCTTCTTTGCCATGCTTATTACTCTCACAGGACCAAATAGATCCATATGCAGTAATTGCAAGCAGGCAGTGGACTTTGACACTTCAATAGGAGGAATGAGACCTTGTGCTGTTTTCCTTTTAAACAACAGTGCAGGTTTCATCACAGTGGAACTCCTTTATTGGTAAGCCTCTGACTAAACTATTATGGGTAAGCTGATTCATGTTTTTTGAGATTAACATGACCAAGCCTTCTGTGCCACAGTTTAGATTCTTGAGAAGAGGCTTTGGAAAATAGGCAAGGATTGCCTTTGAGATCTATCTTCTTAGAAAGATCTAAGGCATACACTCTTCCTGTCCTGTTGGCTTTCAGGAGAGTGTGATCATCCAACACCTTGTCAATCAAGTGCAAACTTTGGATGACAGAATCCTACAGTTTTGACTGGTGAAAAAGGCAACATGGCCTTTATCACACATTTGACTGACACTCAAGAGATTGTACTTGAGATTTTCCACATGATTAACATCATCAAATTTGATTTCTCCATTGGAGACAAAGCCCTTACCAATGATGTAACCCCTAGCATCATTGCCAAAAGAAACAAATCCCTTCTTTCCTTGAGAGTAGTCATGAAGAAGAGAGCTGTTCCCAGTCATGTGCATAGATCCCCCACTGTCTACATACCAGATGCTACTTTGGCATGTTGAAGAACCCTGCAATAATAACAATCAGTTAGTTTTAGAGACCCAAACCTTTTTGGTTTTGGGCCTGGTCTCATCAATAGATGGTAAACTAACAGGTTTATCTGAAACAACACTGAGAGGAAGAAGATGGTTAGAGATGAGGAGTCCTTTGGCTTGGACCTCCTTTTCTGTGGTTTCAACATAGGAGCATCTAGTTGGTTAACTCTACCCAACAGATGTTGAACCATCATAAGCAGCTGTGTCTGATTTTATGACAAAGCTTTCAGCTCATGAGACACATTGCAGTGGAGTTTGATAAGTTCCTATGTTGCCCCTTCTTCTTCTGAGCATTCTCAGCTGTCACCTGTTTAACCCCTTCCTTTTGGATTTCTTTGAGGACTAAGGGTTACAGATTTGATGTGCTGATACAAATGTGGTCTCAAACTCAGTTTTCATTTTTAACATTTTCTCTTTAATTTCTTCTTTTTGTTTGAGTTTGGAACCTCTTTTGTACCAACAATCATCTGTAAGATGATTGAACAAACCACATACTCACATGGTTTCTTCTTCATCTTAGGTTGATCATCAACTAAAGAGGGTGAAGCAACAGAAGACTTGTCTTCAATGCTTTGGAAGCATTGTTTGCTTTCTTGACTACCTCTTTAGTAGTCTTCAAACTCTTTCTACTGGCAGTTTTCTTCTCTTCAGTACTGTCAGTAGTTGAAGTTTGAATTTCAGGTGTTAAATCCTGCTCTCTAGTCCTTTCAGGACCTTCAGAATTAACTCCTGAGTTGATCACTTTTAATCATGTGAGTGTTAGCATTTGAACCATCAACATCAGCTGATAGTTCAAAGAGGCTTGATGCTGACTGCTACTCTCTGATTGTGCTGTATCAGAAGGTAGATCACATGATGTGATGGATGGTTATCACTCTCACCATCAGATTCTACCTCTGCTCTTGGGGTAAAATCTGTAGGTGGAGTAGTGTGATTGTAACCAATTCCAAACTTCACATTTGAAGCAGATTGCTTACTAAGAAGCATTTCAAAACCTTTGCATGATTGTACCCATCTATCACACTCTACCTGGGTAACTGCAAGGGTTTCTTTGAGATTTTGTTATCTCTAGAAGTACTCTTCTCTAGCCTTATCATCAATTATTTGGCAATTCAGTTTATAAATCTCATTATTTTATCTTTAAGCACAGACTCAAACTCAGCTTTGTTTTGGAAATTATTTGTTCTAACACAATGTTCTTATTAATTAGAGTTACATTTGCTTCTCTAATGGAAGCAAATGCTGCTATGCATGGTTCAAAACATAATTTGGCTTTTGCCTCAGAGGATACCTGTGATACCTGAGGTGTGGAGGCATTAGAAAATGAAGTATCAACAGACTCCAAAGCCATAAGAGCTAGATTCCCAAAAGGACTGTCACCACCATGTTGACTAGCACCTGAGAACAGTTGGTCATGACCAGACATGTCATCTGGTAAACTGCTCCAGTCAACAACTCCTGGGGTGAAGAAGCTGTGTTGTTGAGGTTGAGTTTGTTGATGAGATTGGGATGGCTGAGGTTCTGGTAGTGCATGAGGTTGTGGTGCCATAGGAACTTGAACTTGATTTAACTGTGGCATGTAATAACAAGGGTACGGATATGGCATTTGACCCTGGGGAACAAAATATGCTGGAGATTGTTGTTGAGGATGATGACTAGAGGTGACAGGATGTTGCCCTCTGGTTGTTGACTATTGCCAGGAAAAGTCACAAAGGGTGCAGTGGAGTTAGATCCAGTTGATCTACACTCTCTTGCAAAGTGTCCAAGCCTTTGGCATTTGTGACATCTCAACTTGCTCTTGTCAAACCCAACTTTGGTTTTGCCAGAGAGTCCTGGGAATTTTCTTCCAGTTCTTTTATAGAACTTCTGAGATCTGATATTTATCAAGGCCATTTGGCTCAAAATATCCATCTCTTCTAAGTCATCATCAGCAATCCCCTTGAGATCATCATAATGAAGCATAAATTGTCATTATTACACCCAGTAAACTGACCATCAATACTCACAAATGCAGAATCAGAAGTGCTTGAAGAGAAATTAATATGATCATACTGGCATTCAGATGAAGCATATTCTGACTCATGACCAACCAAGGCAGTGTTGCCTGGTACAAAGTCTTCAGTGAGCTTTCCAGATGAAGACAGCTTTCTCTTCTGTTCTATCTCTCTCTCAAACGTGAGCAGTTTCCCATGGAGTTGGGTGAGAGATAGTTTGTCCAAACTTGCACTGGAGCGTAGGACAATAGTATATGTGTCCCATCTCTCAGGCAGTGATCTGAGAAATCTGTTATTCATCTGAATATTTGTGTACTCAAGTTTGACCATTTTTAGTTCAGAGATCAAACAAGAGAATCGCTCATATTGTTGAGTCAGTGTCTCACCCTTTCTATGAGAGAATGTCTCATATTGTTGGGCGAGGATTTCTCTATATTTGCCAAGACCTCATCTGTTCCTCCAAATTGTTCTTTCAAGGCATTCCAGAGGTCATGGGCAGTTTCATGATGCATTAGCCCAGAATAGATTTCATTTGGCAATGCCATGGCCAGAATTCCATGGGCTTTTGCATCAATTTCAAGCAACTTCTTATCCTCATCTGAGTATTGCTCCCTCCTCTTCGGAACCATTTGATTGTGTTCCGGGTTATTCACCATAGGCTTGTGTGGACCATGTACCACTGATGTCCAACAACCTGCGCTGTTAACAGACAGGTGATGGAGCATTCGTCTTTGCCATATGTTATACTCATTCCTAACCAGCATTGGTGGCTTGGTTGAGGAACCAGTATGTGAGGATCATTGGAGGGAGTAGTCATTTTCAGTTCAGAAACAATTTAATTCAAGCTTTTAAAAATTTTACACAGACCACAACAAACTCAATGAAAACCAAGAAGAGATCTCAGGATGAATGACCCGAAATACAGAAAATTCAATCTCTATAACCGTTCTTGCAAAAACAAAAGCTAATTCAATCAAACTTAGATCTTGAATAGCAGTTTCAATGATCAATTATTAGATCGATCAATGATTAACCCGCTCTGATACCATTTGACAGGATCAACGATCACAAGTTTGAGTATTAGAGTTCAAAGCAGCGGAATACGAACAAGAATTAGACAAATTGTAGCACGCATCGATACTTGTATGCATTAAGAGCACATACGGTTATAGGGAGAGAATATATATTCTGATTTCAAGGAATGTTATAGATATAAAATATTTCTAATCAAATCATTCAAAACATTCTCATTCATTCACTCCCCTAATACAATAGGTTGTCACTCCTTATATAGAGTGCAACAATCACTGCTGTTATCACGGAAAGTGACAACTGGCAGATCTAATACAAAATAACTAGCTATTAACAAACTACTGAAATGTTCACAACTACTGAGAACATAACAGAGTGTAAGTACAGAATATAAAACTACTGATTAGAAACTACTGAAACTACAACGACTGAAGAACAAGCTCTTCAGTCGTTTTACAAAACTACTGAAACATAAAACTACTGAAACTAGAATATAAAACTACTGATATCACAACTACTGAAGAAGTACTCTTCAGCAGTTGTGACAAACTACTGAGGCTTCAGTACTTGATCTTCAGACTTTGACCTTCAGATGTTTCATCAGCTGATGACTTCAGTAGATACCATCAGCTGATGTCTTCAGTCTTTGTCTTCAGACTTGTACGTCAGTTGTTGATCTTCAGCACTTGTAAACTCTTCAGCTGTTGTACTTCAGTACTTTGGTCTTTCAGCTTCAGCACTTGTGTTCTTCAGCTGTTGTACTTCAGTACTTTGGTCTTTCAGCTTCAGCACTTGTGTTCTTCAGCTGTTGTACTTTAGCACTTTAGTTCGTCAGCTATTGAAGTCTTCAGCACTTGATCTTCAGCTGTTGAAGTCTTCAGCACTTGTCAAACTGCTGATGAGTCTTTCAGCAGTTGTTGTGATACCATGTGGGACTTAGAGGTTTTCTGATCTTGGCTCATTGGTTCTTTTGGTCCAACACTTTCAAGGCATCTTCTACCTTCTTGGATTCCATCTATGACAAAAAGCATGAGTACATGCAAACATTCCCAGTATATCCTTGAATTACCAGTCTTGGCGTGTTCTTGATAATCAAGCCTCTATTGTCTCTTTTATTTCTGAATACCCATTTGGTGCTTATAGGTACTTGTCATGAGGGTAGGTGACAGAGGTTCCAAACCTTTTGTCTCTTGAATTGAAGCAATTCCTCTTGCATTGATTCAGCCCAGTTACTATCTTTCAAGGCATCTTCTACCTTCTTGGGTTCCATCTATGACAAAAAGCATGAGTACATGAAAACATTCCCATTATGAGTCTGTCCCCTTGGTCTCACACCTTCAGATACTTCTCCTATGATGTTTTCAGCTGGATGAGTGTTATGAATCCTAAGCCTGGGAATCACCTCTCATTGCAAAGATTGATCCATATTTGACATATTTTGCTAAGGAGCTTGAACACTTGGTCCAGCTGATGTTTCACACTCATTCAATGAGGACTGATTGAATGAAGAAGAAACATCATCAATGTTAGTTGGTTAAGAAGTTGCATTAATAGTTGCCTGTTCCCTTAGAATGCTACTTCCATCATCTTGGTGTTCATTATCAGCTGATAAGTTGTAAGAGTCACTTTGTTGATAACTAGTTGAAGCTCCACTGGTTCCAGAGATAGTCATGCTGTTAGATCTACCAGTTATGGGAGCTTGATGCTCAGAGACTTTTGGAGAACTTGGAAAAGGTCTGGGCAACTCAAACAGTTGATCATCATCAGAGTCACTTTGAGTACCTGTTCCAGATGAAATATTCTCACAAGATGGTTTAGAATAGTTTGTAAATAATTCTAAGTCAAAAATATGATTAGGGCCATTCCCCCTAACACAAGAAGTGTGCTCATTAATAACAATGTTGAATGATTCCTCAAATTGTTGATTTTTAATGTTGTAAACTCTATAAGCAATAGAGTTAGAGGAATATCCAACAAAGATAGCATCATTCGATTTTTCACCAAATTTTGCCAAATTGTCCTTTGTGTTAAGTATGGTACACCTGCTACCAAAGGACCTTAGAAAGCCAATGAACGGTGGCCTCTTGTTCCATAGCTCATAAGGGGTTTTCCATGTGGCTTAACTACAAGAACCCTGTTCTACACATAACATGCAGTGCTGACTGCCATGCCTAGAATGTTAGAGTTATATTTGAATCAGCTAACATGGTCCGAGCAGCCTCAATAAGTGTCCTGTTCCTCCTCTCAACAACACCATTTTGTTGAGGAGTTCTAGGATCACTATATTTTCTGGCAATCACTTTTGAGCTACAAAATGAGTCAAGAACTTGATTTTTAAACTCAGCCCCTTGATCACTTATGATTATCATAACCTTGTGATCACTTTGATTTTCTATTTTAAGAATAATAGATTTTAAAGTTTCAACAATTTTATATTTAGTTTTAAAAAAATACCCATGTAAACCTTGTAAAATCATCAACAATCACAAGGCAATATGATTTCCTTCCAATGCTCATTATACTTGTGGGACCAAAAAGATCCATGTGCAATAAGTGTCATGGAGTAGTGATAGAGTTAACAACCTTGGATTTATGAGATGCCTTGTGTTATGTAGGAACATGACGGGTATGCACTTACAACACAACAACACAATGAGGAGAGTTGCAAAGAATACTTAACAGATCCAACAGTGAAACTAGGTAACCTTTTGATAATTTTACTAAGAACACAAGTAAATATGAGACAGAACAAAATAGCAAAATACACAAGGAGATGGTGTTCAAGATTGTAGTATATTGCCTTCTCAAGTTCTATTACAAATGTTACAAAGCATATTCAAAAAGTTACAAGTACTGATATACATATACAACATCCTATAGCCGGCCATACTTTTAATGCCAGCCGGATACAATTGACTAGATACAAACAAAATCAATTGTAGAGTCAAAAGGCAGATTGCTTTGTGAATAGTGACTATGACATGCCATAGCTCACATCCTAATATATTACAAAAAAGGATAAAGTAAATGAAGTAGAAAGTTACAGACTCAAGACCTCACCGTACAATTACTAAAAGCATGGACCTTTTCACCAACTTATGTAAGTTGGTGACTTTACAGAGTTGCAGCGGAAAGGGGTCTAGCTTTATGGAAAGTACATCAAATAAAGCATGTATAATAAAATTCTTTGGAATAAATCCGTCTTCAAGTGTTCGCTTCGGAAGACTATGTCTCTAAATCTTCAGAAGACTTCAGCTTTGGCTTCGGAAGATATTGCTCTTGGCTTTAGAAGATTTCATAATTAGAATATTTCTATTGCTGGTGAGAAACTTCCGAAGCATTCTTCTTCAATGCACTTGGGCATGCATGCAGGAGATTTTGAGTTCTTGAGTTGCATCAGCCTTTTCATTTAATCCTTACAAACTCCCCTAGGCTGATGCTACCAAAACACTTTGAAGACTTCAGATATTAACAGTCTTCATTATGATGATGACCATCCTTTTCTTCATAAGATGATCAGGATCACTCAGACTCGCAATGTGTCTTCTCATATCAAAGGGATCATGCAAAGGTAGACTGAACATGTCTTGCCATGTGTAGACATCCTTAATGCCTTGATCTGTAATAACATGCCACCTTTCTAGATTTGTGGTGTATGTCCAGGACAAGATGGGTCTTCCTGATGCTAGAGGAGCTATTTGAATAGGAGATGATGGAGCATTGATTGGTTGCGGATAGTATATATATTTTGATAAAAATTTATTGCACAGATTTAGTTTTAATTGATTATTACTAATACTAAACCACACACACAAAAGGCAGTGTACCTGTCGTGTGGTAATATAGTGTTGGTAAGAACTGAGTATCAATTCGTGGACACACCTAGCCTACTCAACAAAGTTAATGTTTTACTATCATATTTGGTTTTGGTTAAAGAAAATGATAATTTGCATTGGAAAGATTTTTAGGATTTAAAAATAAACAATAACACAAAGGAAGTAAACTAAGATTTGAAGCGTTTGGATTTAAAACCAGAGAATAAAAGTTATCATCCTAATTAGATTCCACTTATGTAACCATGATGAATTGGTGGTGTGATTTAAAGATATGGATTAATGTAATTATGTTAATGTTTATAAAGATGAGTTGGCGCGATTTCTCGTCTATCCTGCTGCTATAGTGACTTGATCCTGTCAGGCTGAGTTTTACTGCTAAGATCAAAGCCCTAGTAATGTAGGTAAATCTTTTATGACCTATTTGACATACGATTTCTGAAAACATAACTTAATGTCAAAAGGGGAGTTGATTAGGTTCCTTCCTAACATACCATTAATTTTAGAAAACGGTAACAATTACTGAAGTTTCCAAACTAATAAAAGGGAACCCACAAATGATCAGAAAGTTAAAGTGATATGATTTCTAATAACCATTTCAAGTTCATTAGCCATGGATTTATTATGAAGACTGGTTTCGCGAATGAAAGTTACTCATATAGTTTTTCAACTTCGTATGACGATCGCAATCACAAACCATAAATTTATAACTTCCCGTTCAAATGTAGATGCTACCCATCAATAGTTTTCCGAAGACCACCGTAACATTAACATAATATTTATCACACCATTAGTTCATCACAAATTACATAAGTTTCATCCGATTAGGATGATAAAAAGAGTTTAGCCCATAATGAGCTTAAACATAACAACATATAACAAAGAAGATAGATATGTAATCATCGGTGAAATGGAACAATCAAACCGATAATCCACAATGGATGGCGTTTAGACGATCCCGAGCTTCTTCCAAGTGTTGTATGCACCTCCCGAGCCTCCAAATGACCTTGAAGTCTTGATTCCCGAGAGAGTTTTGTAGATTAACTCTCCCACCAAAGCTTGCCAAAAATGGTGAACTTAGGCTTCTATTTATAGGCTTTTCAGAGTTTTTAAGCACGGCCCCATGCCTAAAAGGCACGGCCCCGTGCTAGTACAATGCTTACGAAAGTTGGTCAGCTCGTACATGCAGGTTGTGTCAGGCACGACCCCGTGCTAAATGGGGCACGACCCCGTGTTGGAGGTAGGGCACGGCCCCGTGCCTTATGGGGCATGACCCCGTGTCTACTTTTAGGGAACAATACTTTTGTCCTTGTCAGATGTCCACACACAAGGGTGTGTTAATTTAGCACGCGGGTGTGTTTCTGGCAATGCATGGGGGTGTGTTTCTGGCAGAGCATGGGGGCGTGCTTAAAGAGGCACGGCCCCATGCTTGGACTCCAAAGCTCGGATTACTTCAATTTCTTGCTAAATATGCTTCTTTTGTCAATCTTGCCCTTTTAAACACCTGAAAACACAATTTAAGAATTTTAAGTACATTTTCATCATTTCAAGAAAGATATTAAGGAATAACTGATGTGCTTTTGATAGGATTTTTATGTATAATTTGGAGCACATCAAACATCCCCACACTTGAACTTTGCTTGTCCTCAATCAAAAATCACTTAAAATGACAAATCCACCAAAAACCAAATATAACAATTATAAACATGTCTTTCAAGAAATACGCAAGTAAACATTATTATGCGGAAGATAAAGCTCTGATACCAATTGACTGGGATTGTGTAAGAGTGATATTATTACTGAGAACCGAATATGATAATCAAGTCAATGATTGAGTGTCGGAAACAAACAATCAAAGAACATTCAAGCAAGAAAATTACTCATAAATATTGTTTGTATTGATATATGAAAGTTGATAAGTTACAGAGAATAATTACAACAAAAATTCTCTATCTATCAGCCGTCACCTCAGTACGAGGTTAACTATTCTATTTATAGGCACACAAGATGCCTTTACAAAATGACTAAACTACCCCTGACCTATTACATTTGAAACTAGTCTAAGTCTTGATCCGCATCTCTGCTTGTTCATCCGCATTGACAAATGCGGATGAGATAATCTTGATCAGCATTTCCACTTGATCATCAGCATTAGTAAGTTGGTCATCCGCATTGGTTAATGCGGATGAACAAATACTCATGCGCATTTGGTTGGTCATCCGCATTTGTAAATGCGGATGAGGAAAGTCTTGTCCGCATCTTCTTATGTTCTTCCAATGCGGAAGAGTAACTTGTTCTTCAGCATGTGTTATGTCTTCCGCATTAGTTAATGCGGAAGATTAAACACTTGTCCGCATCAGAGTTTTGTCTTCCGCATTACCTAATGCGGAAGATAACACTTGTTATTTTTCTTGCAGATCTTCATCCGCATTTCACCTTGGACTTATGGGATTCCAGCTGAGAAATCATCAAGTCACCCATTGATTTGGCATGTATGATCCTTTCAGGGTGCAACATCATCCAAATATAAATATTCCAAGCACATGTAAAATGATATCCTAGCAAGCAATAGGTTAGTAAAGATTATTATCATGAAAAAAATCCACACTTCTCACAACATGCACTCACACTCGGCTCAATATATGGAGTCATAATCAAGATTAAGTATGACTAATACACTTATTGCCTAGTATGAATACGTGTGAAATCATATGCTTGTTAAGGGATCAAATCTCCACCCACTTAGATATTTACTTGTATAAATCATTAGGTCTTTGATGGGTTGTAATTTGGCTCGGGCTCGGGTATGGAATATTTGGAAAAAATGGCTAATTGCTAAAGACGACAGTCTTGGCTTATTTTTCTAACATAAACTACAAGGAAAGCACTAAAGGTTCCCTATACAATACTTCAAGCTAGAAGGGATATGCTAGCTTGAGGACCCATTTAAGGTCAGATTGTCAAGACCGTATTTTGCTTTCAAGAATCTTACTTCATCTTTTACCCGAAGATACACAAAACTTTCCTTTCTCAAGGATCGTTCGGCTTGAAGCCTAATAGCACCCAATCGGATTAGTTCTGAGTATTGGTATTGAGATTCGGTTTGATTCTTTTTGCATTTTCCATAATGAGACCAATTTCCACAATTCGGGCATCTTTCATATCTTTTTGCCCGTCTCTTTATAGCACTTTTTGAAATTCCACAAAATGGTAGAACTTGTTCCTTTTTTTGCCATTTCTTTCTTGCGTCAAACGTGAGATTGAAAATTTGCTTGCGGATTTCTGGGGGAAGTCCTGGTTTTGCATGATGAAGGCAAAAAAGAAAATTGAAATCAAAAGAATGCATTCCAGTTCTTTAAGGTCTGCCGGTAAAAGACCAAATTTTTTTATTTTTTATTTTTTTAGCCAAAAACATGTTGTAGGATTGATGTTTGTCACTAAAAACTTATGTTTTTCTCTCAAACTCACCTAGAACAATAATCAGGTTAAGATAGAATCAATAAGAGTTGATCACAATATAGAAAGTAATAAAGAGCACATAAAGTAATTTTCAAGGTACTTTATATATTGCTTCTCAACTCAATAATACAAGACTCTTACAAGCTAATTTTATGAGTTACAAAGAGAACCTATATATAATACTATCTACAACGGATATACTTTGATACCAGCTGGGATTCTATAGCTATAGTCTATACTACAAGACTAAAGTTTAAGGTATATCGGATAAAGTCTTATCTGAGATTTGGTAGTCAGGACATGTCCTTGACTTACCTTTTGTCACCAACTAAAGTTGGTAATTTGTAATATCATGAAAAGTGAATAGTGGAATATAGTATGGTCAACTGCATGCTCTTTAGGAAGAAGCCATACAGTATCAGAGGTCTGCAACAGAGTGTTAGAGACCATACTTATGTCCACTGGTTCATAGCAGTGTCTTCCGAAGGTTAAATGGCTTTGGAAGAGTAAGTACTTCCAAAGCCACTTATACTTCAGAAGAGACTGCTTCTTCCAAGGCTTGGAGACTTCTTCTTTTCAACATACTTCGGAAGTGGTCTTTAGCTTATTCTTCTAAGACTTGAACTTCGGATGTATACACTTGACTTCGGAAGTAGAGTTCTGTCTTCAGAAGTTAATCTTTCACATTGTCTTCGGAAGAACTCTACAACCTTCGAAAGTTCCATGCTAAGCTTCGGAAGCCTTTGCATGCAGCACCAAAAAAATTATCTAAGTGACTTAGTTTTGGTTGCATTAGCCTTATTCTTGATACAACAAACCCACCCAGGCTGATGCTACCAAAACTTCACTTGTTTCGTCTTCTTAAAACTTTCAGCACCAAGGAGAGTAAATATTTGTCTGTCTCCTTGTTCTTCCCTGATGTGGTGCTGAGAAGTTTGTACAGATCCTTGGTAGACAGGAAATCCAGTGTGTCACCTTGGATAACATGTACCCTTTGTTGTTGCCCTCTGAAAAGAGTTAGTTGATGGGAACTGTAATCATATTCCCATCTGACTATAGGTTCCAATTCTGGACCCCCACCATCTGTAGAAAGGCAATGCCTTTGGTGGGAGGTCTTTCCTTGTCTTCATGTCTTCTCAATCTCAACTCTTCTTCAATCTTGGCCTTTGCAGTTAGCTTGGCTAGGTGAAGGCTGCTGAGATGATTTCTGATGAGTGCAGTAGCTTCAGAGTTGGAGGGGTTGGAGAATGGCTTCTCTGCTAAATCAACAATATCAAATTTGCTGGAGTGTAGTAGAAAGGTTGCATCAAGTCTATTGACTTCTCCATTTTCCCTTTCCATAATAAAGTTGTGAGAAGTTTCATCAAACCTCCACTGGACTATTTTCTTTCTAGGCACCAGAGACTTACTGGGAATCCTGTCCTCTTTCTTAGTGTCAAACAGAGTCACCAGTTTCTTTCTAAGTTTCTTCTCTTCATCATTTAATGAATCTGAGTTGAGGCCTAGAAGTCTAGCTGCCTAGTCCAGTGTTCCTCTAGGTAAATCAAGAAATTGATCTCTTGTGAGGGAACAGGAGGATCCATCAACATAGGTAATGTTGACAGAATCTTCATCACATGAGACTTCGCTCAGAGTTGTGTAGTTGATAAGCTTGATCTTGATTACCTTGAACTCCTCAAGAGAGAGAGAGAGATGTTGAGAAGGCTGAGGGGATGGTGTGGATGATTGTTGGGTAGGTTGAGGTTCAGAGGTTCTGGCGAGTGTTTTGGGTTGAAGGATTGGAAGTTTGGGTGGTTGTAGTGAGGGAGAAGATGTGGGTAATGGTGTGGGTTTAGGGGTGAAAGGCTCGGTTTTAATGGTGAAGGATGAGGGTGAGGGTTCAGGTTGTGGTTGAGAGGTTGTAGTGAAGGTCATCCCTTTTACCCTTTTGTACATCTCTTTTCTCTTCCCCATCCGGATGTCAGCCTTCATTTCACTGACAATCCGTTGAAGTGTCTTCTGAAACATGGGACCCACCTGCCTGCCAGAGAAGCCGTGGGCCTGAAGGTAGTCTTTCATCCAGGCCTTTTCACTAAGCTTCCTGGTTGCAGTGTCCCTAGCCTTTTCTTCCTTCTTCTTCCTCTCCTTTGCCTTTTCTCTTGCAGCCTTCTTTCTTTCTTTCTCCATTTGATCCTGCTCTTTGTTGTAGAGCTAGAGGATCTTTTCATCATTATGTGGAGAAAGTTCTTGAAGATTAAAGCCTCTGGAGAGTAAGAAATTTATCCTGTCTCTCCTCAGCTGTAGCTCAAATTCCTTCTGTTTTTCTTCTTCTTTCTCCAAGGCCAACCTAGCTTCTTTTTCAAGTTTCAGCCGAGTTGCCTTCTCTAGATTCACCAACTCCTTTAGTGGTAGCAGAGTGTCTTTTCATTGGCAGCTCCCATTGGATAAGCTGGTCAATGATCTCTTCCCTTTTCTTATTGTTGACAGCCTCCTGATTGGCTGCAACTGCTTTTGTACTGGCAGCTAGCAACTTCTCAGTTGGAAGTCTTCCTTTCTTCTTAAGTTTCTCAATCTTTTCGCTTCCTGAAGCTCTTCCACAGTCATCTTTCGTTTCCCTTTATCTTTTGAAGATTTTGACTGTGGTGGTTCTTGGAGAGTGGATTCTGATTGTGAGAGAGGCAGAGATGGTGTCTGGGATGGAGGTAGATTCAGAAAGTCCTCACTGTTCACCTCAGATGCATTTCAAGGATTGCATCTGTGATGATCAGTTCTTCGGACATTTTAAACAGTCCTTCCGCAACTTCCATTTCAGCTTTGAAAGATTCAGCTTGTTCTTCTGAGGCTTTAACTTCAGCTTCGGAAGTTGGAGGAGATGCAGATTTTGTCCCAACTGTTTCGATTACTGGGCCATCAGTCCCTATTTCCCTTCAAAATGAATCTTAGGTTCCATGTGGACCTTAGGTTGACTAACTTCTTCCACAGTGGTTGAAGGTGCAGTCAGCCTTTGAAGCTCTTCAGCTCCATAGTAGAGCATTGCAGCATCTGGGCTTGATAAGAAGAGGATCTCAAAAAAAACTTGTTGAAGAGTCTATAGAGATGCTAAGCATCTTTGAGTCAATCTTAAGAATGACTTGAGATGGCTCAGACACAGTAATGATAGGAGAAGATGAAGTTGAAGTTGAAGTGTGGCTCTGTTGTGGTCCTCAAGTGTTGTCTCTAAACATTCTCCCCTTTTTGGTAGCATCATCTTGAGAGCTAGATGAGCTAGAGGAAGAAGTCAATGAGACCTGAACAGGTACATGCCTAATAGACCTCTCTGTCTGTTTCTCAGCTAGTTTGGCCTTGAGATTGTCAATCTCAAGTTTCTGAGTGCGGACCTTCTTCTAAAGTCCTAACCAAAGATTCAAGGTTTGAGACTTTAGATAGAAGGTTGTGAATGAGGAGTTGCATTCTTCCCTCATCTTTTTTGAAGAATCACGAGGAGATGAGGTAACATACCTGGTATGTTCAGCCTCACCACCAGATGTGGTTTCTTGGCACCCTGGTTTCCCATGCTCAATGATGTCTCTTTCAGAGTCATCAAAGGGCTTGGTTGCCGTAGATTCAGTCTGAGATGTGTTACCACTGTCCACAAGGTCCATTGAGGCACCTTCTGTAGTGGCAACTGAATCTGCATGAGTCCCTCCACATCAGTGGGACTCACCTCAGTTATAGGTTCTGATGGGGGCTAGAGATAAGGGATTTCTCTGGGCTGTTGATCTTGAAGAGGTGTTGTAGATCAACTTCATTGCCATGGAGAGATGTTATCTCTTTATTATTTTGAAGAGAAGTCAGTAAAAGATAGGGAGGTTAAGCCTACTGACCTGGGACCTTGATCAATGTCTACAGGCATTGAGCCTTTAGTGGGGCTGTCCCTAGTTGGCTATTCAGAAGAGTGTAGATACTCATTCTGAAGGGTTGGTTTGGGTGTGGGGCCTGGGTTTGAGACTGAGGAGACTCAAAACCATATTGAGGTCAAAGAGAAGGATAAAGAGACCTCAGACTGAGTGGGAGCCCATGTTTCCACTCTAGTCTTTTTGGATTGAACAGGAGGGGCTTGTTCAATCAGAGTAGATTGAACAAGGGTTCGTTTGGGCGTCTTTGATATGTGATGGTGATGGGTGGAGAAGGTAGTGTTGGCATTATGGTGGTGGTTGCTGGTGTGGGTTCATCACCTGTGGGGTGAACAGGGATGTCACCAGGAGCTATGCGCTCAATCATACATGGAAGCAGAGTGGTGTACCTTCCAGTGAAGTTGGTGGATACCTTCTTCAAGGTCTTGAAGATGGTAGGCCGCATGTGGGGGACAGTCAGAGTAGCTACACAGACAAGTATGCTCTGGTCCAACTCACAGTTGATGATGTGTTGAAGGAATCTAGGATACATATAGAATGTCTCCCTTTGTAGATTCCCAATCAGATTGGTGAACACAAATCTTGAGTAATTGAAGCGTAGGCCTCTCACCAGTCCATGAACTAAGCACCTAGTTCATATGGGATTTGATCCCATCCGCCGGACTTGTTGGACAAGCAATGGAGAAGACATGTATGAGGAACTTCCAGTTGTAGGAGAAGTTGAACTTGTATACCATTGACCTGCTTATGTCTCCGCCATATCCCATTAGGATGTCGGTGCTGTCCAAATCTGTCTTAGGGAATTCAATAGGAGCTCCTTCATCATGAAGCTCTAGATGCTCCCTCATGAGTTGTTCAGTAATGATCAACTCCTCTCCACAAATGCTGGACCTCATACTCGAATCCTATTTAGGGTTTCGGCTTGACCATTTCCCCAAAATTCGGCCATGTGGTTGGAGTAAACAGTGGGGTTAACGGTAAGAGCAGTGTAATAAGGTGATTGGGTGAGAGAGGAGATGATTTCAGAGAAGTCAGCATCCCTTGAAGAATCAAGAAGTGCGACTTGGTTGTGCTGAGGGTTAAGTGCCATTTGGAGAAAGGTGAATATGGATGATTTTGAGCTTGGGTAAAGTTAGAGAGGGAGAGAAATTTCTAGGGCAGTAAAAATTGCAAGTAAGAAGATGAATTGAAAGTCGACATTATCTAAAAGAGGGTGGGAAGGCAGATGGGGGTAAGGTTATAAGGTGATGTGACGTTTAGTGGATGAATTGACAGTGGCGGTATGGTTAAAATCAGTTAAATAATCCGATATCATTAACAAAATCTTTGCTTTTTACAGTGTGCGGCCCAAGAGATTTACGTTACATAAGTAGAATCTTTCTTCCGAATGTAAAACATTTCCGAAGGTAATTTGTCTTCCGAAGGCAATTCTTACTTCTGAAGCACAAACTTTGCTTCTGAAGGTTAGAGTTGCTTTCTGAATGGAGAGTTTGTAAACCTTGAAAGTAGATCTGATATGTAATCAATCGTTCCGAGACCAAAAGCTCTTCCGAGAAGAAAAATTATCCTTTGAGAAATTATACTTCGGAAGATATAAAAATAACTTCCAAGGGTTAATTTCTCTTCGGAAGAAATTTACACTTAGAAACTTTTCAGAAAGATCTTTTCTAACATGGCTTAAATTGTATTGATAGAGGACATTACATATTAAAAGGTTTTCAAAAGAGGTAATCTAATCAATGTTTATCATCCCAATAACTATTATGAGATACTTAAATCTTTGCTCATCAAAAGCTTTGGTGAACAAATCAGCATATTGTTCATTTAAGTCAACTTTGATTAGTTTAATTAGATTTTTCTCATGATATCTCTAATGAAATGGTACCTGATGTCAATATGCTTTGTCTTGGAGTGCTTCACCGATTTTTAGTAATGGAGATAGCACTGTTGTTGCAAATATGGATAGGAGTACTCATAACGTTGAATCCATAGTCTAACATCTGATTCTGAATCCATAGCATTTGAGCACAGCAGTTAGCATCAGCAATGTATTCAGCTTTAGTAGTTGATGTAGATACACAAGATTGTTTCTTGCATTGTCATGAGATGATCCTTCCACCAAGAAATTGACATCCTCCTGATGTTGATTTCTTGTCAATATTGTAGCCACCATAGTCACTATTAGAGTATCCATAGAGATTAAAATCCTTGTTTCTGGATACTAGAGACCTAATTTAGGTGCTCCTTTAAGGTATCCGAGGATTCTCTTAATAGTAGCTAGGTGAGACACCTTTGGAGCAGCCTGATATCTTGCACAAATGCATGTAGCAAACATGATATTAGGTCTACTGGCAGTAAGATACATCAGAGAACCAATGATCCCTGTACTGATGTTGATCAGTATCCTCCCCCGAGGTCAAGACAAAGGTTATGGTTTCTGGGTAGGGTCCTTTGCTGGCTTGGGATCCTTCATTTCAAATCTTTCTAAGATGTCAGAGACATACTTAGATTGATTAATGAAGAACCCTTCCTTCATTTGCTTCACCTGAATTCCAAAGAAAAAGTCCATTTTTCCCATGGAACTCATTTCAAACTTCTTCTTCATAATGCTCTCAAAATCCTTACACATTTGGTCATTCAAAGAACCAAATATGATGTCATCAACATAGACTTGAACGAGCAAGATGTCCTTTCCAAACTTTCTGATGAAGAGAGTCTTGTCAATGGTACCTCTAGTGTAGCCGTTCTTCAGAAGAAATTGAGATAATGTCTCATACCATAGCCTAGGTGCTTGGTGCCCCTATATAGAGCTTTATCCAATTTGCACACATAGTTAGGGTGTTGTGGGTCTTCAAATCCTGGAGGTTGGCATACATAGACTTTCCTATCTATATCCCCATACAGAAATGCACACTTGACATCAAGTTGGTAGACAGTGAAGTCCTTGGATGCTGCATAAGCAAGGAAGATCCTAACTACCTCAAGTCTTGCAACTGGTGCAAGACATCAGTATAATCAAATCCTTCCTCTGTGTGTATCCTTGAACTACAAGTCTTGCTTTGTTCTTGATGATCAAGCCTCTATCATCTCTCTTGTTTTTGAAAACCCATTTAGTGCCTATTGGTACTTGAGCAGATGGTAGCGGACATAGGTTCCATACCTTCTGTCTTGATCGAAGCAGCTTGCAACTCCTCTTGCATTGACCAAGCCAGCTACTATCTTTTAAGGCATCTTCTACCTTCTTGGGTTCCATCTGGGATAGAAAGCATGAGTACAAGCAGACATTCCCATGATAAGTCTGTCCTCTTGTTCTCACACCCTTAGTGACATCCCCTATGATGTTCTCAGCAGGATGAGTGTTATGAAGCCTAAGGCGGGAATCACTTCCAGTTGCAGAGATAGATCCAGGTTGGACATATTTTGCTCAAAAATTAGAGCACTCTGTCCTACTGTTGTTTCAAAATCATTCAATGAGGACTGATTTAATGAATGAGAAACATCATCAATGGTTGGCAGGGAAGTAGTATTAACAGTTTCTTGTTCCTTCAAAACACTACTTCTTTCTTCCTGGTGTTGTGGTGGATCACCTAATGAGTTTTGAGGCTCAGTAAGTGATTCACTTGTAGAAGCTTCACAATTCCTTTATATAGTCAAGCTATCAGATCTGTGAATGGTGGAAACTTCGTTTGTTGCAGCTCTTGGAGAATCTGGACTAGGTCTGGGTAGCTCAAACAGTTGATCATCAGTAGTAGCATCAGCATTATTTTGAACTACTATTCCAACTGAAACATTCTCACAAGAAGGTTTAGAATAGTTTGAAACAATTCTAAATTGAAGATATGATCAGGGCCATTCCCCTTAACACAAGGAGTGTGCTCATCAACAACTATGTTGGATGACTCCTCAAATTGTTGATTCTTAATGTTGAATACTCTATAAGCTTTGGAGCTAGAAGAGTACCCAACAAAGATAGCATCATCCAACTTTTCAGCAAACTTTGCTAAATTGTCTTTTGTGTTAAGTATGGTACACCTGCTGCCAAAGGACCTTAGAAAGCCAATGAATGGTGGCCTCTTGTTCCATAGGTCATAAGGGGTTTTTCCATGGGGCTTAACTACAAGAACTTTGTTTTGCACATAGCATGCAGTGCTAACTGCCTCTGCCCACAATGTTAGAGGAAGTTTGAATCAGCTAACATAGTTCGAGCAGCCTCAATAAGTGTCATATTCCTCCTCTCAGCAACACCGTTTTGTTGAGGAGTTTTGGGAGCACTATATTGTCTGGCAATCCCTTTTGAGTTACAGAATGAGTCAAGAACGAAGTTCTTAAACTCAATCCCTTGATCACTTCTAATGATTTTAACCTTGTGATCAATTTGATTTTCTATTTTAAGAATAAAATATTTTAGTGTTTCAGTAGTTTTATCTTTAGTTCTTAAAAAGAATACCCATGTGAATCTTATAAAATCATCAACTATCACAAGGCAATATGATTTCCTTCCAATGCTCATTATACTTGTGGGGTCAAAAAGATCCATGTGCAATAAGTATAATGGAGTGGTGATAGAGTTAACACATTTGGATTTATGAGATGTCCTGTGTTGTTTCCCTTTCAGGCATGCAACACAATTATCTTTGCAGAAAAACTCATATTTAGGCAAACCATGTACCAAGTTATTTTTAGCCAATTTATTCATTGTCTTAAAACTTACATGACACATACGTTTATGCCACAGTGTTGACTCATCACCATCAGCTTTGGAAAGAAAGCATGATACTTCACCTATTGGGGAAGCATTGTTCATATCAAGCTTGTACATATCCCCTTTTCTCAGAGATCTAAGAAGCACCAATTCCAAGGGGATGTCATCCTAGGTTTGAGGATAATGCACTCATGTTCTATGAAAAGCATTTGGTGCTTTTGATCATAGAATTGAGAAACACTTAACAGATTGTGTTCAAGCTGTTTGACAAAGTGCACTTTGTCAACTTTTAATTTACCATTGGATATACTCCCTCTGCCAAAAATATGTCCTCCAGCCTCACCTCCAAATTGGACAGGACCTCCATCATAGTTCTGAAATTGTTGAAAGAGAGATCTGTTCCCTGTCATGTGCTTGGAGCATCCACTGTCTACAATCCAGACATTGTTGTTCTTGTCATATGGATGTCCCTACACATAAGATGAGATTGTTAATTTTGTTTGGAAGCCCAAGCCTTGCTAGTCTTGGGTTCTTCCAAAGATAATGACATAATTGAACCAAATGCTATGCATGGAGGTTCAACATAGGTCTTTGAAGAAGAGGTTTGGGCTGCAACATCTTCCAGTCCATCCTTTGGTTGATCTTGGAGGATGAGCTTGTTGAAGCTTTAGCAGCATGGCTATCTTTCGAAGCTTCTTTCTTTTCAGAAGAAGTCTTCACCACCTTTTCTTCCAAAGCAGTCTTCTTCTGGGGAGGTTTCAAGGGAACTTTCTTGTTCTTCCGAACTTTATTAGCTTTTGCTTCCGAAGCCATTTTCCATTCGGAAAAAAAGAGTTTCTTCCGAAAGCAACATGGCTTCCGAAACTAGCATTCCCTTTTTCATCGCTTGAACCGTTTGAAAAGGTCCAAATGTGAAACTTCCTTGACTCCTTTTCTAACATTATTTGCATAATGTGTGCTTGCAGGATTATAGTAACAATCTTTTGCCATATGGTTTTGCAGTCCACACATTATGCATGCAATGTTAGTTCTTTGGGAATGTGAGGGTTGCTGTTTCTTGGGCTTCTTTTCTTCAACAGCAATTTTTCCCTTCTACTTCTGTTCCTTTGGGAGGACAGAAGTGCTGGTATTACACTCCTTTCCTGAATTAGAAGTACCTAACACTTGGAATCCAGATGAGATAAAGACACCCTTTTGCTTTGGGTCAATCTTTAGCTTGGACTCAGCCACCTTCTTGGCAGTTTTCCTAGCAGCTTTAGCTCTGCTTCTTCTGGCCTTAGTGGTTAGAATTTGCTCTTCACAGGAGGAGATGGATACATCTACATGTTCCTTCCCTATGGTGACCACTATTATTGCTTCATCCTTTAACTCTAGTGAGAAAGGGTCAGCAGTAGGAACCTCTTGCTCCTCAGTACCATATCTAGGCTGTGTATAGACTCATAGGAGTGTGGTGGAGCAATTTCATTGGTTCCCAACCCTCCTTTGTTCTGATAATAGAGTTTGGAGTGGGAGGATGATACAAGAATAGCTTGGAAGTTTTGCTCAGAGATAGCATGCTTCCTGGCCTGAGCTCAGCAGTGACAAGCTGGGCTTCAGCCTCAGACAGTTTGGATATCAAATCTTTGATTTGAGTCTTGTAGTTGGTGTGTTCATGTTTTAAAAGAGACATAGTTTTCTCGAACTCCTCAATCTTCTTTTGATAGTCAGATTCAGCTCTTTTACAATCAGATTTTAAGATATTTAAAGACTCAATATCAGATCTGATTTCCATATTGTAATCCTGATAGAGTTTAACTTTAGCTATACAGGCTGGAGTGCAGAGATGTTCATATACCTGGGCATCATCTGTTCCGGCCATGAGAGCTTGAGCAGGAGTCACATCCTGTACCATGAAGCTCTAGTCAACTTCTTGAGCTATTGCAGCTGTTTCAGTTGACTTCTCAGCGTGCTTTGAGGTTGAGGGATGTGTGGAGGCCTATGGGGTTCCTGGATTGGTCTTGGGAGCCTTGCATTCCCTTGCAAAGTGACCCAGTTGGTTACAGTTGTAACACTTTTCCTTGGTCTTGTCAAACCCAAATTTGCTGGTAGTTGGGTTTTGAGGGAAGTGCCTTCCAGTTCTCTTAAAGAACTTCTTCGCTCTGTAAGTTAAAAGAGCCATCCGTTGGACAATATCCACGTACTCCACATCATTTGGATTGAAACACTCAAGATCATCAAAGCAGTATTGAAAATCACCAGATTGTCCACTTCCTGAGACAAAGGCACAACTTTCTTGAAAGGAGTTATGTTGAGCCTGTTGAGACTTTGGAGTCTCAGGAAAAGTGATGTAAGGTCCAGAAGAGCAGGATGGCTGCTGATAAGTTAGGTAATGCTAAGGTTGTGGGGGTAATGAGCCTTCAGCAACCATTAATGCGTTGCTAGCAGGAAGACTCATGGGTCTGCTTGTTTAGTGGCCCTTCTTACTCTCCATCTCTAGGTGATATCCATCAAGGATGCCATAGAGTTTAGTCATGGTGAGAGTGTTTAAGTTCTCTGTCCTCTTGATGGAGACACTATAGAATGTCCACTCGTTTGGAAGATCACTCATGAACTTTCTAGTAAGATCTCTAAGTTCAGGAGTGATCTTCACAGACTGAAGAGAAGAGATAAGATCCATGTACCTGATGTACTGCTGGCTGAGTGAAGTTCTCAAACTGCTGCTTCAGCGACTCTTTCTTTGAGTCATTGGAGCTTGAGTACATCTGAGCAAGCGTATCAAACAATTCTTTGGCAGTCGTGCAATGCTCGAATCCCACCATAATGGAGTTCGGTATTGCAGTCATGAGAATGGTCATGGCATTGTTGTCGATGTCCATATTCTTCCTGTCTTCATCAAAGTAATCCTCCACAGCCTTTTCTATCATGGCACCGTTTCCAGCAGGTGATGCCACCTTTGGTTATACGGGCCATTGACGATGGAGTTCCACATTTGTTGTCTTGATATCTGATGAAGCCTTCCATTCTCCTGCACCAAGACCTGAAATTTTTAGGAGTAATGATGGGAGCCTTTGTCATGGTTTCCATCTCTACCTCAGACTTGTTAAGGGCCATTAGAGTGAGTGGGTAGTAGGGAGGAGTGAAAACAGGTTGATTTGGATGGTTAGATCATGCAATCAAGGGCCTGAGAAGCTCTGATACCAATTGTAGGATCGATGTTTGTCACTAAACACTTATGTTTTTCTCTCAAACTCACCTAGAACAATACTCTGTTTAAGATAGAATCAGTAAGAGTTGATCACAATATAGAAAGTAATAAAGCGCACAGGAAGTAATTTTCAAGGTACTTTTATATATTGCTTCTCAACTCAATAATACAAGACTCTTACAAGCTAATTTTATGAGTTACAAAGATAACCTATATATATACTACCTACAACCGGATATACTTTGATGCCAGCTGGGATCCTATAGCTAAAGTCTATACTACAAGACTAAAGTTTAAGGTATCTCGGATAAAGTCTTATCTGAGATTTGGTAGTCAGGACATGTCCCTGACTTACCTTTTGTCACCACCTAAAGTTGGTAATTTGTACTATCAGAAAAGGTGAACAGTGGAATAAAGTATGGTCAACTGCATGGCTCTTTAGGAAGAAGCCATACTGTATCAGAGGTCTGCAGCGGAGTGTTAGAGACCATACTTGTGTCCACTGGTTCATAGCAGTGTCTTCCGAAGGTTAAATGGCTTCAGAAGAGTAAGTACTTCCGAAGCCACTTATACTTCGGAAGAGACTGCTTCTTCCAAGGCTTGGAGACTTCTTTACTTCGGAAGTGGTCTTCAGCTTATTCTTCTAAGACCTGAAGTTTGGAAGTATACACTTGACCTCGGAAGTAGAGTTTTGTCTTCGGAAGTTAATCTTTCACATTGTCTTCGGAAGAACTCTACAACCTTCGGAAGTTCCATGCTAAGCTTCGGAAGCCTTTGCATGCAACCCCAAAAAAATTATCTAAGTGACTTGGTTTTGTTTGCATTATCCTTCTTCTTGATCCAACACATGTCTTTAATGAAAACGGGTTTTATTGAAGGCTTTTGGTTAAGTGACTTGGTGGCTCGGGTGATTGAAAGATAAAAACGTTTAATCTCAACGGGGCTCACTATGGTTGATGTTTGGGTAAGGAAAATTAAACACAATGATTGGGGCTTGAATGGTTAAGGTTTCCTAGTGCCTAACTCATTTTTATGCAACAAATACTAATTAAGGTCTTGAAATGCATACCCAAAGCAAGTTCTAATCACACGTATCATATGGCACCCTCAATTAAATCCAGAATGAAACTAGAATTGCAATTCGCAAAAGCTGTTTAAGGCTCAAAAATAAACTCACATATGGATGGAATTGGGTACAAGTGCTTCATTTTACATGATTAAATATTTTACTAGATTAGATTATTGCTTTTAAGGATATCACAAAAAAACATTTTCAATTATATTTGGACGTCATGAATTTACTTCTTTATTTCCCGAAAACGTATATTTATAATTGGTTTATCAAAAATTTAATTTTTGGCTTCTTGTCACAAAAATTACTTGGTAAGTGATCTTTTCTTAAAAGTTTTAAATTTGGACCTTTTTAGCAAAGTTAAATGCATTACGCCCATCCCCACACTTAAAATTCACATTGTCCTCGATGTGATTAACATAATCAAGATCGAGAAAGGGTAATGAAACAACTCCCCTAAAAATAATGAAATTTTCAGTTGTGTTTGGTTGGCCTCGCGTTGTTAGAATCCTTGGTATCACCTGAAATGTCACAAATTTAGTAAAAGCGTTAAAGTCCTAAACACACAAAATAAAAACAAAATGACATAAATTAAAAGATAGATTGGCATAAAACAACTGTGTCGGGTCCCCAAAAATGATACTGTTTTCAAGGGATTTGTGGAGGAATATCCCCCCACTCATGGTACGTTCGGTTCATGACATTGTTGCTGAGGTCATCGACTCGGGAATGCAGACTTTCGACTCAGTTGAAGTCTTGTTGGGCATATTCGAATGATCACCTTGCATGGTCGCTGGTTGTTTGTATTGACTTGTAAAGGTCTAACATGGTCGCGAATTCCTTGTACGTGAACTTGAAGATCCAGCTCCGGCTCCTTCCGGCTGTATTGGCATGTCGAGATCCATAATTATTTCTTCTGGGTCCGGCGGATCCCAGATTTGTCCCTTTTTATCCATGAATCTCGGCTGCCCATTTGGTAGGCTTGTCACCATGTACATACTTGTGCAAATGCTTAAGTCTAATAGTCCCGACATCACTCCTTTCAGTTCACTCAGTGTTATAACCATAGCTCTCGTATAAGTTCAAAATCCAGCTTCCTCCAAACATAGGTGTTGGAACACCTACAATCGCATTCCTGGAAAAAAGATTACAAAACAAATACCCAAAATTATATGGTAACTGATTAACCATACAATATAAAATGAACAAGTCCCTCAAGTTAACAACTCCCTCGCTTTGACCATGAGCTGTTATGGAATGACTAAGTAAACCATAAATGTATCACAGCAGCGGGTCTCGTATCTGAGTGCTTTTTGTTTTACTTGATTTGAACCCTCGAGTTCCAATCTGCTCCCAAAATGCTTTCCTCATTCCACCACTTTACGCGTATTTACTTTCCTCGTCCGGGAAGGTATGGTACGCTGGCATTCCGGATATTGCTTCCTCCTCCATTTCCTGTTCCGTGTAGATCCCGAGATAGACACCGAACAACGCAATGGATGTTTTGTGCCAATGTCTAGCAAGTCTGAATGAAACTGCATTATTATCCCAAGGATTAGAGTCTTTCATGCTAAATTTAAAAGATGCTAAAAACTCAAGAGTTAGTTCATAAACGGAAGGTCTATTTTCTGAGAATAAACGCTTCTATTGGACACTCAATAATGTATTGTATCTTTCTAGCTGTCCGACTACCGCTAGTGTGTCTTCATCTGCTTGTAAGTGGGATCTTTTGACCCTTTGTAGCAGTCTTTGAAGTCTATCATGACACCATCTCTTGGCTCCCTTCAAAACGTAATTAGGGATGATTCATGAACCTGAAATTTAAAAAATAAGTTAATCTATACAAAACAAATTTCTTGACCAGTTTCATGATGTTAGTGAAAATCATGTGTTTTTCAAGACATAACATCATAATGATTCAACTCATGTTTAAAAATAGTTAAAAATTTATCATCCAAGGAAAAATTGTTGAACATGGGGGGTGCGTTTTGTGAAACGTGGGGGTGCGGTAAACATGGTAAGGCATGGAATCTTGACTCGAGCACACGTGATTATGTTTGTAAATCGTTGATTAAGCATGGGTTAAACATTTTCTTGCTTTAAAAATCAAAGATTGTACGTTTAACATTTTAATCATTTGTTAATAATTCAAGATACCCAAAAATATATTTTATGTTTAATACCACTTGGGAACTCTTGAACATGATTAACAAATATTTCACCACAAATTATGAAGATAGTCTTGTTAACAATAAAAGAAAACAAAGTAATTAACTAACTAAACAAACTAATAACTAAGGAAACATACTAATTAACACTAATATCTTACAAGAATAAACATGAATAAGTAGGTTGAAAGCATTCATCATTCCATAAAACATTTAAGAACAAGTCTTTACACATAATTGCTAGGATTTCGGTTGTTTAGAGACCTAATCACCTAACTACATGTAAATGACTTTCATAATCAAAGGAATCAGTATACTAACCTTTTGATCAAACACTCTTGAAAGAACTGTTGAAAAGATGAAAGAAAAATGGAAAACAAGGTGAAAAAGAAAGTGGATGCGACTTTGCAGGCAATTGAGGTCGGTATTTATCATGCAAAATTGAAGAGGAACAAGACAAAAGGCTGAAATATGTCAGCTTGTGTCATTTTTTGTCGAACACGGGGGCGTGCCTCCTTAAGCACGGGGCCGTGTTCATGTTTTGTGTTTGGTTTTAGTCTTTTGTTGTTCTGTTTTTCAATTTCGCATGTTATGTAATTTTCCTGGTTAAGTTTTATCACTTCCAAATCATCAGAAAAGATACGAAAATAGACCTAGAGTAAAATAACACAAGCCAAAATGAAAATTACATTTCCTAAGGTCCTACGGTTACATGATACGTTAAAAGCCGAGAATCTGAAAAAACAAAACCAGACTCTTTAACGTGCAACAGCGCACTTAGCATATCAAGAAATGCTTCTAAAAGAAACCTCCACACATTTCGTGTGGAAGGTTAGGGATGGGATGGTGAGAAGTGCGGCTGCTCAATTCCGCAAGCTGTCGGTTAATGGAAATGAGTTCCTCGCTCATTTGCTGAACATTTTGGATATGTTCAGCTAAGTGTTGGGATGCAGCAAGGTTCATTTCAGTCAGTTGCTTGATTAGTTCATGCAGTTTGAAGAAATATTCTTGAGTCGTTGGCTCTCGTGTTTCAGAACGCGATTTCTTCGCAGGATTCCAGTTGGAACTTTCGTGACTTGATTCTTTCATTTTTTAGATGTTTATAAACAGAAGTGAGTGTGATGAAACAATGGAACAAGTGTTGTATTTATATACAGGTCATGGAAATTGAACACGGGGGCGTGCTTGGCTAGGCACGACCTCGTGCTTGTCAGAATTCGTCTTAAATTTGACCTGCAACGTTCTAGAGTCGTCAGCGGAGATCGTGGAAAGAAATTTGTGAGAGACACGGGGGCGTGCTTGATGAGGCATGGCCCCATGCTTATGCTTGTGAGATCCTAAAAATTGTTAAAAAGTAAAAAAGTTTGTGTACAGGTGCCGCGTTTAAGTTTCGGGTCTTCGACACGACCCTTCCCCACACTTAGTTTTTGTCGGGGCGGAGGTGTAATTCCTCCGAGGGAATTTTGGTTGGTCCATCGTTATACGGTATCAAACCATGACCATTTACTTTGAAACTTAAACCTTCGTGGCTATAAATTTCAATGGCACCATTCAGAAACACGTTTTTGATCGTATAAGGTCCAGACCAACGTGATTTCAGTTTTCTGGGAAATAAACGTAAACGAGAGTTATACAGTAAGACACGTTCTCCCACATGAAATTGTTTTGTGTTCTTTAATCGAGCATTGTGGAATTTCTTTGTCTTTTCTTTGTAAACCCTAGCGTTTTCGTACGCTCGTTCTCTCAATTCCTCCATTTCGTGAATTTGTAGGAATCGATTCTTTCTTGCAAGGTCTTGGTCCAGGTTTGCTGCTTTAAGTGCCCAAAAAGCCTTGTGCTCTAGTTCCATAGGTAGATGACACAACTTCTCATAAACTAGTTTAAATGGTGATGTGTCGATAGGAGTCTTATAGGCTGTTCGAAAAGCCCATAATGCATCATCTAACTTCGTAGACCAGTACTTGTGGTTTTGACCTACAGTTTTCTCAAGGATTCATTTGATGCCTCGATTAGTGACCTCAGCTTGCCCATTCGCTTGTGGATGGTAAGTAGTTGTAAAGCGATGGTGAACTCTATAACGTGCCATTGCTCGTTCGAGGTGATTGTTACAGAAATGAGTTCCTCGGTCACTAATTAGAGCTTTGGGGGCACCGAAACGAGAAAATAGTTTTTTAAGGAATTTGACAATGTTTCTTGCATCATTAGTAGGTAGGGCTTGAGCTTCAGCCCATTTTGAGACGTAATCAACTGCTACGAAGATGTAACGATTGCCAAATGACACTGGGAATGGCCCCATGAAATCAATACCCCATATATCAAATATCTCGCATGCTTGAACTGGTTTCTGAGGCATCTCATCCCGTGTTGAGATATTGGTTGCCCTTTGACGTGCATCACAGGTGTGTACCATGTTATGAGCATCTCTGAATATCGTGGGCTAGTAAAATGTAGAGTCAAATATTTTTTTGGCTGTTAAGGTTGCTCCATGGTGCCCTCCAGTGGGTCCTTCATGACAGTGCCTTAGAATTTGTTCTGCTTCTTTTCTGTATATGCATCTTTGAATGAGTTGGTCTGCATCGATTCTGAATAGATACGGGTCTTCCCAATAGTAATGTTTGATATCAGTAAAGAACTTCTTCTTTTGCTGATAAGTCATTCCGTTGAGAAGGATTCCGCTTGCTAAGTAATTTGCAAAATCGGCAAACCAAGGATGTTTATCGATTGAGTATTGAATGTTCATAAGGAATTCATGAGGAAAGTTGTTGTTTCTTATGGCTTCCTCAGTTTGTGACGGACTTGAATTCTCGAGACGCGAGAGATGATCAGCCGCTAGATTTTCTGCTCCTTTCTTATTACGAATTCGATGTCAAATTCTTGAAGCAGACGGATCCAATGAATCAGTCTCGGCTTTGCATCTTGTTTGTTGAACAAATAACGAAGGGCTGCATGATCGGTGTAAACAATTGTTTTTGAAAGGATGAGATACGAGCGGAATTTGTCAAATGCGAAAACTACCGCAAGAAGTTCATTTTCGGTGGTGGTGTAGTTTCTTGTGCGTCGTTTATGGTTTTGCTCGCATAGCGCATTGGGTGAAATTGCTTGTCTTTCCTTTTTCCTAATACGGCTCCTACCACGAAATTGCTTGCGTTGCACATGAGTTCAAATGGTAGCCACCAATCTGGGGAAACCATGATTGGAGCGGTTACCAGCCTCTCTTTAAGATTTTTTGAATGCACTAATACATTCGTCAGAAAATACGAATTGAGCGTCTTTCTCGAGAAGTTGAGTCATTGGTTTAGCGATTTTTGAGAAATTTTTGATGAGACGACGGTAGAATCCTGCATGACCTAGGAAACCTCTAATATCTTTCACGGTTATGGGATGTGGAAGTTTAGAAATAGTGTCGAGTTTGGCTTGGTCGACTTCAAGCCCTGCTCGAGAGATTTTGTGTCCTAACACTATTCCTTCCGTAACCATGAAGTGGCACTTTTCCCAGTTTAAAACAAGGTTAGAATCTTCACATCTAACCAACATCTTTTCTAGATTTTCAATACATTGCTCAAATGAGTTTCCAAAGATGGAGAAATCATCCATGAAAACTCCCATTGAGTGTTCAATCATGTCATGAAAAATTTCTACCATGCATCTTTGAAATGTAGCAGGAGCATTACACAATCCAAAGGGCATTCACCGATAAGCAAATGTGTCATATGGATAGGTGAATGTCATCTTCTCTTGATCTTCGGGAGCAATAGGGAAATGAAAATAACCTGAGAAACCATCCAGGAAACAATAGACTATTTTTCCAGATAATCGCTCAAGCATTTGGTCGATGAAAGGAAGAGGGAAGTGATCTTTCCTTGTGGCGTCATTGAGTTTGCGATAGTCTATGCAAACTCTCCATCAGGTAACTATATGAGTGGGAATAAGCTCATTCTTCTAGTTAGTTACAACAGTCATTCCTCCTTTCTTTGGAACAACTTGGATGGGACTGACCCAAGGTGAATCAGAAATAAGGTAAATCAAAACGACATCTAGTATTTTGATTACTTTTTTCTTCACCACCTCTTGCATGCTCAAGTTTAAATGTCTTGAGGTTGAATGATGGATTTGAAGTTCTCATCCATCAATATTTAAGAGTGCAAAAGGATGGATTGATTCCCTTGATTTCCATGATTTTCCATGCAATTGCTTGTATGTGTGCCTTAAGCACATTGAGCAACTTTTTCTTCTCATCAATTGATAAGGCGGATACGATTATGATAGGAAGTTGAGATGTGTTTTCAAGAAAAGCGTATTGGAGATGAGATGGAAGTTCTTTGAGCTCTAAAACTGGAGGGTCTTCCATAGAAGGTTTGGCTTTTGGTTCTAGGTCTTCTATTGTACTTGCACGGCCCCGTGCTAGTACAACGCTTAATAAAGTTGGTCGGCTCGTACATGCAGGTTGTGTTGGGCACGACCCAGTGCTAAATGGGGCACGACCCCGTGTTGGAGGTAGGGCATGACCCCGTGAGTTATGGGGCACGGCCCTGTGTCTACTTTTAAGGAACATTACTTTTGTCCTTGTCAAATGTCCAAACACGGGGGTGTGTTAATTTAGCATGGGGGTGTGTTTCTGGCAAAGCATGGGGGTGTGCTTAAAGAGGCATGGCCCTATGCTTGGACTCCAAAGCTTGGATTACTTCAATTTCTTGCTAAATATGCTTCTTTTGTCCATCTTGCCCTTTTAAACACCTGATAACACAATTTAAGACTTTTAAGTACATTTTCATCATTTTAAAGAAGATATTAAGGAATAATTGATTTGCTTTTGATAGGATTTTTATGTATAATTTGGAGCACATCAAGCATCCTCTGGTTGCACATCCTCTGGATGTTCTGACTCATCCTGAGGTTCTGAAAATGATTTTTCTTTCTTCTTTATTGGCTTTGGCTTTAAAGATTGAAGCCATCCTTTTCTTTCTTTTTGTTCCTTTTAACTGAGAAGACTGGACTGCAGAACCTAATTGATCTTCTTTGTCTTTCTCAGTTGGGTCTTCCCCTCTCACATGTTCAGAAGGAGAGAGAGTTTGACCCTGTTATGGATGAGAAGATAAAGCTTGCTGAGTCTCAGTAGGAGGTACAGGTTGTGTTGTCTCAGGTTGTTCAACATTAACCTCCACTTCAGGTGGAGCTTGACTTGGAGGGGAATGTAAGTCTATTAGCTCTCTACTCTTGATCTTCTACTTGATTACCCTGATGTGCTCATCCATAGTGGACAGAGAGATAGGGCCAAGTCTCATTTCGGAGAATCCATAGAACTTCAAGAAGCTAATCATCCTCTACCTGTCTGTAAATTTCTTCATACTCTTCTGGATGATGCCTCTTGACTTTGCAGTTGCTTCCCTTAGCTTCCTTTTGGTGATCTTTCTTTCCTTGACTATCTCAAGTTCAAGTTGTTTGAGGTACTCAAACTCAATATAGTCATAGGATAAGGGAAGAAGTGCATCTGCCTGATAGAGGCCTGTGGCACTCAGGTAGTTGATTATTTTGATCCTATCATCTTCTTTTTCTACCTGAGGTTCTTGTTGAACCATATCCTCATGTGTAGAACTTTCTTGAACTAGGGAGAGAGTAGGCACATGCTTGTATGATCTTTTCTTTCTTCTTTCTTCTTTGATTTGAATCAGTAGTTCTGCATCTTCTGCCTCCTTTATCTCCTTTGACACTTCCATGTCAACCAGTTCATTCAATTCCTCTAAGGGGAGAGAAATGAAATTATCAATGTTATAGTTCCTGGTCTGCTAGTAATTAATCCTGACCGCCCTCACTCATCATCCTGAGTGTTTGGTTTGGGGGCAGCCCTAATAGCAGTTTCCATGAGTCTTGCAGACCCAGTAGAGGAACCTTCTCCCCTCAACATCCTTTTCCTCTCTCTCTTCCTCAATCTCCTCAGAAGTCATCTTCTTTTCCATTTGTCACTCACAGACCCTTGTGACTCAGGGTGGAAGAGCTTTGGCCTTCATTGCTTGGTGTAGCTTCCAAGCTCTGGCCAGAGAGAAGTTGAGATACACCTTCACCAAGAGGTGTCTCAAAAAAGGTATGAATCTCTGTAGCAGTTGATGATGATAAGACAGGGCTCTCAGGTTCTGCCACTGGGCCTTCAGTCAAGGTTTCCCCTATGAAACTAATCTTTGGATCTACCTCAACGTCCAATTGACCAATGACATTTCCTGATTGCCTTAGTCTCCTTCTGAAGTGAACTCTATAGTGATCCTATCTTAAATTCTTTGAGCTAGCTTGTCAGCTTGTCTTGATTGGATTTGATTAACAAATGGCATGCTGACTAGATCTTGACTTTCATAGAAGTTCAAGGTCTGAAAATTGAAGACCTGTTGTAGTCCTTGAACTCTAAGAATGATGAGGGCTCTTCTTCTTTCATCATACCTCCACCCAATGATGTGATTTGAAGTTGGTGGAGATGACATAGCCCTTGGTATTCCTTCCTCAAATAGTCTCTGAATGTAGGAGTCTATGGAATCCACATCAATGTGAACTTGAGGAAGTTGTTGAGTATGCACAATTGCAAGTTAGGATGGTGAGTCCTTAATGCCCATACTCTCTGAAGAACTCCCAGGTTTTGTGATTGTGATGACTTTCTCCCCTTTTTTGGTAGCATCATCCTTGAATAGGTGAGCTAGGAGTTAGGTCAATCACATTCACAGGTTCGTGTGTTCCTAGTTGAGCTCCTCTTAAAGGTCTCCCAACTAATTTTTCCTTGAGATAAGAAATCTCTAGTTGTTGATCATTGACCCTGTTTTGCAAGGTAGTCACTTGAGATTCAATATGACTAACCTTGGAGACTAATAGGTGCATGTTTTATATAGGTTTTGCACCTTTAGTCTCAAATTCCCATCATCTTCATCAGAAGACTCATTAGGGGATAAGATGATTGGACCAGAGTCCTCTCTCTCATCACTAGCTTCAGGTTCTTGGCTGCTGGATTTCCTCTATTCACTAGCAGCCTCAGTTGAGATGTTAATGGGCTGAGTTGCTATGGTTGAGGTCTTAATGATGGAATCACTTGCAAAAGTGAGAGCCTCTTCCATATGGACATCCTAAATAGGTTCAAAAGTGTCCACCTCAGTAGTGGGTGACTGATGTGGGCTAGAAAAGAAGAGAGAATCATGGTACTCACTAAAACCTAAATCTTCATCAGTATAGAAGTCAAGGTTGTGAATGGGTTGGTTTAAGTCCAAAGGCTAGGGATGGTAGCTGTCCCTTAAAGGTTGTTCACTTGAGTGTTGAGACTCAGAATGAAGGCTTAAGGCATTTGGGCTTGTGAGCTCATCGGGCTGAGCATGAGGAACCTCAGCACTGATCTTTGAAGTAAAAGGAGTGGTCTGCTCCTCAAGAGAAGTGGGAGCTCCAATGTCCACTTCTTCATGTGGGGGTGAGTATATAGGGACCTGCACAGATTGAATAGTCCAAGTAGGGGTTCGTTTGTATTTTCTATGGTAGGTGAGGGTGATTTGTGGTTGCTGTGGTGGTTGGGATGTAGAAGGTGTGGGTTCAACAATAGTTGGTGCTTCTAGTTGTCACCTTGAGCAATGAGCTCTAACATTTTTGAGACAAGGATTGTTTCTATCCCAGAGAAGCCAACAGTGGCCTTTCTCAAGATCTTAAAGATGTTGGGCTTCATCTGTCCTAGTTTAAGAATATTACATGTTCCTCTTAACTATGAGCCTAGTTCACAGTTAAGAATGTATTGAACATATCTAGGGAACATGTAGTATTCTAAGGAGTCCAAGTTTGCAAGGAAATTTGAATAAACAAACTGAGAGTACCTGAACTTGACTCCCTGAACCATTCTAGGAACAATGAAGGAGAGATATTCAGGAATTTGGTCCCATCCACCATGCTTGTTTGACAAGCTATGGATAACCACATGGAGGAGGAATTTCCATTAGGATGTGACCTTCCCTTTCCTGAAGGTCTTTACAAACAAATATCCTTCATAGCCCATCCGCTCAAAGGAGTGCTTGACGGATTCTTTGGGAAAGAACACCTCACCTTGTTTATCATCCAGCTGAAGATAAGTGTTGATGATGGCTGGAGTGATGAAGATTGTTCTCCCCTGAACTGTGGCAGACAGTGCCTTCTCCCCATCCATTACGATCTCTTGGCTGGTCTTCTAGAATTCGAGTAGATGATCTTCATAAAGTGTAGGATCAATTGTAAGGGAAGTGAAGTAGTTGGATAGAGCCAAGAAACCTCTACGAAATGTGGATCTTTCTTAGAGTGTAACAGAGCAACTTGGTTGTATTGCCTGTGTAACTACATAGATAAATTTGGTTCCTTTCTGAAGTTTAGGTTGGCCATTTTTGAGAAAGCTTAAGGATGAATAAAGATGAACGAAAGTAATTTCAGAGAGAAATTTAAGGTTTAGGTTTGGAGGAAAGAAGAAGATGAAAGAAAGAGGGGGAACCGTTGGGTTTATATGTGAAAAGGATTTAAGACAAAGTTAATGAAAGAGGATAAACTTTGAAATCCGGATGTCGGTCCTACCTCTAAAAAATAGTTTTCTTTTGCTTAAAAAGTAGTTTTCTTGGAAGTCAAAAAGCTTCTGAAGGTAAATTATCTTTGGAAGTTTTAATGAAAAAGCTTCCAAAGCTAAAATGACTTTGAAAGAGTTTCCTAAGAGTTGTGAAAAATTTGGTTCGGAAGAGAATTTGTTCAGAAGAGCAAAGCTTCCGAGAGTTAATTTGCTTTGGAAGAAAATGGTTCTTGAAAACATATAAGTGTCTCAACAAGTGTTAAGCTTCGGAAGATATTTTGGTAATTTTTTCTGAAGGTAAATTATTTAGACAGTTATTTGTTTTAAAGGCATGAGTTTCTTCTGAAGGATCAAAATTTTTCAGAAATCTAAGGAAATTCTTCAAAAGGTTTTAATCCAAAGAAAAACAAGAGCTTATGAAAGTGATGAACTAGAAAACTTAGGACACACAGATTTTGAGAAATAATAAGAATTAGTTTTAGGAAAAGCCTACTTAAAGTTTATCATCCCAATAGCTGATATAAGATATTTAAATCTCTGTTCATAAAAAGCTTTTGTAAACAGATCAGCATATTGTTTATTTGTGTGGACTTTGACTACTTTAATTAATCCCTTTTCAAAATTATCTCTAATTAAATAATACCTGATGTTGATGTGTTTGGTCCTTGAGTGCTGCACAGGATTCTCTGTAATAGAGATAGCACTGTTGTTGTCTATGTGAATATGAGTCTCCTTAAAGTTTAATCCATAGTCAAGCATCTGATCTGAATCAATAGCACTTGAGCACAGCAGCTTGCAATAGCAATGTATTCAGTTTCAGTAGTTGATGCAGAGACACAAGATTGTTTCTTGCATTGCCATGAGACAACCCTTCCACTAAGAAACTGGCATCCCGTAGATCTGGACTTTGCCGTCATGTTGCAACCACCATAATCACTATCTGTATAAGCATACAGATTGAAGTCAGAATTCTTAGGATACCAAAGACCAAGTGTTGAAGCATATTTGAGGTATCTTAGAATCCTTTTGACAGTGATAAGGTGAGATATCTTAGGGTTGGATTGATATCTTGCACAAATACATGTAGCAAACATGATATCAGGGCTACTAGCTGTAAGATACATAAGAGACCCAATCATAGCCCTTTAAAGGTGTTAATGCACACACTCCCCCTCAAGATTAGGTCTAAGTGAGTGGTTTCTTGCTATGGGTGTCTTAGCAATCTTACAATCAGTCATGTTGAATCTCTTAAGTATGTCTTGAACATACTTTGACTGACTAATGAAGATGCCATCTTCAACTTGCTTCACTTGAATTCTTAGAAAGAAATTAAGTTCCCCCATGGTACTCATTTCAATTTTGTCCTTTATCATCTTCTCAAAGTCCTTACAGAGCCTTAGATTAGTTAAACCAAAGATGATGTCATCTACATCACTTGAACTAGCATTATGTCATTTCCCTATCCTTTGATAAAGAGATTCCATCTGTAGTACCCCTTTTGTATCCGTGCATGCAGAGGTACTAAGATAGAGTCTCATACCACTTTCTGGCAGACTGATGCAACCCATAAAGAGCTTTGTCAAGATTGCAGACATAATCAGGATTATCAGGATCTACAAAAAAAGGTGGTTGTTTGACATACACTTCTTCATCAATCACTCCATAAAGAAAAGCACACTTGACATCAAGTTCATAGATCTTGAAGTTCTTGGATTCAACAGATGCCAAGAATATCCTAACAGCTTCCAATCTTGCTACATGAGCAAAGACATCAGTGTAGTCAATTCCTTCTTCTTGTGTGTATCCTTGAACAACATGTCTAGCTTTATTTTTTATGACAATGCCTCTATCATCCTTCTCGTTCCTAAACACCCATTTGGTTCCAATAGTAGTCTTCCCATGAGGAAGAGGACAAAGGTTACAAACTTTCTGCCTTTTGAATTCAAGCAGCTCCTCTTGCATAGCTTCAACCTAACTTCCATCCTTCAGAGCCTTATCAATTTTCTTAGGCTCTATCTTGGACAAGAAACAAGAATGAAGGCAAACATTTGCTTTATGGGTCTGTCCTCCTGTTTTTACCCCAGAGTCAACATCTCAAATGATGTTTGTAGTGGGACGAGACTTGTGGATCCTTAGCTGAGGGATCACGGCAAGTTGCTAAGATAGATCTAAATTAAGAAATTTAGATCTGGCATTGTTGTTTCTCCCACTACATCAGCGCACTTATCAAGAGAAACTTGATCCAGTGAGTGTGTGACATCATCGATGTTGTCATCTATGGAGTGATTATCAGCATCAAGAAAGTCTTGATCACTGTCACCACTACCATCAGTTTCTTCTACATTTGAAGTGTCTTTAATTGGTTGTAAGGCCTCTGAGCTAGAATTTGAAGGCATCCTAGATGTATCAGCTGAATTTGTCATCTTGGTGCTGATAGAAACTTCATTTGCAGAAGTAGTTACAACTGGAGCTAAAGATGTGTTACTTGAAGGTCTTCTTAGCTCAAATCTTAGGTCGTCATCACTTGTAGGTAAGATTTCTACAGATCCTGAAACAGTCTCATAAGATTTGTTAAAACAGTTTGTAACTAAATCAAGATCAAACAACCAATCAAGATCAGAACTAGCTACACAAGGTGTGTGTTCATTGAAAGTCACATTGGCTGACTCCTCAACAATTCTAGTTCTGAGATTGTATACTCTATAAGACTTAGCTTGAAAAGAGTATCCAATGAAGTGTCCATCATCTGATTTCTCAGCAAATTTGGCAATTTGATCTTTGGTATTCAAGATGGTGCAAGGACATCCAAATGACCTGAGAAAACCAATGAAAGGTTTCCTCTTGTGCCAAAGTTCATAAGGAGTCTTGCATTGAGTCTTAACCACTAAAACTCTATTCTGCACATAGCAGGCAGTGTTGACTTCCTCTGCCTAGAAGGTGATGGGTAGCTTAGAGTCAGACAACATGGTTCTTGCAGCTTCATTTAGTGTTCTGTTTCTCCTCTCAGCAACACCATTTTGCTAAGGAGTCCTGGGAGCATTGTATTGTCTTGTAATACCCTTTTCATCACAAAATGTATCAAGGATTTGGTTCTTGAATTCAATTCCCTAATCACATCTTATGGTTTTGACCTTGTGATCAGATTGATTCTCAATCTTTAGGATGAAATTCTTCAGAATCTCAGGAGTCTCATCCTTAGTTCTGAGGAAAAAGACCCAAGTGAATCTTGTAAAGTCATATGTGATCACCAAACATAAGAGGTCCTTCCTAGACTCATTACACTGGTGGGGCAAAATAGATTCATATGTAACAAGTGTAGGGGTGTAGTGATGGAGTTCTTTCCTTAGGCTTAGGAGATACCCCATGTTGCTTCCCTTTTAGGCATGCAACACACTGATAATCACTTGTAAACTCTTTCTTTGGCATTCTAGTTACCAAATCATTCTTAATTAGTTTATTCATGTTCTTAAAGTTTACATGGCACATTCTTTTATGCCATAGGAAAGACTCATCACTATTGGCTTTATACAGAAAGCATGAAACTTCTCTGGAGGGAGATGTTTCTTGCAAGTTCATCTTGTACATGTTCCCTTTCCTAGGGGCTCTAAGCTGAATATGCTCATGAGGAATGACCACCCCAGGCTTGAGAAAAATGCACTCATGCTCAGTAAAGATCATGTTATGACTCTGATCACAAAATTGGGATACACTCAGAAGATTGTATCCAAGCTCCTTGACAAAGTTTACCTTTTCAATGCTTAGCTTACCATTTATGAACTTGCCCCTTCCAAAAATGTAACCACCTTCATCTCCTCCAAAAGCAACTGGTCCTCCATCAATCCTTTCAAAATTATGGAGTAGTGACCTATTGTATGTCATGTGCCTGGAACAGCCACGGTCAATGATCCAGACGTTCTTGTTTGTCTTGAGCTATCACTGCACAAAAAGAATGATTAGTTACATTTGGAAACCCAAGCCTTACTTGTCTTGGGTTCACAAAGAGAAGTAGAAGGTAATGCAACAGCAATAGATCCTATGGTTGTGCTTTGAGGATCTTGAGCTGTTGTTGATGTAGAAAATCTAGTCACGTGGTCTTTCTTTGACTTCCACACCACCTTTGGATGTTTGGACTTGACCTTCAATACTTCAGAAGCTTTTGAAACTTCAGAAGTTTTGATGACTAGACCTTCGGAAGATTCTGCAAAACACAATGGCGGACTTCAGTGCTTCGGAAGTATTCCTTGCTTCCGAGACTAAATTTTCTTCCGAAGGCAATTTTCCACTTGCCTTCTTCTTAGTTTTGGAGCTTTCGAAGGAAACAGATTTTCCTTCCGAAGCTGGAATCTTCTTGGAACTCTTGGAAGTCCTTTTCTTGGTTATGTGAAGAGTACCTCTAGGATTGTATGGACAATCCTTAGCAAAATGAGAAGTATTTTCACACATGACACACTCCATTTTCTTCTTCCAAGAGCCTTTTGCTGAGAACAAGACTGATTTTGATCACCTCCCTTCTCCACCTTCATCTTTGCAGATGCTGAGATAGTACTTTTTGTCTGAGAATTATTCTTGGAGTTGGATGGTCCAGGCTATGTAGCAGTGGTACACAACATATCAGCCTTCTTCTTGGTGCTGAGAAGATTTTAACATGAACCAAACTCTGGGCAGTAGAGTTTGGTTGATGTCTTCAGTCTTCACGACTTCAAACCCTACAGAGATAAAAACCTGTTTCTTCTTAGAGTGAAAAGTAGCCTTGATCTCTTGAGCCTTCCTAGCTTTTCTTTTGCTCTTTCTGATCAAGTTCTTTCTCATAGACTTGGTCATCATAGTCTTCTTCTTCTCCTCAAAAGGATAGTGGCCCTTCTTAGAATCCTCCTTTTCACTCTATTTATAGGAATTCTTCACTATCACTTCTTTATCCTCTTCACTTAAAATGTCTATGAGAGGAAGCTCATCTTCATAAGTTCCACACCTGGGGGATCTTCTAGACAAGATTGTGTGTGAGGAGCTATCTTATTAGATCCCAGTCCCTGCTTGTTTTGATAACACACTTTGTTGTGTAGGGATGAGGATATCATGTTCTTGAAGGTCTCTTCTTCAAGAACACACTTTTCTCAACTAGCTTTGCTTATCATAAGCTCAGCCTAGCACTCAGTCAGCTTAGTTATGAGATCCTTGATTTGAGTTCTTAAATTTTTATGCTCATGTTTTAGAATAGAAATGGTTTTCTCTAAGCCCTCTATCTTTAGTTTATAATCACTTTAAGTCTTTCTAAAATCAGCTTTTAGGATGATCAAGGACTCAAGATCATATCTCATTTCTAAGTTGTAGGACCCGTATCTATTAACTTTAGCAATGCATTCAGGGGTAGAAAGATGTTCCAATACCTTGGCTTAATCATGATCTACCATCAGTGCTTAGTTTGGAGAAGCATCTTCCACCTGAAAGCTCTAGGCAAAGCCTCCTTCTTTAATAGCAACTACAGTTTGTTGCTTTGGCTTCTCATCCTGGGTAGCTTTGTTAGTGTAGTTTGGTCTGGATTGTGCTTGGCCACTATTTGTTATTGGTGCCTTACACTCCCTGGAAAAGTGACCCATCAAGTTACAGTTGTAGCACTTGACTTTGCTTTTATCCAGTCCAAACTTTCCACTAGCTGTATTGTTGGGGAACTTCCTTCCAGTCTGCTTGGAAAACTTCTGGGCTTTATGAGTGAGAAGAGCCACTGCTGGACTATTTCCATATACTCCAGATCATCTAGATGGATACAATCTAGGTCTTCAAGGGTGAAAATAAAGTTTCCACAACTTTCTTCAGAAGACACAAAGGCTTGAGAAGATCTTGTCTCTTGGAATAGGCTTCCTTGAGTGTAGTTCTCCCTTAGTGTCTCAGGGAAGGTGATGAAAGGACCCTTTTGTTAGTTTTTAGGGTAGCATATAAGATGATGTTAGGGTTCTATGCTATCCTTTTCAACTACATGAAGGGCTAAACCCATTTGATTGTTGGAGTTTCCAGATGAACATTGCATGTTCATCTCCATCTGGTAGCCATTGAGAATCCCATACAACTCAACTAGAGTGAGAGTTTTTAGGTTCTCAGTTCTCTTGATAACCACACAGTAGTGTGTCCATTGCCTAGGAAGTGAGGACATAAACTTCCTTACAATGTCTCTGTTTTCAAGAGCAACTCCTCCATCCACTAGGGTATCCATAATCTCAACATACCTTAAGTATTGTTGAGTCATGGTTTCAGCTGCTTTAAAGGTGAAATTTTAAAACTGATGCTTAAGGAGATCCTTCTTATTCTCCTTGGCTTTAGAGGAACCCTCATACATTAGTTTCAATGCATCCCACAACTGCTTAGCTGTTTTGCATTTCTTGAAACTTCTGTATACAGAGTTTGGAAGAGCAGTCTTAAGGGTTGTCATAGTATTCTGGTCAATCTCTAGTCTCTTTCTATCTTTATCTGAGTAGCCAGCCACAACCTTAAGGATCATACCACCACCAGAAGGAGTTCTTGGTATGTAAGGTCCATTTTTAACAGACTCCCACATTCTTAAGTCTAGTGACCTAATGAAACCTTCCATTTGTTGGCACCAAGTGTCCAAGTCATCAAGAGTGATCAATGGGGACTTTGTCATGGTTCCAGTTTCCATATCAGATTTGGAAATGGCTGCCATTTGATAAGTTAAGTATTTTGTGTATGAGGGATCTTAAGATGGTGAGATCTTATATCAAGAGCTTGGAATGCTCTGATACCAAATGCAGGACTGGTAAAGGGTATGCACTTACAACATAACAACACAATAAGGAGAGTTGCAAAGAATACTTAACAGATCAAACTATGAAACTGGGTAACCTTTTGATAATGATACTAAGAACACAAATAATTATGAGATAATATAAAATAGCAAAATACATAAGGAGATGGTTTTCAAGATTGCATTATATTGCCTTCTCAAGTTCTATTACAAATGTTACAAAGCATATTCAGAAAGTTACAAGATCTTGAGATACATATACTACATCCTACAGCCGGCCATACTTTGAAGCCCAGCTGGATACAATTGACTAGACATAAACAAAGTCATAGAGTCAAAAGGCAGATTGCCTTGTGACAAGTGACTATGACATGCCATAGCTCATATCCGAATATATTACAAAAAGGATAAAGTACATGAAGTAGAAAGTTACAGACTCAAGTCCTCAATGTACAGTTACTAAAAGCATGAACCTTTTCACCAACTTACGTAAGTTGATGACTTTACAGAGTTGCAGGGGGAAAGGGGTCTAGCTTTATGTAAGTACGTCAGATAAAACATGTATACTAAAAGTCTTTGAAAGAAATCTGTCTTCAAGTGTTGGCTTTAGAAGACTTTGTCTCTGAAGCTTCGGAAGACTTCATCTTTGGCTTCGGAAGACTTCATCATTGGCTTCGAAAGATATTGGTCTTGGCTTTGGAAGATTTCGCACTTAGAATATTTCTATTGCTGGTGTAAAACTTCCGAAGCATTCTTCTTCAATGCACTTGTGCATGCATGCAAGAGACATTGAGTGTTTGAGTTGCATCAGCCTTTTCTTTTAATCAGTACATGTTACTTCCCTTTCAGGCATGCAACACAGTTAAATTTGCAGAAAAATTCCTTTTTAGGCAAACCATGTACCAAATTCTTTTTTAGGCAAACCTTCTTGTTAGCAAAACTACAAGTGTTTTACACTTTGTAGTTAATTATTCATCACAGCAAAGTAGTGATCTTGAACAAAAGTTCAACAGTGCTTGTGTGCATACTACAAGCAAAATTCTTGTCAAAAGTATCTTTGAACGAAAGTTCAAAATTGTTTCATGCGAACTTTTCGGCAAAACTAAGCAGTCTCAAGCATTTGGCTAGCGAAACTGCTGGTGAAACTCTCAATGAAACCATTGTCGACTCAAGGAAACTAGCTTTCTCTACAAAACTAGCTCTACGAATCTACAATTTCGGCAAAAGTATCATCTTCTTCAGCGAAACTATTATGTCAAGGATGATTTCTCTTACCCTTGCCGATTTACAAAGTGTGGCTCCCAACCGCCCTCCGGGACTCATAACGGAGTCAACTTTGAAGATTGGAAGCAATGTCTCAAAGCCTTTTTCTACTACACCGACCACAGCCAATGGGAATCTATCATCTCCGGTCCACATATACCAACCGTCACTGTTGGTGATGTCATGTATCAAAACAAGGACCCAGCAACGTTCAACAAGATAGATCTAAAGCTGAGTAGGAGTTCAACTCCTTTGTGGGATACAAGAATGAAAGCCTGACAGATCTTACGAATCGTTTTTTGACAGTTTCAAGCACACTGAAGAAATATGATGAGAAACTATCCAATAGTGAGCATGTTAACAGGCTGTTAGACTCTCTTCCACCACAATGGAGTCTACAAGTAAGAATGTTAAAGCAGGAAAGAAGTTTCATTGATTACAAGCTTATAGACATCATTAATAAGCTTAATTCTTTGGAGCTTGACATGAAGAGAAGGGAATTCAACCAAACCATGATGCCTATACTCAGTCTCACTCAGAATGCTGCATTACTGTCTTCCGCTACAAGCCCTCCAATACAAGCATCTTTACAAGTTGGAGTGAATACCAGTGATTATCTGGAGGTAGTGGTAGTGCTGATAGAGATCAAGTCAATTGGAAAGCTAATTCTGAAACTTTAATTCTTCCGAGATAATGGCACTTTTGGTATGTTGGTACAAAGTTATGAAGCCTTGGTGGTGGGGGCGTTGAAGGGTAAAGGGATGACAATGGAGGACATGTATCAAGTGGATCCTGATGATCTTGAAGAAACTGACATTCAGTGGCAAATGGCAATGTTGACACTTAGAACTTGAAGATTCATGGAGCACACTAGAAGGAATAACTTTGGAGGTCAAATTTCTAACTCCAAACTGGGGTTTGATAAATCTAAACTAAGGTGTTTTAATTGCAAACAGTTGGGACACTTCAAATGTGAATGTCCATTGCCAATCATCACTGATCCTAGCAATTTTGGAGTCTCGAGACTGGTTTCAAGCGGGAATAAAGAAGAGATGAATCCCAAGAAAGAGACAACCTTGATTTCTAACTTTGATTGGAGTGCTGAGGTTGAAGAGATAAGAGAGGAAATTAATCAAACATTAGTGGCCGAGATTATGGAAGAAACGAGAAGGTGACTAGTGAGGATGAATGTGATCTGTTCAAAGAACTTAGAGATGAAGTTGAAGTGTCTATGAAGGTGAAAGAAGATGAGATCGTAAAAGGAGGTAAAGTTGAGAAGATGAACAAAGAAGGAAGTCAACCCACCGAGTGAAGTCATGGAAAAGATAATGTTGCTACTACTATCAAGGAAACCAAGTTTAATACTCCGGTGTGCTAATATGAGAAAGCCTTAGCAGCAGAAAAGGTGGTGATGGGACTTCCTTATGAGGTGATTCAGGACATGTGTTCTTTAGCATGGAAAATCTGGTTATTTGGGGTATACATAGCTAATCGTTTGTTAATTGATAATGAAAAAGATATAAAAAATTAATAAAGATCTTAAAATAGTTAAATCTAAATATTTTGTTAAATTAAATGATGCTTTGAAAGAAAATGATCATTTAAAAAAGAATCGTCTTGGAAAGAAATGTTGAGATTAACACTTTTACTGAAAGGGTTGCACTTATTGAATTTGAAATAGCAAACTTCAGTCGAAGCTCGATGAATGGACAATATCTAGTATGAAACATGACGATTTATGTAAATCTCAAAGGGGGACTAGGATTAAAACAAGATTGGGATATGAAAAAGCTAAGGTTTATCCTCTTCTTAGTACATACTGTTATTTACCTATGTGTTAGGACCGTGTATGGTACAGAGTACTAATTGATTTACGTGTATACCAAATCAAATAGTGTGGAATCCTATTTGATTGGTGATCCAATCAGTGAGAACGCGTGTAAAATCAATCCAAGAATGTAACTAAACATCACGAACGATAGTAGGACGATTTATAGCGATATATGAACTTGGAACAAGTGATCTTGAGTCTCTAGATGGCTAGGGTACGATTTAGTGTGTAGGTATTCAAATTGTTATGTTTTACCAAGAATTAAGTTGTACTTATACGTTAGAGTTTCTCATTCATGTGACTGAACCATTTGCTTGGTTAAGTCGTGTGATTGAAGCATGTGGTTGATCCATTTGCACGACTGAGGCTTCAGTCGTGCGGCTGAGTCAATCTCATGTCACAATCGTGCGACTGATCCAGTCTCCTAGTGGAGTCGTGTGACTGGTTCATTAGCATGAAGTTGTTAATGTGTATGGTCCATTAGCATGGTCTATTCGCATGAGAACTTCACACTATTAAGTTTAAGCACGTTTCTCAATCATTATTGACAAAGAACTCTGTAAACAACCACAAACCTATATAGTTAGTTCAATAAGCGTTAACACACTATAATCAATGAAATATTAAACATTATAAGCATAAACCACATATGGTATTTCATTAAACCCATTATGTTACATATATGTAAGACATGAAAGACATTTTACCTTAAGCTTATAATCTAGGTACATATGTATCTACAAACTCCCCCTTGGACCTAGTTTACTCTATTGTCTAACATTCTTCATCAGCTCTTCATATTTCTTGTACTTTTCCTCCCTTGTAACTCCTGCATGTATTTCGAATGCATAGCAGAGTCTTATTACATTTTGGAACTGGAGGGCTTGCACAATGTCTTGCGCGTCGTAGAACAGTGGCCACTTGTATAAGGTGTAAACATCATCTGCCATTAAGTTAGTGAGCCACATTGGGTCAAACACCCAGATTGTTTCCATATTACCATCTCTGTTCAAAACTATGACCGCCTCACATGTTCTCTGATCGTAGTACCACCACTTAAAGTGTGGAGTGAAGTCTTGAGGCATTTACCTTAGAGGGATTCTTGACATTGTGCACGGAAGACTCCACTTCAGCACAATCTTTGGCTTTCCAGTAATGGCATCAACTTCAGATCTTCTCATATACCCCGTTGGTTGTTGAGGTTTGAAGTTGACCCACCTAGTGTGGTACTCTCTTTTCAAAGCAGCTTCAAACAAGCCTGACATCTTTCGAGGGTCAGCATATAACAGCTTCAATTTGGCCAGTTGGTTAAGCTCAAAACCAGGTAGAGTCTTCAGATCATGTGGAATCATAAGTACTCGATTCCCTTCTCTCTCTTGAGATCATAAACATTTAGATCATCAAAATATGCCCACGCTGTGATTTTTCCTCACACTTTCAGATGCTTCTTCACTTTGTAAAGCTTGGTGTAGGTACTAGACTTTAGAGCACTACGTTGGGCTCTGATCTCTGCAAGACATGCCGCCCATTCAGCCTTTTTGAGGTTGACATCAACGTCCGAGGCTTGGGCTTGATCTTTCTTCTTTTCCAAATCCTGCTCTATCTTATCCAGTGTTTCAAATGTATCACTAACAAGGGTGTCACCCAAATTAGGGACTCCATTTCCCTCGTTGTCAGCATACTCTGGATAATGTTGTGCTGTGACGTCTTCAATCTCAATCTGATCCACATTGTTAAGCTTATCGTCACTGTCCCTGTCAACAGTAGGAGCATCCTTCACAAGCTCATTTGCATTCAGTCGGAACATCTCAGCCAGTTGCTCATCAGTAAGGTCGTGAATTATTTCCCTTTCTTCAGGAGTGTAACTCACAGACCTCCTGACAATCCCTTGTAGATCAAGTATCATTTTGAGTTGAGACTTGATCTGCTGAAGGGGACAAACATCATACTCATCTTGTTGAGATGAATGATCAGCTTGATTTAAACATATAAACACATCAACCATTAGTCAATAATCAAGACATTAAACATTAAATAAATATAAACATTATGTACACAAGTTTAATACATGATTCAATTACACATGATTTAAAATTACATAAATATCTAATCATTACGTTTGTCCTGAATCAAATGCTCTTCTATAGTCAGGGCTGATGTTGAGGCACTCTGATCTTGACTTTTCTTGGTCCACCTCTCTCTTGCTTGTGTGGCACCCGATGCAGATGCATCCCCACCTTCTTCATTATCTCATGCATTCTCATCATCTCCACCTTTGGTCTCATCCTCTTCATCATCCTTTTCATCATCACCATCATCATTACCATCATCATCATCATCATCACTATCATCATTATCATCCTCTTGTATCTTCAGAGGCTCATCCTTTGTGCCTTTGAGTTTGAGCATGATGGTCTTATTGGCATCCTCCAACTCCTCAATCTTCTTAGTGGATAAAACTTTATGCTCTTGGAGTTGGGCAATCTATTCACTTTGAACCGCCATCTGTTGAGCCTGATCCTCGATTAGCTGGGCTGCTGACCGATCTGTTGTGCTTGGGCAGCGTTTTGCTCCACAAGCTGTATGATCTGTGCAGCTCTTCCTCGTCAGCAAACCACAGCTTCAGCACCATCCTCTTCAATGCTGCCAGTTGATCCTCTACCCCAACAGAAGGTAGGGAGGATCCTATAGTGAATGGCTGGTAGGATGATAGTCTGGGCTAGTGGCTGGTGGTGGTGGTGGTGGCTGTGGTGAATATGGGTGGTGGTATATGTGTGGGGGGTGATGGGTAGGCTGTAGTGGTGGTGGATGTAGTGTAGATAGGTGGTGGAGTGGCTGTGGAAGTGATGATGGGTGAGTTGGTAGTAGTAGTGGTGGTAGCTGTGGTAGTGGGTGGGTCAGTGATGGTGGTAGATATGGTGGCAGTGGTGGTGGAGGTAGGAATCAGTGTGAACCTCCGTCTTTTTGGCTTCATCCCATAGGGTTGAGCCATCCTTTTCTTCCTCGAACCCCTCGAGAAGGATGCTCCCCCTGGGATGCTGAGCTGGTCTGGGGTATAAGTAGGTTCTTTAGTTGTCTCCCCAGATGCAACTTGGCATCCTCCAACCGCCTCTATCCCATGGTCGGTGGCAACCACTCTGCTACCCACCGTTCTTGTCAACAACTCATCATCACTCTCCTCCTCCTCATTGGGCCTAAAATCCTAATGGAAACCAGCTATGTCAGCATCTCCATGAGTAGCTGGTGGAGGTGTAACATTAGTAGTGGTTGCCCTATATGGAGTGGGGCCTATGTCTCCACCATCGCCACTATCATCATCCCCTGAGTCATCGGTGGGGAGAACTATCTGCTCTGTATCAAAATCATTATCCTCGTGGCGCCACTTTCTCCTGGCGGGTGACACGTAATCCTCCTGGGCCAGGTGCCCGAACAATCTCCTCACAGGGGGCTTATCCTACTTCCCCCTGTACACCTTCATTCATCCCAATGTGGTGTCATCCATCACCTCAAGTACTACAACATCCTCCTGCTCCTTAGGTAGCTGAGGGAGCTTCTGATCAATGATCATCTGCCTGAAGTGAGGATACATACAGAATCCTTCCTTCCCCTTCACCTCGATGTTCTCCACCAAGTAGGTGAAGATCATCCGGGAGAACCTGAATAGGTGGTTCAGCACCAACGCCACGTAGGCGTTCTGTATCTGGTCTGACAGCTCATCAAAGCCTTCTTTCTTGGAGCAATGCACTTAAGCAGTACATGTGCCAAGTACTTGAATTGGGGGCACAGGTTGCTCTTGTTGAGCACACCTGCGGTGATGTCCCCCGAGTACTTGGCTCGTAGAAAGCAGCCACACACTGTCAGCGGGCGCAAGCGGGTCAGACAGTCTGCATCATCTCCAAACTCTAATACTATCCGGAGATCCTCCTCTATGATCTCTATGGCATGACGGATGATAGAACTCCTAATACAGTGGGACTCTATGGTCCTATCAACAACCGTTCCTTCCCAGAAGGCCTGCTGAAGGGATCGGTATGGTGTGCACGGTGTCGAAATGGCACGGAAGATCCTCGACCTCCGTTGAAAAGTAATGACGCCCGAGAAATCTGCAGCATTCCTGGAGGTGAGATCCAGGTGAGCGCACATGTTGTGCTTAGTGCTCATGGTCCAGCGACTCGCCATCTATTACACAAAATGGAATAATGTTAATATGTGTGAAAGAATAGCCATATAAAGTTCTTAATTTGAATCTTTCTGTTCTGTCGTGCGAATGAACTGTGCGACTGAGGTTTAGTCGTACAATTGAGCTCATACATACAAATGAGCATGCGACTTGGCTTAGTTTTAGGCTATCCCAAGCGGTTGAACCAGTCATGCGACTAAACTCATTTGCATGGTTCAGTCATGCGACTGTGCCATTCGCCCATCTCAGTCGTGCTATTGAGGTTCATTAGGGCGCAACATTCGCATGACAGACTGTTGGGTCATTCAAGTTCAAATTCTGAGCAAATCGTAATGTTAAATGTCGTGAAATAGCTCATTAGTCTCGCAAATACCGGACAGAGCATCTAATAACCTTTATTTTAACATTTTACTTGGTATTATCAGTTTATTGGTCCAATTAGTCTCGGTTAAGTTTTAGGGCTTAAATTTTGATCTTTTGATGACTAATCGATTGAGCATTTGACTGGAAATCATTGCACGTTACCTCTGGAATCACTAGAAATCATTAGAAAGTAATAATCACAGTCCAAGTTCAATCGGATGAAATTTGGGTAGAGTATCGGTAAGTCGTGCGAAAAAATGAGCGATTGGGGGTGAATAGGGTTTGCGACCGATTTCCCCTCTATTTATACTAGGGTTTCTTTCAGTTGTGCGACTTGACCTAATCACACAGCTGGTTCGTGTGATTGAGACTCTGTCATGCGACTGACTCAATTGGTCAACATCAGTCATGCAACTGGGTTTCAGTCGTGCGACAACCCCATTCGGTTGCTTCGATTTGTGCGATTGGTTCATTCTGATGATCCAATCACATGAAGCTACCCACGTTGATGATCAAATCGCACGTCTGGGCCATACGTGTGGCTTAGTCGTGCGATTGGGCTCATTCGTATGGCCCATTCATAAGGCTCGTCCATACTTATGGTCCAGTCGTGCGAATGGCTCGTCCTTATGATTTTGACTTTATGACCATTTAACACTAAGCCCCTTTTAACTATTGATAAGACTTTATGAGCGTTTGATCGTCTCAGACATGATCGTTTTAACTTTGGAAACATTTGATCACCTCAGTCGTGATCCTTTTAACAGTAAAACATCTGGTCACCTCAAATGTGACCCATTTAACATTTGAAAGCAAGTTTGGTCACCTCAGACGTGACCCTTTTAAGTGATTAGATCCCAGACAGAATTCCAATATGTAGTCTGACTTTTAACAACTAAACTAACAAAATTAAACAAATGAAACTACAATAACTGAAAAACAGAAGTAAAATATATTTTTGTAGGTTTTGTGAGAGGTGGAAACCCTAAGATAGATATCTAACAGATTTATTTCTAGAACAGTCAGCTTCAAGTTATTTTGACCATAACTGGAATGAATCATTATGGAATCATACAGGTAATCAAATCATTCAGGACGTGTTACCAAAATCTTTTGATGCTAGATTCTTGTTTTCATCGAGAGTCATTAGCAAGTTTAGGAAATCATATTAGTACTATAAGATGTACACATTGATTTGGACTTTCAAGACTTGCCGCCACGATGATTGTCAGTATACTTGTCCACTTAAATCCATACATAGACTTTTAACACAGATTGGTGATGGTTTAAGGTTTAATTATTTCAACAAGCATTTGTGGATCCCACGCTTATATGATAATCAACATTCCTCAGGAGATTTTCGAGCGGTCTACGGGTATTTTGACAAGAAGAAACTATTCTTAGAGCTTTCAAAGAGAAGCCAAGCCTCAGGTCAGTGCCACCGCGTAGCAGAGAGGCGGCAAACAACAATGAATTCTAGAATATGTAGGTTATGCTTATCCTCAGGTTAGTGCCACCGCACAGCAGAAAGGCACACAACCTATCTTCTTGTTTGAGCAATTTTATTCTTTTTTCACAGATCGCACCAACAACATAGGTTATTAGTTTGATTGCTTTTTGCATTTTTTCATCATGTGCTTTGCTCATATTATGGCTATCCGCACACATTTGTGGTGTTTATTTTGCTCGTGACCTCTTATTGGAACTCTGTTGATTGTGTTAACCAGGGATAAGATGATAACCCATAGCTTGTTGAACAACTTATCTATTGTCTTGAATCTACCGACACATCATCTAGTGGTCTAGCAACCCCTAGGTCTACTTTCTCCATGTTACCTTAGTAGTAGCTAGTTTTACTATCATTTTTCCATTTATTTTTGCTTAGACTTCTCAGACTTATACTTTGAATTTCGCATCTAATTCAATTTAAATCTTTTAAAGTCCCAAATTCTTTGTTCCTGTGTACTATCATTTCCATATTCATTAAATCGACATCTCAGATACGATCTCATTTCTTTTAGCTTGCTTGTTCTCCTCCTCTTTTTTTTCTTAACTTAACCTATTCTCCCCCTAAAATTCTAAAACTGAAACTGGTTTTGCTTTTTAGGATTTTAATAGGCGAACAAATAAAAACACTAAAACTAATTAAATAAATGAAAATAAACTATAAGAAAAATGGACTCGATGCATCGGACTAAACATGTTCATCTTCTGGAATGACATCACTTTTCTTTTTAACGCTGTTGACCTCTACAGATATATAAAATGTGGTTTATCAAAGGCTTTTGTGTAGTGGTCAGCGCATTGGAAATCCGTATTAATTTTAACCACCTCGATTAAATATTTTTCAAAGCAATCACATATAAAATGATATAATCCCGATGTGTTTGGTTTTATGATGTTGGACCAAATTTTTAGTTACGGCTATTGCCGCAGAATTATCAACTAATATAGGAGTATTAGAGAATTGCAAACCGTAGTCACGCATTTACTGTTGAATCCAGATGATTTGTGAACAACAACTTGTAGCATCAACATATTCGGCTTCATAGGTTGACAGAGCAACCGAGGTCTGCTTCTTACACTGCCAGGTCACTAATCTCCTCCTAAAGAATTGACATCTTGCTGATGTGGACTTGTAGTTCATTTTGCAACCGCCGTAATCCGAGTCACTATACGCTGTAAGCTTGAAGTCATCATCATGAGGATACCATAATCCTAGTGTTATTGTACCCTTCAGATAATGAAATATCCTTTTAACCCCAATAAGATGGTTGACTTTCGGTTTCGCCTGATATCTAGAGCATAGACATGTCGCGTACATGATATCACGTCGTGAGGCTGTGAGGTACACGAGGGATCCAATCATTCCTCGGTACATGGTGGCATCAACCAGATCACCATTTTCGTCGGGTGCTACATCATGGTTTGTAGCAAGTGTAGTCCCGGCTGCGGGAGCATTCTCCATGTCAAACCGACTGAGAATATCCCCTACATACTTGGTCTGATGTAGAAATATCCCCTTTCGTGTTTGATCCACCTGTAACCCGAGAAAGAACTTCATCTCTCCAATGGCACTTATTTCAAATTCTGCCTTCATTACTACTTCAAATTCTTTACATAAGTCTTCATTCTTGGAACCAAAGATTATGTCATCAACAAAAATCTGAACAAGCAGTAGATCACCATCCTTTTCTTTGATGAACAGTGTACAGTCAATTACACCTCCACGAAATCCGTGTTTCACAAGGTGAGTTGAGAGTTTTTCATACCATGCTCTCAGGGCTTGGTGAAGCCCGTAGAGAGCCTTATCCAGTTTGTAAACTCTGTCCTGATGAAATGGATCCTCAAATCCTTCAGTTGACTGACATACACTATTTCCCGGATTTCACCATGAAGAAATGCACTCTTTACATCTAGTTGATAGACTTTAATTTTCATGTAAGAGGCATAGGCTAGGAAGATACGGATGCTTCCATTCTCGCCACATGTGCAAATACTTCATTGTAAAAAATTCCCTCGACTTGTCAAAATCCTTGAACTACAAGTCAAGCCTTGTTTCTGATTATGATCCTTGGTCATCTTTCTTGCATTTCAAGACCCATTTGGTGCCAATGACCTTAGCACGTTTAGGTCTATCCACCAGTGTCCATACACCTAACTTCTTGAACTAAAGAAGTTCTTCTTGCATGGCACTCACCCTTACCTCATCATTTAGGGCTTCACTTATGTATTTTGTCTTAAACTAAGACACAAAACAATGATATGCACCATCGTGAAGGTATCCTTTTCCATTACCGATGCATAATCAGCTGAATATAGCTGATTTCTCGTCTAAACTCCTGATCTGACATCCCCAATGACATTGTCCAGAGGATGATAGACATTGAGACGTGATCTAGAGTGGTGGGACCAACCATCTCAGAATCAAGATTATGAACGTTTGGTTCCGTATCTAAGGTAGTAGGAGTGTGAGGTTCCAATGACTCAGAGGCATCAACATCAGATGCTTGTGGACATGCAGTAGTAGGAACATGTTTCTCCTGATCGTTCTAATCATTCTCCACGGTTTTATCATCAGAGGATGAGCCACTTACCTTGAGTGCTCCCTTTGATTGACTAGGTAACGTACCTTGTGAACCAAATGTTGTAGAGTCTTGTGTTGGTGTGTTTAAGACATCATACATCATTTTGGTTGCTAACTCATCATCAGAATTGGAGAGAGGAATGTTGAAGGACTTGAAGAGTCCATCATAGTCGAAAAAGAATACGAGTCCTTTTCCAGCAGGAGGGGTGGTGTATCTCTCAACGTCCATGTTACACCACACTTCTACTTGACCCTTTGAGTTGTTGTAAACTCTCTTATTCGGTATGTTGTGTCCTAGAAAGATTTCCTCTTCAGCCTTCTTGCTAAACTTGCCTTCCTGAGTTTTCTTCAGCAACATACATGGTGCTCCAAACGGTTCGAGGTACTCGAGATTAGGTTTACGTTGTTGTAGCAACTCATAACACAGTTTTCCATGTCATTTAACCACCAAGACTCGATTCAAAGTGTAACATGCATTTGCCACCGCCTCATTCCAGAATTGGATTGGCAGTTTTGAGTCCGCTACCATCGTCCTAGCAGTCTCTATTAAGCTTTTGTTCTTCCTTTCAGCAACCCCGTTCATCTGTGGAGTGTAGGCAGATGTGAACTGATGTACAATTCCCTTTTCTTTGAAGAATTCTCCATCCATTGATTCTTGAACTCTGTTTTGTTGTTTGAGCAGACTAGTCCTGCCTTTAGCTTGTAGAGAGATTCTAGTGTAGTTACTAACTCTTTGAATGATTAAACCATTTCTGATTTTGATTTCAGAAACATCACCCAAGGAATACTTGAGTAGTCATCAGTAACTACATAGCAGTACAAGTCGCCTGCGATGCTTCTTGTACTAACTAGACCAAACAGATCCATGTGAAGAAGCTCAAGAGGCAGTTCTATGGAATGAACTTTCTTTGCCTTATAAGACTTCTTAGTCTGTTTGCCTTTCTTGCAGGCAACACAAAAATCTAGTAGTTAGAAGTTTTTGACGTTTACTCCTCGCACTAGATCATACTGGATTTGGTGCTTCATCTTCCGTGGATTGATGTGTCCCATTCTCCTATGCCAGGAGATAGAATCCTTCTTAGTAGCTTTTGACAAGAAACACTGAACTTGATGATCCGTTGTGGAGGCCTTTGATAGATCCAAGACGTAAGGTCATTATATCTTGAGGCTGACATTAAGACTTGGTCCTCTGTGATCCCATAGTCCTTTTCAGGACATAGCACTTCTTATTGTTGAATACTACCTTAAATCCTTTGTCACATATTTGGGATACAGAAAGTAAGTTGTTTTGATGTTGTTGAACATAGTTTACCTTGTCCAACTTCACTTTCTGATTCCCCACTTCCCCTTGAGCTGTGATATAACCTCCTTTGTTCCAGGAAATGAAACATGACCTCCTTTTAATTGTTTGCCGTTTGACAGGAGTGCCCGGTTCCCAGTCATGTGCCTAGATGCTCTGCTATCTACAATTCAAGTGTTTGTTTCAGCACTATAGCGAACAGCTTGCCCATTCAATTGAAAACATTAGTTAAGGTTAGGGACCCAAGCCTTAACCGGCTTGGGTGTCCCAGAGGCATCACAAACCATAAATTCTACCCATTTTCCATTAGAGGGTGAGGAAGATCATTTGTCTTCTTGTTCTCATTACCAGACATTGAAATAGACTTTTCTTTGCATAAGCCAGCTTTGTGTAAGGCCTGTTTGTGGTAAACAGACGACTGGCTAAAGGGTTGAACTTTAGGTTCACTAACCCTTTTTGGTGGAATCATGGATATCCTTTTTGAAGAGCTAGGTTTAGTGTCATAAAGTTCAATTTTCTGCCTTGGAGTCTGATAATAAGGACAAGTAGACGCGATGTGTCCATACTTTCCATAGTTGTAGCATGATCTACTTTCGACAGGATGGAGTACCTGTTTCTGTGGAGAAGTGTGTGACACACATGTGACTTTATTCAGTTAGGGTTTAGACACTTCTTGTTTTGATGTTTTAACTTGTTTAACAAAATTAATTGTTTGAACCTTGTTAACATCTTTACTATTTTGTTTACCTGGACTTGACATGACACACGTGTTTGGTTAACATGTATGGTCTTTTTAGGTTTAGAATTAGACGTGGTTGAACATGACTTTATATTAACCTTTTCAAATTCTTCATCCAGGTTCATAATAGGCATCTTACCTTTTGATTTAGAAGTGCCCTCCTTTTGTTTATTGCCAAATTCATTTGGTTTACATTTGGAATCTGGATCACTTACAAGAGGAGTGGACAGCACATGATCCTTGATTGGGTTGTTATTTATCGTTTTTCTTTTGGCATTCAACAAGGTCTCATGTGGTGGTGGAACCACTTTATAACCCAATCCTTCCCTGTTGTTACGTTCTCTCACTAAGTGCTGAACTATATGAGAAGAACTAGTCCAACTATGCAGTTTTTGTTTTAATGAATTTACTTCTACTTCCAAAACTGCTTTTTGTTTCGTTGTTTCTTCTAGGGAGTTTAGATAGAACTTAATGTCATTAGCTTGGTTAAAAGCTACAACTTCAGTTTCCCTAAGTTATTTATTTAACAGTTCTATTTTCTCATTGTAACTATGCTCATTTAATTTTAAAATTTTATTTGCTTATATGCATAGTTGCAAGTCCTATACTAAGCTATCATTATGATCTAATAACCTAGCAAATTTCAAATCAATGCTTTCCCTAAATTTATTACATTCAACACAAGCATGATTATTAAATAAATGATGTGTAGTACTTAACTGAGAGGGTGCGGTTGAATCAACCATCAAAGCAGAGTCTGACATTTCTGGTTCTGGTGATTCTGAACTTGTTGAACTTGTCCCTTCTTCAGGCAGGTGATCAATCACAGCTGTTGTTTCTTCATTATTTGACATTGCGAGTTCCACTGCAATATCACCTTCGCTTGCTGAGTCGTCAGCTAAATCCCTAATACTAGTGATGTTGGATTCTCTCGGAGACACAAACCGAAAGCTCCAATCTTGTCCTTTGTCGTCCTGAATGGTCAAGGCCTTAGGATCCTTGCTTGACGAAGTAGGACTACTTGTGGGTTTATCCTGACGATTGAAAGATGAGAATGGATTCCCATTTCCTGTCTTCTTGGGTTTCACACATTCACGTTTGAAGTGCCCCTTTATCCAACAGTTGAAGCAAGTAACTTTGGTCTTGTCAAAACCAAAAGTTGTGTCCTTAGTGGCAATCAAGTTCTGTCTGGTCTTCTTGACAAACTTCTTAGCTCTCCGGACAGCACTTGCTAAGGCCCACATGATGTCGCGGTCTTCAGTTTTGTAGCATTGGCTTCAGGTGCTATGTATTGGTACAAGACGACCCTGACGTGTCAGATCCTGGAGTAGTAGCTTGAGAAGGAGCAGCTGAACTCGACACAAATGTCGTTTGATGTGGTCCTCTAGATGTTTTGGCTTGTGGAGTTGAGTTGTACAGTGATGGATTCTGATCATATGAAGACTTTTGGGCCATGTACTTCATCCTCAACTCTTCCTCTCTCTGTTTCAGAATGAAATTGTTGATATCTAACTTCGCCAGCATATCATTCTGTCTGAGGTTGGATACAAAGAAACCCACTTCTCTGGCAACCCATCTGCAAAGTTCGACACCTTGTCTTCCATAGACGTTGTAACTCCATGAGTGTGCAGCTCACTCATCAAGTGGTAGAACCAATCGATGACGTCATCCAAGATCTCCTTACCCATTGATGAGAAGTTGTCGAACTCCTTCAACGCTTTTGACTTTAGAGCTTTTAATGACTCATTCCCATCATACCGTTTTTCCAATGCATCCCACAACTTCTTTGATTGCTTGTTCTCAGAAAATTGATGGAAGATGTCCTAAGAATTGACTGAGTTAGCAATGCATATACTTTCTTTTCAGCATTGTACTTTACCTTTTGGCCATTAGTCATGCCACCTAAGGTTAGTTTGACTCCATCTGCACCTACAGGCATGCTACCCTGTCTCTATCGACTCCCACAGATTGGGATCTACTCCATTTAAGTAGATCTCGAATCTTTGCTTCCATTGTGGGTAATCATCTAACATTATGAGATTAGGGGATTTATTGTGATTCCCCACTTCATTTTCCAGAAGCAATAGATTCTGGATCCTTGAATCCCTCCCTGCGGTGAACGCTGAATATTGATCCTCCATTACTATCGACTTTGAACTTTAGAACAAACTGTTTTACTTATGCGACTGAGGAATGCGATTGAACACTTCATGCGATTGAACAATGTGGTTGGCCCAGACGTGCGAATGAACAAGTGCGGATGGCTTAATCGTCTGAATGAGCAGGTGCGGATGAACACTGCGAATACGCAGTTCCATCGTACGAATGGATGAAGGACTGAGTCCAATCGTGCGTATGAGGGATACGGATGGATTCAGTCGTGCGATGGAATCAATCGTGCGTTTGAAGCTGCTTAATTTTGAGAATTCGAAGGTTTAAGGTATTTTGATGCAAAAACATGAATTTCTCACTAACCCTAATTGCCGTATGCCGGAAAAACGTTAACTTTTTGACATGGAGACGTCTAAAACACTGTTTGACACAAAATGATTGCGTTTTTGAGTGAAAACACGTTTTTTATATCAAAATCGAATGAATCACATGTAAATCAAGAGCCAAAGCTCTGATACCACTTGTTAGGACCGTGTACGGTACGAAGTACTAACTGATTTACGTGTATACCAACTCAAATAATGCAGAATCCTATTTGATTGGTGATCCAATCAGTGAGAACACATGTAAAAACAATCCAAGAATGTAACTAAACATCAAGAACGATAGTTGGATGACTTACAGCGATCTATGAACTTGGAACAAGTGTTCTTGAGTCTCTGGACGGCTAGGGTACGATTTAGTGCGTAGGGATTCGAATTGTTATATTTTTCCATGAATTAAGTGGCATTTATAGGTGACAGTTTCTTATTCGTGCGACTAAACCACTTGCATGGTTCAGTCGTGCGATTGAAGCATGCGGTTGATCCATCCGCACGATTGAGGCTTCATTCGTGCGACTGAGTCAATCTCATGTCATAATCGTGCGACTGGTTCATTAGCATGAAGTTGTTCATGCGTATGGTCCATTAGCATGGTCCATTCACATGAGAACTTCAAATGATTAAGTTTAAGTACGTTTCTCAATCATTATTCACTAAGAACTATGTAAACAACCACAAACCTATATAGTTAGTTCAATAAGCATTAACAAACAATAATCAATGAAATATTAAACATTATAAGCATAAACCACACACTGTATTTCATTAAACCCATTCTGTTACATATATGTAAGACATGAAAGACATTTTACATTAAGCTCATAAACTAGGTACATATGTATCTATACTATGCCTATTCCTGTGATGTCGGTTTCTTGGATCGATAAACATCCGAGCATGTTCTTGATGGAAGGATAAACAAACCGCACAAACCAAAAGTCAAACAATAATGCGAACTATAATCGAATGGTTTCATTGATAAAACCTAACGATTAGAAGCTCGTTACAACATAAGAATCAAGAATCTTGGCAAGGGGAAGATCGAGCATGATCTCCCCCCTCATCCGGCAGCCCTAGGCTCCGGGCATACTTCCTCTCAAAAATCCTCTAGAGAATCATCTATCTCTCTACACATTGAAACCGGTATATATAGGCCTCCGCCCATATTAGATGCGACTGGGCCCATTCGTGCGATTGGACCATGCGTATGGTTCAATCGTACGACTGGACCATGCGTATGGTTCAGTCTTACGAATGTACCAATCGCATCTCTCAGTCGCACGACTGGTCCATTAGCATGGCTTAGTCATACGACCGAGTCTCATTCGCATATGCTCCTGCGAATGACCCAGTTTCATGTGTTTACAACATATCAGGTGTATAACATTAAGCCTAGACTATTCGACAAGCGACGGACACACTATATATGACTATATATGCTCTAACAATTCCTCATCCTTCTAAAAATTTGATCAAAATAGATACTAACAGTATGTCTGTAGGTTTAGAAGGTGTGAACCCTAAGCACGTTCGTGAGAAATATGATTATGAACCGACTAGCAGGCTTGGATGCACTAGTCTTAGTACACCTGAATCTCAGCATTCTGTCTTACATCATAAATCTAGTTTAAATTATGTTTTTGTTCTAATCAATCATTAACAGACTAGGTCTCATCTTGTTCTAGTGATGTTTCTATTTCATCTTTAAATGATTTGGATTGTAATGATGCTACTTCTTCTAATTGAGTTAATATTGTGATTGATTTCACCGTAAAGAGTAACGAAAAAATTAAAATTAATTGTTTTGAAAAAAAATTTTTTCATCCCATTCCATCTTTTACCCCAACAAATATTTCTATGTCAAATGAACTGGAAACATCATCATCTGAGGCAAGTACAAGTGGTACAAATACCACATGTATATCATATGAAAACTCATCTTCTTTTGTAAATAAAAACAAATCTAGAGATATGTATGAGATTTACAGTGACATTGATTCTAGATTGTCTAAATGTGATGAGGAAATATAATTGAAAAAATTACTACCTTATTGCATACCGACCTAGATAAAAACCACACTGTTTTGAATGTGGTAAGATGATCATGTACTTAAGCATTGTCCTGAGCTTTATCATAGACATATTAATAGGATTCATTCGGCAATAGATTGACTCAGTTGGTTAATAATTTCTTTTGTAAGAAACTTGTCTCTCCTAAACCCAAAGTTGTTCAAACTGGGGTTCCCGTTTCACCTCGTTAACTTGTTCTTTGATATTTTTTAGGAGTCATCCACTAAAGATGGGTGATCTTCCCACTAAATTCATGTCGGATAGCACAACAGTCTGCAAAAATACATGGGTTCATCTACACCACCTATTCACCTCCTCGTGTCTTGGCACATTTGGAATTAGGTCATCAAAGATCATTTGAAGAAATCTAGGATACAGAAGCCACTTATCCTTCTTTAGGGCCATCACATTCTCAGCCATACAAGAAAATATCAGTCTTGCAATGTTTGTCTTTTCCCCTCTGCAGCATAACACCATAGCTTTTGCCCAGTCTATGTTCAGCCCATCTGATCCACCTTTACGATGATCTAAACACATAATAAAGACATGGGCAATGAATCTCCATTCCTTTAAGAGAAAGGACTTTTTGATCTTTTTTTGGCAACCAAAAGCTAGCCCCTTATATCCCATACTCCTGAATGTTGCAAACACCTCAGTATCTGACATAGTAACCTCTTCTCCAGAATCCTCCTCTAGCCTTAGAATCCTTGAAACTATCTCAGCAGTAATAGTCATCTCATTCTCTCAGACTTTAGCAGTGATCCTTTGGTTGTTCCCTCTCGTATCATAGTCAGCAGATCTCCAAAAGTCTCTAATGTGTAGATCATATATGGTAGTAGATTAAGAGATGGCGTAAGCTATAGGGGATCTTTGTAGCCATCGAATACAGTCTCTAAACCTGTTGCTTTAGGATGTGTATCATCCAGAATGGCAGTGATGTTGTTTCTCTCATCGAACTTTAGATTAGCCATTTAAACCTGAGATACAATGAAATAACTTAAAAAATATAAAGTGATAGAAAAGTAAAACATAATAAAAGAATAAAGAAAAATCAAAAATTAAATTAAATGCACTGGCTAAAACTATAGTTTCACAGGATGAGATTTAATTTCGGCAGGTGAAAGTATAGTTTCGCCAGCAATATCACACCAGTTTCACCAAAGAAGTAAGGTAGATTCGACCAACCGAAACCATAGTTTCGGCATAGCGAAACTGAAAAATAGCCAACGAAACTGTTAAGTTTGCTCGGACAACATAACCTTACAGTTTCACTGAGGATTCATGAACTTTTGTTCAGTTTCGATGGACTATCGGTAGTTTTGTTAGAAGAAAAACGAAGGTACCGAAGAGTCTCGATCAAATATACTCACAATATGATATTAAAAACATGATTAAATGATGGTCCTGAGTTCGAAACTCACTTGTGAACATGAATCAACAAACAATCGATATCAAAATCACAGAAACTCAGAAACACATGTAGAGGACGCAGAACAGCCCTAAGAAACTTAACAGTTCGATGGTGCAAAAGTAAGGAGCTAATTTCGCAAACAGACATAAATAGCATATAGTTTCGCAGGTAGCGAAACTAACTATAGTTTCGCCAAGCGAAGCTGCAATTTTGCCAAATGAAACTCAGATCAAAAATGACATTGCACAAGATGAGAATGCTGAGCGAAATTGCAATTTCGTGTAGCGAAACAATTAGCAAAAGTATAGTTTCGCAAATTTTTTTAAGTATTACCAACAATAACTAAGATCTAAATCAATCAGAGATCACATCCTCAATATATATATTAGCATAAAGATGACTTTAATCACCGACCAACATTAAGATCATACCGATAACTGAATCTGATTACACTCTTTAAATGAACTGTTGAAATTCTCAAACATATCAATAACGATTGCTGATATGTTTGTCCACTTAAACCCATGCCTTTTTTGTCTTTTTCAGCAAATAGCAGATGATTCGTTAAGGTTTGATTAGATGCTTTAAAATTTTAGGACCCCACAATCATTTGGCAAAAACCCTCACCCAACCTCAGGAAGAATTTGATACGATCTTTAGAACAAGGCCTGTATAGATCTGTGTAAGTGATTATCAACAGAATATTGCATTTGTGATGATTTCATCACTGAGATGATTTAATAGATGTTGGTCCATGTGATCGTAGAACAGCGTAAATGATATTAAGAATAGTTCAATATCCAACAAATACACTAAACAACAATATCAAAGAGGATTGAACATAATGAGAACTCATTCATAATAATACAATGATCAATGATAATCAATACATAAAGCACAAGAATAATTCTGTGTATTAACTGCTTGAAATGGTAACTTGCAACAATGATAATCGATTAATGTTTTTGCAAGCTTGTCTACAATGAGAAGATTCAAAACAATATATAGCAGTCTATAGTTTCGCAGATAGTTTGGTTGTCAGCGAAACTGTACTGCCGAAACATATAGTTTCTCTCACAGTTTCGCTAGACTGCCACATAGATCAGAGGTCGATCATCAACCTCATAGAACTCCGGTTCAGAATCATAGTCTATGAGCTATTCATCATCCTCTTCTTCATCAATTAACCCCTTCCCCTTTCAACATCTCTTTCCACAGACTTTTCTCTTATTACTTCTTCTCCAGCTAAATCTTTCTCGACATCAAGACCCATCTCAACAAATCTAGCCTCATAGATTTCTTCTTCATTCTCTCTTCCAACATCCTCAGCTCTAGTTTCACAATCTCCAGCATCAGTGGTTGCTGCACCAGATGTGCCCTCTCCTTCCTTGGATAAAGTACCCACATTCAGAAATGGATACTTGGAAGTGTCAGTCAGATCATCTAACTCAGATTGAGTTAGTTGATCAGGCAGGGCAGTTGTAGCTTTCAGATGTGTAATCTCCTTAAATAACTTGTTCAGTTATCGGTTTTGAACAACAAGCATCTTCTTCATACCCTCTATCACCTCATCCGTTGGCTTTTCTCTAATCTCTTGGTTTGTAAGTTTAGTCTTGATCATGCTCAGTTCATTTGCCAAAGAAGTATTCAGATTTCGAATCATGTCTTCATCAAGGTTTCCTCTTTCCTCCCTTCTTTCAGTGAATCCTTCATGTCTCTATTTAGACCGCCTCTCAGATTTAGCAGTATCGGCTTTCTTCTTCGACCTTCTTTCTTTCTCTACTCATATTTCTTCAGCTTGTTGAGTAATGTCTTCCTCAAAGTTATAATCTTTCTCCTTGGCATATCTTTTTCTTTTCTTTGTTGCTTCAGATTGCTATACCCTGGATTCTTCAGACCTTTTGTTTTCTGATTCATCCACCCATTTAATATAACTCCATCCCTCTGGCAAATACATATTTTCCCAAAGATGGGTGATCTTTACACTAAAATGGTGGCGAATGGCACAACAGTCAGCAAAAATGCGAGGGTTCATTTGTACCAGCCCCTTACCCCTCCCTGTTTTGGTACATGAGGTATAAGATCATAAAAAATCATCTGATGAAGACGAGGATATATAGCCATTGTCCTTTTTCAAAGCCATCACGTTCTCAGCCATGCAGGCAAATATTAGTCTGGCAATGTTGGCCTTCTCTCCTTTGCAACATAACACCATTGCCTTTGCCCAATCAATGTTTAGTCCATTGGATCCACCTTTACAGTGATCAAGACACATAATAAATACATGAGCAATAAACCTCAACTCCTGGATGGAAATGACTTCTTGATCTCCTTATGGGAACCAAAAGCTAGTCCCTCATATCGCATGCTTCTAAAGGCCTGGAACACCTTTGAATCTGTCATAGTAACTTCATCTCAAGAATCCTCTTCTAGTCTCAAGATCCTCGAAACGGTCTCAGTAGTAATGGTCACTTCGTGTTCTAGGACTTTAGCAGTAATTCATTGTGAATTTCCTCATGTATCATACTCAAGAGATCTCCAAAACTCTCTTATCTGAAGATCATAAATGGTGGTCGAATGAGATATGGCATGAGCTATGGGTGATCTTTGCAGCCATCTAATGCAGTCTTTGAACCCAGTGCTTTAGGATGTGTGTCATCCAGAATAGCAGTAATATTATTCCGCTCATCGAACTTTAAGTTAGCCATTTGATCCTGAAGAACAGACTAGATAAGTTTAAAAGAATTTAAGGAATTATAAAATATAAAAAATAAAATAAAATAAAATAAATGGCCTAAAGAATAGTTTTGCTGACAGTTTCGGTCGGCGAAATGTAGTTTCGTTGCCAGTTTAGGCAGGCGAAAATGTTTTTTCGCTAGATAAAACATATCAATTTCGCTGACCAAGAAAGATAGTTTTGACCGGGCTAAACCGTACAATCTTAAGTTGAAATCCGGCGAAACTAAAGCTAGGTCGGCGAAACTGTTAGGTTCGCATGGACAGCAAAACCTTACAATTTCGCTCAAATGTGAAGAATTTTTGTTCAGTTTTGCAGGATAAACGGTAGTTTCACTGGATGAACAGCAAAGACACCGAAGAGACACAATTAAATAGATGCAAAATGTCTTATTATTAACAAGTTTTAAGGAATTTCCAAGGTTCGAAACTCACATGCGAACAGAAAGCAATCAATACACCTAAGCAGCAATCTAAAATCTCTAATCCACAGAAAAAGTTACGGGAAAACCATAAGAAGCCGGAAGTTATGAAAGTCCGAAAGTGTGAGAAGATAATTTTGTAAATTGACTTAAATAGCAAATAGTTCGCATATTGCGGAATTATAGTTTCGGCAGACAAAACTGCAGTTTCGCTAGGCGAAGTTGTAATTTCGTCAGACGAAATTCAGATCAAAATGACATCACTTATAATGAGAATGTTAAGCGAAATTGCAATTTCGTCTAGCGAAAGTATAGTTTCGCTGCAATTCAAATTTCTTATTTATATTATTATATTGTTATTATTATTATTATTATTATTAAAACAAGGAAAACATAACAGAGCTCAAGATAGATCGGAGATCACATCCTCAAGATAAATATAGCACAAATATGAAGTAGATCATCGATCGGTAATGAGATCATATTGATAACAGAATCTAATCTCGGTCTTTGAATGATGTTGAAATTCTAAAATAGATTAATAACGATTGCTGATATGTTTATCCACTTAAACCATGCCTTATCTTTTTCAAGAAAGAGCATATGATTTGTTAAGGTTCGATTGGATGCGTTAGAATGTTAGGACCCCACAATCATTTGGCAAAAACCCTCACCCAACCTCAGAATTTCTTGAATTTTGAAACGATCTTTACAGAGTAAGGTTTGTGCATTAGTGTGCAAGTGATTATTATCAGAATATTGCATTCGGATATCAAATCATCATAGAGATAAGTGATACAAATTAGATCAAAGAGGTGAGAGCTCCAGGTCTATACTTACGTATAACAAAGGAGATGACCATTTAATCATGTGCCGATAAGAGCTCTAGGTCAGTACCACCATACAGCAAAGGAGATCATCACTCCAGGTCGGTACCACCGTACATCAGAGGAGATAAGCACAAAAACCAGACAATTAAATACACCCATCATGGCCCAAGGATGTGGTTTATATGATTTGCATGAAGGTGGGTGCAAGATCAATTCTCAATCCAATTTTTGTCGGGACCCAGTTTTTGTGCAGGCCAAGATGATTACGTAAATCCAGACATCCTTAAGCATATATTTTAATTTAAATCAAAATGCTCTGCTTACTTTATTTGTTAGGCTGAGTCTATCAAACATATCGTTACAGAATTTGTTTGTTTGAGCATTATATGCACTTCTTTTATTTTATGTATATATATATATATATATTCAAAGATGTGAAACAGATAATAGCATCAATTACAATCATTTCTCATTTTATGTACCAATCATGCAAAAATTAACATATTGAGGATATAAAATCATTTCTCGTCATTTCCAAAATTAACACCCTGATTATTGTATTGCCCTCCCCAAAATTATATTTATTAATTTTATATATTATTATTATTATTATTTTGTAAGTTTAAAAGGATATTAACCCGAGCATAGAGATCAATTCATAAAAACAGGGTTTATCGAAAGTTTTTATGAAAATATCTGCTTTTTGATTTTTTGTGTCAATGGTTATTATATCGATAGAACCCTTTTCTTGGGCATCACGAATTGCGCATGAATCCGAGTTTCGATATGCTTGGTTTGGGAATGATGAATAGGATTTTTTTTGCAATCCTAATGGTTGCTTCGTTGTCAATCATTTGGTGTTGTATCCAAAGAACTTGGGAACAACAACTTGAGGCAGCAATGTATTCTGCTTCTCCTGTAGAAAGAGAGACAGTGATCTGTTTCTTCCTCTACCAAGACACCGGACAATTACCAAGGTATTGACACCCTCCTGACACCGATTCTCTTTTTAACCTGCAACCATTAGAATCACTGTCAGAATAAGCATGTAAATCAAAATTCGCTCCATATGGATACCATAAGCCTAAACGAGATGATCCTTTTAGATAACAAAGACTGCTTTCTCATGGGACTCTTTTGGGGCCGACTGATATCGAGCACAGTATCCCATAGCAAAAGTGATATCAGGACGACTTGCTGTAAGATACATGAGAGAACCAATCATAGACCTATGGAGATAAGTATCAACAGGTATCCATTCTCATCGGGAGTGAGACAAGTCTGAGCGGTAAAGGGGGTCATTTCAGGAGATTCGTCGTCCATCTTGAATTTCTTCAAGATTTCTTTATATACTTCTCCTGATGAATAAGAAATCCTTCTTGCTTTTGTTCAACTTGCAAACCAAGAAAGAAGCACATTTCTCCCATCATACTCATTTCAAATCGTTGACGCATCACTTCTTCGAGCTCCCGACATAAACTGAATTGGTAGATCCAAAAATAATATCATCAACACAAACTTGGACAAAAATAATTTCACCATTCACTTACTTTTTGAAGAGAGTCAATATGATGGTACCACGAGAGAAACCATTGCTTAAGAGATACTGTGTAAAGGTCTCATACCGCATTGGAGGTGCTTGATGAAGACAATACAGAGACTTGTCAAGCTTGTAGACATTATCAGGAAAGTCAGGATCCTCAAAACCTGGTGGTTGACACACAAATATCTCCTCATCAATGTCTCCGTAAAGAAAAGGACATTTAACATCCATCTGATAGACCTTGAACTGTTTATGGGCAGCATGAGCGAGAAAAATCCTAATTGCTTCAAGACGGGCAACTGGAGCGAAGACTTCAGTATAGTCAATCCCTTATTCTTGAGTAAAACCTTGCACAACCAATCTAGACTTGTTATGCACCACCACACCACGATCATCTAGTTTGTTCTTAAACACCCATTTTGTACCAATTGGACATTTTTTGGGAGGCAAGTCAACCAAGGTTCAAACTTTAAGCTTTCAGAATTGTTGAAGCTCCAATTGCATTGACTCCACCCAGCAGGATCCAGTAGAGCGGCGTGCACATTTTTCGGGACGGTTTGAGAGATGAAGCAGGAAAAGAGAAAGATATTAATCAAACCAGATGACTCCATGTCCAAACACCATCGATGATAGATCCAATAATATTATCAAGAGGATGATCTTTCAAAGTTTTGTAGTCAGTGTTTGAAGGGAAAGTGTGAGAAGAACTTTCACTCACAGACTGTGTAGGATTAGATGAGGGAGAGGGAATAAGTTGTGACGGGATGGATGTAGGTGATGAAGAAGGAGATGTTGGTGAAGAAAAATCCATCAAAGGAGAAAGTGAACTAACATCAGCTGAAATGGCATCATTTGCAGATGGGGTGGAATGGTCAGGTGATGAAGTGGAGGAGATAATATTGGTTTGAACATTTGGAGTGGACGCATCATCATCGAAACTAGAAGATTGAATGAATTAAACACAGTATCAGAGTCAAAGAACCAGCTGGTTCTAATCGACCATGAGAAGAGTTAGACTCCTGCCAATCAACATAGAACGACTCTTGAACGATAAGTTTTCTCTTGTTATAAACTCGATAGGCCTTTTGAGAATAAGAGTATCTGACAAAGTAACATTCATCGCACATAGCACCAAACTTTGTTTTCTGTGATTGAGTATTCAGAAGAGTGCATGAACATCCATATGGTCAAAAGAAGTCAATTAAAGGTTTCCTTTTATGAAAGAGTTCATAAGGAGTCTTACACTCGATTTAAAACATGTGAAGCACAATTTACTACTTCAGCCTAGAAGATAATGAGTAAAGTAGATTCTATGAGCATTGTACGTGCAGCTTCAATAAGAGTGTCATTCTTTCGTTCAGCAACACCATTCTTTTGACGTGTCCTGGTGGCACTAAACTGTCTTACAATCCCCTTTTGAGCACAGAAGGAATCGAGATTCTGATTTTTTAATTCAATGCCATTGTCGCTTCGCAGACCCATAACCTTTCTCTTGCTGATTGTCTCCATAGAAAGAATTAATTTCTGTAATTCTTTAGCAACCTTTCCTTTGTGAGCAAGGAATATCACCCATGAACATCTGGAGAAATCATCTGTAACAACAAGGCAAAAAGATTTTTTAGCAATAGATTTAATGCTAATTGGGCCAAACAAATCAGTATGTAACAGCTCGAGAGGACAAGTTATGCTGTTTTCAAGTTTGGACTTATGTGGTTTCTTGTGTTGTTTGCCCTTGGCACACACCATACATTTTTCGTTAACAGAAAAATCTTTTGAAGGAAGTCATCTCATGAGATTGTTTTCACTAATTGTTTATTATTTTAAAATTAACGTGGCCAATCGACGATGCCATAAGAGAGATTCAAGGGTTGAAGCTTTAGAAAGAAGGCAAGTTGCAGTAGACTTTGACTCGCTGGAGTTCATATCAAGAAGATATGTGTCATATTTTCTTGGAGCACGCATAATAATCAATTCTTCTGGAATATTAATCTCTGATTTTAAAAATAGACATTCATCAGATTTAAACAAGACTGGAATGTTTTTATCACAGATTTGAGAAACACTCAGCAGATTAAATGCCAGCTTAGGAACATAGTTGACTTTTTCCAAGGTTAAAGAACCATTGGTAACTTCTCCTTGTCCAATCAATTTTCCACCCCTTTTGTCGCCAGCAAAAGCAACAAATCCTCCATCAATAATTCGATAATTGGTTAGTAAGTCTTTTAGCCCTGTCATATGTTTGGAGCAACCCCTATCTACATGCCACATATTGTTCATAATCTTAGTTGATGACTCCTGAAATGAAATAAAGAACAAATTATCCCAGTGTAATAGGACCCCATGATTGAACAATTTTATCTTTTGTTGAAGTAGATTTTTTACAAAAGAAATTATTAACCAATTTTGTTAATTTATTTCCAAAATAATTCCTATTAAGATGCCTATTAAGCAATGTAGGACAATTCTCGAGAAGATGGTCCTCTTGACCACACCTAAAACAATGAGGTTTGTGTCTAGGTCTGTGATGTGATGAGGTAAGAATATGATCAATAATAATTTCCTCATCACATTCAGATATACTAGAATCAATGTCACTGAATCTCTCATACATGCCAACAGGTCGAAGTTTATTTGAACATGAAATATTTACAAAAATAGATGAATCTTCATCCGACGTACCAGTAGAACTAGTTCCGCTCGTACTAGTTTCAGACGAAGACGTAATTCTTTCATCAGATAAAGACATATTGATGGAATGAAAGATGGAATGGGATGAGAAAAGAATTTTTCAAAACAATTAGTTTTAATTTGCTCCGTTGACTTAGCAGAAAGATCAGTTGCATCACAAACATCATCAGACAAAAAAACCAGAATGTACTGAATAAAAGATGAAATAGAACCGTCATGAGAACATGAGACAACAGAGTCTGTTACAGGAGAATTAGAAACAAAAATAGAATTTAAACTACACTTGTGATCTAACACAAACAACTGACAATCATGTGTACTAATACTAGTGCATCCAAGCCCACTAGTTGGTCCATAGTCGCAGTCCTCACGAATGTGCTTAGAGTTAACACCCTCTAAACTGCAGACATACTATCAATATCTATTTTGATTAAATCATTAAAAAGATGAGGAACAGGCATAGAGAATAATAGTATGTACTAGGCGGAGGATAAACCTTTACGTTTTCATAACCCAATCCCGTTTTAATCCTAGCTCCCCTTTGAGATTTACATAGATCATCATGTTTCATTCGTGATATAGTCCATTTGTCTAACTTTGACTGAAGTTTGCTTGTTTCAAATTCAGCAAGGGCAACTCTTTTAGTCAAAGTGTTAATCTCAACATTTCTTTCTAAAACAATTCGTTTTAAATGATCATTTTCTTTTAAAGGCTTATTTAATTTAATAATGTAATTTGATTCATTGATTTTAAGTTCATCATAGATTCGCTTTAAATCCTTTTCATTATAAATTAATAGTGGATTAGCTTTCTAAATCCCAAATAATCTAATTTTGCAAGCAGATGAGCACATATCCTGAATTACCTCATAGGGAAGTCCCATCACAATCTTTTCAGCAGCTAAGGCCTTTTCACATTGGCACACTGGAGTACTTGACTTCTTTTCCTCAACAGTGGCAGCATCATCATCACAATCCTTCCTTTGCCCAGTACATGAACTTCCTTCCTCTCTTAGACCTGCAAATTCACCTTCCCTTATTGCAGCATCTTTCTCTTCTCTCTCATTCACAGATGACACAACTTCCCTTTTTAATTCCTTGAAAAGATCAAATCTAGGTTCACCATCATCCTTCTCATTCCCTTCAACAAGCTCAGCAACCAAAGCATGATTTATCTCAGTTCTTGTTTCCTCAACCTCAACACTCCAATCGATGTTAGAAATTAGTGCAGTCTCCTTGTTCTGATTCACATCTTCTTTCTCCTTCTCAACTATTAACCTTGGAACCCCTGAATTGCTCGAATCAGTGACAATTGGTGATGGACACTCACGTTTGAAGTGTCCCAATTGTTTATAGTTGAAGCATCTCAATTTGGACTTATCAAGTCCCAGTTTTGAATTAGATGTCTGACCACCGAAATTCTTCCGTCCAGTTCTTTCCATAAATCTTCTAGCTCTAAGGGTCAACATGGCCATGTGCCATTGGATATCAGTTTCTTCAAGATCATCAGGATCTATCCGATACATGTCCTCCATAGTCATTCCCTTCCCTTTCAACTCTCCCGCTACCAGTGCTTCATAGCTTTGAACAAACATTCCAAACAAAGCCATAGTTTCAGATGGGGTTGAACTTTCAACATTGGCCTTAGAATTTCCTAGATCTCTTCCAACACTACTGCTTCCACTTGAGAAAGTACTTTTATTAATTCCTCCTTGAATTGAATTTTGTATCTGAGAGCTTGCAACGGACGACAGTAAAGCAGCATTTTGTGAAAAACCAGATGTGGGCGTCATAGTCTGGTTAAATTCCCGTCTTTTCATGTCCAACTCAAATGATTTCAGCTTATTGATAATATCCATCAGCTTGTAGTCTGTGAATCCTCTTTCTTGTTTAAGCATCCTCACTTGAAGACTACACTGAGGTGGGAGAGAATCTAGAAGCCTGTTAACTTGTTCACTGTTGGAAAGCTTTTCATCATATTTCTTTAAGGTGCTTGAAACAGTCAAGAAACGATTATGACATCTGTCAAACTCTCATTCTTGTATCCAACGAAAGAATTGAATTCCTTCTCAGCCTGAATGCTCTTATTCTTTACCAAATCTGCATTCCCATCATAAAACTCACATAATGCATCATAAAGAGATTAGCATTTTTATGCTCAACATAACGATTGTAAATGTCAAGAGCCAGACAAAGAGTTAAAGCACCAAAAGCCTTTTGATTGCGGTCGATCAATTTCAGATCCTTTTTAGTGAAGGAGGATGGGTACTTATTTGAGAGACAATATCACCAACGGTAGCCGTTGGTATGTGAGGACCAAAAATAATTGATTCCCATTGGTTGTGATCAGTGTAGAAGAGAAGGCTTGAAGACATCTCTTCCAATCTTCAAAATTGTCTCCATTAATGAGTCTCAGAGGCCTATTCAGAGCAACGCTTTCAAGATTGGCAAGAGTGAGTGATGTTAACTTCGACATGGTAGTTTTGCAAAGATTTATGTAGTTTCGGCAAGAAGGATAATTTCGCTAACACTTTCGCAGAAAAACTACTATCGCTAATACTTTCGCAGAGGAAGTTAGTTTCGCTAACAATTTCGGCTGTAATTTCGCAAGCCGATTGTCACAACAGGCTTAGCCTTGCTGGTAGGCTTGCACGAAACAAGCTTGAACTTTCGTTCACATACACTTTCGGTAGCAATTTCGCTTGAAAGTCCTTCACAATACCGGTGAACTTTCGTTCAAAAATACTAGCTTCGCAGAACAACAAAAGAACAATTTCCAAATCAATATAACCCCCGCTGGGAGGTGATCGATAGTTTCACTGAAAGAACAACAGTTTCGCTTATCGATCCCAAAACCCTTTTTTAACACAAAATCAATCTGAAATCATCAAAACTAAATGATTTGAGATATCATGATTAACAAGGCTTCCAAAACAGAAACAAGGTAAACTCAACCAGTTTCCATATCAAAAACATCCAATAAGTGATCCAAAATGATTGAAACAAGATATTTAACAATAACCACAAAGAAACTCAACAAATCATGAGCACTGAGGCTCTGATACCATATTGTTGGTCCATGTGATCATAGAACAGTGCAAATGATATTAAGAATCGTCCAATATCCAATAAATACACTAAACAACAATATCAAAGAGGATTGAACACAATGAGAACTCATTCATAATAAGACAATGATCAATGATAATCAATAAAATAAAGCACACAAATAATTTGTCTATTAACTGCTTGAAATGGTAACTTGTAACAATGATAATCGATTAGGGTTTTTGCAAGCTTGCCTACAATGAGAAGAACTTATAGTTTCGCTCACAGTTTCGCTAGACTGCCAAAATACATAAATCTAAGTACTTACAAAAGAAAACTAACAAAAGACCTATTACAATTAAAAGCAAACAAACTAAACTAAAGGTGAGTACAACCTACACATGATCTTCGATACAACTTAGATCAAGATGGTGAGAGGTCTAGGTCTATACTCACGTATAACAAAGGAGATGGCCATTTAAGCTGCAAGATCAGTTTATGTCACTAAATAGTTGATTTTCTCTCAAACTCACTTAAACAACACTCGGATGAAAGCAAAGTCTCTAAGAGTTGATAACAATATAATAAGTAATAATCAAACACAAGAAGTAATTTTCAAGGTACTTGCATATATTGCTTCTCAATTCAAATATTACGAGACTCTTACAAGCATACTGTTATGAGTTACAACGAGAAACTATATATAATACTACCTACAACCGGATATACTTTGATACTAGTAGGAATCCTCTAACTAAAGCAGACACTACAAAGCTATAGTTTAAGGTATCTTAGATAAGACTTTATCTGAGATATGGTAGTTAGGACATGTCCCTTACTTACCTTTTGTCACCAACTAAAGTTGGTAACTTGTACTAACATAAAAAGGTGAACAGTGGAATAAAGTATGGTCAACTACATGGCTCTTTGAGAAAATGCCATGTAGTATCAGAGGTCTGCAACGGAGTGTTAGAGACCATACTTTTGTCCACGGGCTCATAGCAGTGTCTTTCGAAGGTTAAATGGTTTCGGAAGAACAAGTACTTTCGAAGCCACTTATACTTCGGAAGAGGCTACTTCTTCCGAGGCTTGAGGAATTTTCCTTTCTTCATACTTCGGAAGTAGTCTTCTGATTTCTTCTTTTGAGACTTGATCTTTGGAAGTGAATACTTTATCTTCGGAAGTAGAGTTTTGCCTTTGGAAGTAAAGCTTTCACTCTGTCTTCAGAAGAACTCTACTTCCTTCGGAAGTTCCACACTTGGCTTCGGAAGCCATTGTAAATTGTACCAAAACTTGTCTAAGTGATTTCGTTTTGGTTGCACCAGCCTTCTTCTTTATCCAACATAAACATATGCCTATGAGAGCTCCAGGTCAGTACTACCGTACAACAGATGAGATCATCACTCCAGGTCAGTACTACCGTACAGCAGAGGAGATCATCACTCCAGGTCAGTACTACCATACAGCAGAAGAGATAAGCACAAGTACAAGACACAAAAATACACCAGACATGATTCAGAGATATGACTTATAAGATTTGTATCATGGTGTGTGAAAGATCAATTCTCAATCTAATTTTTGTCAGGACTCAGTTTTCATGCAGGGCAAAATGATTAGGTAAAACCAGACATCCTTAAGCGTATATTTTAATTTAAATTAACATGCTATTGTCTACATTATTCATCAGGCTACGTCTACCAAGCATATCGTTTAAAGAATCTGTTTAATTTTCATTTACTTGTAATTTAAAATAAGATGTAAATCCAAGAACAACATCAGTTCTATCATTCTTATTTTAAATGCCAGTCATGCACAAACGATCATATCTAGAGGATATACAATCATTTCTCGTCATTTGAAATCCAATTCCTAATTGATTTTTTTATGTAACTTATATACACTCCCCTAAAAATTTATTTTAGAAAACCCCTTTATTTCTATAAAAATAAGAGAAAAGAAAAGAGGTTAAAAGGATATTAACCCTAGCATAGAGATCAATTCATAAAAGCGAGGTTTATCAAATGTTTTTGTGAAAAGATCTGCCTTTTGATTTTTAGTGTCAATGGGAATAATATCGATAAAACCCTTTTCCTGTGCATCACAAATTGCATGAATCTGTGTTTCGATTTGCTTGGTTTGAGAATGATGAATAGGATTTTTGTAGTCCTGATAGCGGCTTCGTTGTCACAAAACAACGGTGAGTGGAGAAAATTTATTTCATAGTCAATCATCTGGTGTTGTATCCAAAGAACTTGTGAACAACAACTAGAGGCAGTAATGTATTCTGGTTCCCCTGTAGAGAGGGAAATAGTGGTTTGTTTCTTGCTCTACCATGAAACTAGACAATTACCCAAGTATTGACATCCTCTAGTCACTGATTTTTTGTTTTACTTGCAACCATTAGAATCACTATCAGAATAAGCCTGCAAATCAAAATTCCCACCATAGGGATACCAAAGACCTAAACAAGAGGAGCCTTTGAGATAACGAAAAATTCTCTTGACAGCCTTTTCACGAGACTCTTTTGGGGCCGACTGGTATCGAGCACAATATCCTACAGAAAAAGTGATGTCAAGACGACTTGCTGTAAGATACATAAGGGAACCGATCATAGATTTGTAGAGATAAGGATCAACAGGTTTCTCGTTCTCATCAGGAGTGAGGCACGTTTGAGTAGTAAAAGGAGTCATTTCAGGAGACGCGGCATCCATCTTGAATTTTTTCAAAATTTCCTTAATATACATCTCCTGATGAATGAAAATGCCTTCTGGCTTTTGTTCCACTTGTAATCCATGGAAAAAGCACATTTCTCCCATCATACTCATTTCAAACCGATTACACATCACCTCTTCAAACTCCCGACATAACTATGAATTAGTGGAGCCAAAAATAATATCATCGACATAAACTTGGACGATCAACATTTCACCATTCACTTCTCTCTTGAATAGAGTCATATCGATGGTGCCACGAGAGAAACCCTTGCTTAAGAGGTACTATGTTAGGATCTCATATCGGATCCTAGGCACTTGATGAAGACCATAAAGAGACTTGTCAAGCTTAGAAACTTTATCAAGAAAATCAGAATCCTCAAAACCTGGTGGTTGACACACATATATCTCTCATCAATGTCTTCAGAAAGGAAAGCAGACTTGACATCCATCTACAGACCTTGAACTGTTTATGAGCAGCATGAGCGAGAAAAATCCTTATTGCTTCAAGATGGGCGACGGGAGCAAAAAATTTAGTATAATCAATCCCTTCTTCTTGAGCAAATCCTTGCACAACCAATCTTGACTTGTTATGCACCATAACACCATGATTATCTGGTTTGTTTTTAAAAACCCATTTCGTACCAATTGGGCATTTGTTTGGAGGTAAGTCAACCAAAGTCCATACTTTGAGTTTTCTGAATTATTGAAGCTCCAATTGCATTGATTCCACCCAGCAGGGATCCTGGAGAGCTGCATGTATGTTTTTTGGGACAATTTGAGAGATAAAGCAAGAGAAGAGACAAATATTAATCAAACCAGATTGACTCCATGTCTGTACACCATCAGTGACAGATAAATAATGTTATCATGAGGAAGATCTTTCAGAGTTTTAAAATCTGTGGATAAAGGCAAGATGTTTGGAGAAGTTTTGCTCATAGATTGTGAATGAGTACAGGAGGGTGGGAGAGATGGAACAGGCTGTGGTGGATAGATGTTGGTGATGAAGGAAAGATGTAGAAACAAGTGTGGGTGAAAGATCAAATGATGGAGAAGATGATCCAACATCAACTAACGTGGCATCATTTGCTGAAGAGGTGGAATGGATAGGAGATGGGGTTGAAGAAATAATATTTGTTTGAACATTTGAGATGGACGCATCATCGTTGAAAACTAGAAGATTAAAAGAAATAAACACAGTGTTGGATCAAGAAGAAGGCTAATGCAACCAAAACAAAATCACTTAAATTATTTTGGTTCTGCATGAAAGGCTTCCGAAGCTTATCATGGAACTTCCGAATGTTGTAGAGTTCTTCCTAAGACAAAGGAATGTCCAACTTCTGAAGACAGAATTCTACTTCCGAAGACAAATGCATACTTCCGAAGTTCAAGACTTAGAAGAATAAAGTAAAGATCACTTTCGAAGTATGATGAATAGAAGATGTCTCCAGCCTTAGAAGAAGTATCCTCTTCCGAAGTATAAAGTGGCTTCGGAAGTACTTACTCTTCCGAAGCCGTTTAACCTTCGGAAGGCACTGCTATAACCAGTGGACACAAGTATGGTCTCTTCCTAAAGAACAGCATGGCTTCTTCCTAAAGAACCATGTTGTTGACCATACTTTATTTTACTGTTTACCTTTTCATGATAGTACAGTTGCCATCTTTAGTTGGTGACAAAAGGTAAGTCAGGGACATGTCTTGACTACCAAATCTCAGATAAGACTTTATCTGAGATACCTTAACTATAGTCTTGTAGTATAGGCTTTAGCTAAAGGATCCCAACTGGTATCAAAGTATATCCGGCTGTAGATAGTGTTATATATAGGTTCTCCTTGTAACTCATAGAAAAAGATCATCATCTGCTTGTAAGAGTCTTTGTATCTTGAGTTGAGAATCAATATATAAAAGTATCTTGAAAATTATCTTTTTGTGTTCTTAGTTACTTTTCATATTGTGATCAACTCTTATTGATTCTTACCCGAGCGTGATTCTAGGTGAGTTTGAGAGAAATCCTTTGTGTTTAAGTGACAAATACCGATCCTGCAATTGGTATAAGAGCTTCTCAGGCTCTTGATTGCATGATCTAACCATCCAAATCAACCTGTTTTCACTCCTCCCTACCACCCACTCACTCAAATGGCCCTCAACAAATCTAAAGTAGAGATGGGGACGATGACCAAAGCACCAATCATCACCCCTGAAAACTTCAGGTCTTGGAGTAGAAGAATGGAAGGCTTCATTAGATACCAAGATAGCAAAATGTGGAACTCTATTGTCAATGGACCGTACAAGCCAAAGGTGGCTTCACCTGGTGGAAACGGTGCCATGATAGAAAAAGCTGTCGAGGACTATTCTGATGAAGATAGATAGAAGATGGACATTGATAGCAATGCTATGACTATTCTCATTACTGCAATACCGAACTCTATTATGGTGGGGTTCGAGTATTGCAAGACTGCCAAAGAATTGTTTGATGGACTTGCTTAGATGTATTGTTGCTCCAACGACTCAAAGAAGGTTTCACTGAAGCAGCAGTTCGAGAACTTCACTCATATTGATGGAGAGATCCTCAGCCAGCAGTACTTCAGGTACATGGATCTTATCTCTTCCCTTCAATCTGTGAAGATCACTCCTGAACTTAGAGATCTCACCAAAAAGTTCATGAGTGCTCTTCCAAATGAGTGGACATTCTACTGTGTCTCTATCAAGAGAATAGAAAACTTGAACACTTTTTCCATGACTAAGCTCTATGGCATCCTTGATAGATACCGTCTAGAGATGGAGAGTAAGAAGGGCCACCAAACAAGCAGACCCATGAGTCTTCCTGCTAGCAACGCTTTAATGGTTGTTGAAGACTCATTAACCCCTCAACCTTAGCATTCCTGACTTATCAGCAGCCATCCTGCTCTTTTGGTCCCTACATCACTTATCCTGAGACTCCAAGGTCTCAACAGGCTCAACACAATCCCTTCCAGGAAAGTTGTGCCTTTGTTTCAGGAGGTGGACACTCAGGAGATTTTCAATACTGCTTTGATGATCTTGGGTGTTTTAGCCCAGATGACGTAGAATACGTGGACATTGTCCAGCAGATGGCTCTCTTAACTTACAGAGCAAAAAAGTTCTTTAAGATAACTGGAAGGCATTTCCCTCAAAACCCAACTGCCAGCAAATTCGGGTTTGACAAGACCAGGGCAAAGTGTTACAACTGTAACCAACTGGGTAATTTTGTAAGGGAATGCAAGGCTCCCAAGACCAATCCGGGAACCCCACAGGCCTCCACACATCCCTCAACCTCAAAGCCCACTGAGAAGTCGACTGAAATAGCCACAATGGCTCAAGAAGTTGACTGGAGCTTCATGGTACAGGATGTGACTCCTGCTCAAGCTCTCATGGCCGGAACAGATGATTCCCAGGTATATGAACATCTCTGCACTCCAGCCTGTATAGCTAAGGTTAAACTCTATTAGGATTACAATATGGAAATCGGATCTGACTTTGAGTCTTTAAATATTCTAAAATCTGATTTTAAAAGAGCTGAATCAGACTATCAAAAGAAATTTGACGAGTTAGTGAAAACTGTATCTCTTTTTAAACATGAACACACCAACTACAAGACTCAAATCAAGGATCTGATTTCCAAATTGTCTGAGGCTTAAGCCCAGCTTGTCACTGCTGAGGCTCAGCCAAGGAAGCATGCTATCTCTGAGCAAAACTTCCAAGCTATTCTTGCATCATCCTCCCATTCCAAACTATATTATCAGAACAAAGAAGGGTTGGGAACCAATGAAATTGCTCCACCACATTCCTATGAGTCTATCAGATAGCCTAGATGTGGTACTGAAGAGCAAGAGGTTCCAACTGCTGACCCTTTCTTTCCAGAGTTAAAGGATGAGGCACCAATAGTGGCCACCACAGGGAAGAAACAGGTAGATATACCCATCGCCACCTGTGATGATCAAATCCTAACCACGAAAGCCAGAAGAAGCAGAGCTAAAGCTTCTAGGAGAATTGCTAAGAAAGTGGTTGAATCCAAACTGAAAATTGACCCCAAACAGAAGGGTGTCTTTGTCTCAGCTGGATTCCGAGTGTTAGGTACTTCTGATTCAGGAAAGGAATGTAATACTAGCATTCCTGTCCTACCAAAGGATCAGAAGTTAAAGGGAAAGTTGCTGACGAAGAAAAGAAAACCAAGAAACAACAACCCTCACTTCCCAAAAGACTAACATTGCATGCATCATGTGTGGCCTGCAAAATCACATGGCAAAAGATTGTTACTACAATCCTACAAGCACACATTATGTAAATAATGTTAGAAAAGAAAGAGTCAGGGAAGGTTTCACATTTGGACCCTTCCATACGGTTTAAGAGTTGAAGAAGGGAAAGCTAGTTTCCAAAGCCAAGTTGCTTTCGGAAGAAACTCCTTCTTCTGAAGGGAAAATGGCTTCGGAAGCAGAAGCTACTAAGGTTTGGAAGAACAAGAAAGCTCCCTTGAAACCATCCCAGAAGAAGACTGCTTGGAAAAAAAGGTGGTGAGGACTTCTTCCGAAAAGAAAGAAGCTTCGAAGAAGACCATGTTGCAAAAGCTTCAACAAGCTCATCCTCCAAGATCAGCCAAAGGGTGGACTGGAAGATCAAGGAAGATGCTGCAGCCTAAACGTCTTCTTCAAAGACCTCTGTTGAACCCCCATGCATATCATTTGGGTCACTCATGTCATTATCTTTGGAAGAACCCAAGACCAATAAAGCTTGGGTTTCCAAACAAAACTAAAATCACATCTTATATGCAGGGACATCCATATGACAAGAATAACAACATTTGGATTGTAGATAGTGGATGCTCCAGGCACATAACAGGGAACATACATCTCCTTCAACAATTTCAACATTATGATGGAGGTCCTGTCAGTTTAGAGGTGAGACCAGAGGATATATTTCTGGCAGAGGGAGTATATCCAATGGTATTTTAACAGTTGACAAAGTTAACTTTGTCAACAACTTGAACATAATCTGTTATGTGTTTCTCAATTTTGTGATCAAAAGCACCAAATTCTTTTCACAGAACATGAGTGCATTATCCTCAAACCAGGGATGACAATTCCTAAGGAATTGGTGCTTCTTAGATCTCTAGGAAAGGGGATATGTACAAGCTTGATATGAACAATGCTTCCCCAATAGGTGAAGTATCATGCTTTCTTTCCAAAGCTGATAGTGATGAGTCAACACTGTGGCATAAACATATGTGTCATGTAAATTTTAAGACAATGAATAAATTGGCTAAAAACAACTTGGTACATGGTTTGCCTAAAAAGGAGTTTTTCTGCAAAGACAACTGTGTTGCATGCCTGAATGGGAAAAACACACAGGATGTCTCATAAATCCAAATATGTTAACTCTATCACTACTCCATTGGACTTATTGCACATGGATCTTTTTGGTCCCACAAGTATAATAAGCATAGGAAGGAAATCATATTGCCTTGTGATAGTTGATGATTTTACAAGATTCACATGGGTATTCTTTTTAAGAACTAAAGATGAAACTGCTGAAACATTAAAATCTTTTATTCTTAAAATAGAAAATCAATTTGATCACAAGGTTAAAATAATTAGGTGTGATCAAGGGACTGAGTTTAAGAACTTCGTTCTTGACTCATTGTGTAACTCAAAAGGGATTGCCAGACAATATAGTGCTCCAAGAACTCCTCAACAAAACAGTGTTGCTATGAGGAGGAATAGGACACTTATTGAGGCTACTCGAACTATGTTAGCTGATTCAAAGCTACCTCTAACATTCTGGACAGAGGCAGTCAGCACTACATGCTATGTGCAGAACAGAGTTCTTGTAGTTAAGCCCCATGGAAAAACCCCTTATGAGCTATGGAACAAGAGGCCACCGTTCATTGGCTTTCTAAGGTCCTTTGGCAGCAGGTGTACCATACTTAACACAAAGGACAATTTATCAAAATTTGCTGAAAAGTCGGATGATGCTATCTTTGTTGGATACTCTTCTAGCTCCAAAGCTTATAGAGTATACAACATTAAGAATCAACAATTTGAGGAGTCATCCAATATAGTTGTTAATGAGCACACTCCTTGTGTTAGGGGGAATGGATCTGATCACATCTTTGATTTCGAATTGTTTCCAAACTATTCTAAACCCTCTTGTGAGAATGTTTCAGTTGGAATAAGTGCTCAGAATGATGCTGATGCTGCTGCTAATGATCAACTGTTTGAGCTTCCCAGGCCTAGACTAAATTCTCCAAGTGCTGCAATACATCAAGCTTCCACTATTCACAGATCTGACAGTTTAACTATATCAAGGAATAGTGAAGCTTCAACAAGTGAGTCACCTACTGAGCCTCAAAACTCATCAGATGATTCACCACAACACCAGGTAGAAGGAGGTAGTATTTTGAAGGAACATGCAACTGTTAATACTACTTCACAGCCAACTATTGATGATGTTTCTCATTCATTCAATCTGTCCTCATTGAATGACTTTGAAATAATAGCTGGACAGAGTGTTCTAGTTCCTGAGCAGAATATGTCTAACCTGGATCTATCTCTGCAACTGGAAGTGATTCCTCATCTTAGGATTCACAACACTCATCCAACTGAGAACATCATAGGGAATATCTATGAGGGTGTGAGAACAAGAGGACAGACTCATCAAGGGAATATCTGCTTGTACTCATGCTTTCTATCTCAGATGGAACCCAAGAAGGTAGAAGATGCCTTGAAAGATAGTAGCTGGATTGAATCAATGCAAGAGGAGCTGCTTCAATTCAAGAGATAGAAAGTATGGAACCTAGTCCGCTACCATCTGATCAAGTACCTATAGGCACCAAATGGGTCTTCAGAAACAAGAGAGATGATAAAGGCTTGATCATCAAGAATAAGGCAAGACTTGTGGTTCAAGGATACACTCAAGAGGAAGGAATCGATTATACTGATGTCTTTGCACCAGTTGCAAGACTTGAGGCAGTAAGGATCTTCCTTGCTTATGCTGCATCCAAGGACTTCATAGTATACCAACTTGATGTCAAGTGTGCTTTTCTATATGGGGATATAGATAAGGAAGTCTATGTATGCCAACCTCCAGGATTTGAAGATCCACAGCACCCCAACTATGTGTGCAAATTGGATAAAGCTCTATATGGGCTGCACCAAGCACCTAGGTTGTGGTATGAGACTCTGTCTCAGTTTCTTTGAAGAATGGCTATACTAGAGGTACCATTCACAAGACTCTCTTCATTAGAAAGTCTGGAAAGGACATTTTGCTCGTACAAGTCTATATTGATGACATCATATTTGGTTCCTCAAATGACCAAATGTGCAAAGACTTTGAGAGCATTATGAAGAAGAAGTTTGAGATGAGCTCCATGGGAAAAATGGACTTTTTCTTGGAATTCAGGTAAAGCAACTGAAGAAAGGGTTCTTTATTAATCAATCTAAATATGTCTCTGACATCTTAGAAAGATTTGCGATGAAGGATTGTAAGCCTGCCAAGACACCCATACCCAGAAACCATAATCTTTGTCCAGATCTCAAGGGGAAGGATACTGATCAACATCAGTATAGGGCAATTATTGGTTCTCTCATGTATCTAATAGCAAGTAGACCTGATATCATGTTTGCTACTTGCATTTGTGCAAGATATCAAGCTGCTCCTAAGGTGTCTCACCTGGCTGCTGTTAAGAGAATCCTCAAATACCTCAAAGGAGCACCAAAACTAGGTCTCTGGTATCCCAGAAACAAGGATTTCACTCTTTATGGATACTCTGACAGTGACTATCGATATCGACAAGAAATCAACATCAGGAGGATGTCAATTTCATGGTGGAAGGATCATCTCATGGCAATGCATGAAGACATTGCTGCTGCTAGCTGCTGTGCTCAACTGCTATGGATTCAAAATCAGATGTTAGACTATGGATTCAACTTTATGAATACTCTTATCCATATTGACAACAACAATGCTATCTCCATTACTGAAAATCTGGTGAAGCATTCCAAGACTAAGTACATTGACATCAGGTATCATTTTATTAGAGACATTCATGAGAAAAATCTAATCAAGTTAATCAAAGTTGACTCAAATGAACAATATGCTGATCTGTTTACCAAAGCTTTTGATGAACAAAGGTTTAAGTATCTCATAACAGTTATTGGGATGATAAACATTGATTAATCTGATCTCTTTTGAAAACCTTTTTAATATGTAAGTCTTGTGTCAATACAATTTAAGCCCTGTTACAAGAAATTATCTCTGAAATTTTCTAAGTGTAAATTCCTTCCGAAGAGAATTAACCTTCGGAAGACATTCTCATATCTTCCGAAGCATAATTTTATCAAAGGATAACTTTCTTCTCGGAAGAATCTTTGGCCTCGAAAGAAGCGTTTGATTGTACATCAGATCTACTTCCGAAACTTACAAATTCTCTATTCGAAAGCAATTCTAACCTTTGGAAGAAAAGATTTGGCTTCGGAAGTAAGAATTGCATTCGAAAGACAAGTTACCTTCAGAAATGTTTTACACTCGGAAGAGAGATTTCACTGTGTAACGTAAAATTTCTTGGGCCCCACACTGTAAAAAGCAAAGATTTTGTTAATGATGTCAGATTATTTAACTGATTTTTAACCTTACCGCCACTGTCATTTCATCCACTAAACCATCACATCACCTTATCCTAACCCCCATTACCGCCATTCCACAATCTTTTAAATAATCTCGACTATTCAATTTCACTCTCTTACTTGCAAATTTTACAGCCCTAGAAATTTCTCCTACTCAACTTTACCTAGCTCAAATCATCCCCATTCACCTTTCCAAATGGCCTTCAACCCTCAGCACAACCAAGTCGCACTTCTTGATTCATCAAGAGATGCTGACTTCTCAGATATCATCTCCTTTCTAACCTAATCTTCTTATTACACCGCTCTAACTTTAAACCCCACAATTTACTCAAACCACATGTCTGAATTTCGGGTAAATGGTCAGATTGAATCCCTAAACGGGGTCCGTGTTATTCGATCAAGCATCTGTGGCCAAGAGTAGGTCATTTCTGAACAGATCATCAGGGAGCATCTAGAGCTTCATAATGAGGGCGCTCCAACAGAATTCCCCAAAGCATATTTGGATAATTCTTATCTCCAAATGGGATATGGTGGACACGTTAGCATGTCAACTGTCTACAAATTTAACTTCTCGTACAAATGGAAGTTCCTGCTACACGTGGTCCTTCACTGCTTGTCGAATAAATCTGGGGGATGGGATCAAATCCCATATGAACTTGGGTGCCTTGTTCATGGGTTGGTAAAATGCCTCCACTTCAACTATTCATGATTTGTGCTGACTAACCTCATGTGAAATCTTCAGAAGGACACATTCTTCGTGTATCCCAGGTTTCTCCAGTAGATAATCAACTGCGAACTGGAGCAGAGCAAGCTTGTCTGTGCAGCTGCTCTGACTGCTCCTCAAATGAGGCCAACCATCTTCGAGACTTTGAAGAGAGTTCCACCAACTTCACAGGAAGAGATACTGCATGTCTTCCAGGTATGATTGAGCCAACGGCTCCTGGTGACATCCCTGTTAACCCCACAGGTGATGAACCCACACCAGCAACTACCCCCATAATGCCAACACTACCTTCTCCAACCATCACCATCACTTATCAGAGACGCCCCAAATGAACCTTTGTTCAATCTACTCTTATTGAACAAGCCCCTCCTGTTCAATCCAAAAAGACTCGAGTGGAAACATAGGGTCCTACTCAGTCAGAGGTTTCTCCATCCTTCTCCTTTGACCTCAATTTGGGTCTTGAGTCTCCTCAGTCTCAGACCCATGAGCCCACAACCCAAGCTGAAAGCCCTCAGGATGAGTCTCTATACTCCCCTAAGCAGCAAACAAGGGACAGCCCCACCAGAGGCTCAATGCTTGTAGACATTGACCAAAGTCCCGGGTCAGTAGGTTTACCCATCCTATCATTCACTAACCTTTTGTTTAAAACTGATGAAGAGATAACATCTCTCCATGGCAATGAAGTTGATCTACAACACCCTCTCCAAGATTAACAGAGCCCGGAGAAATCCCTTATCTCTAGCCCCCATCAGCAACCAACTACTGAGGTGAGTCCCACTGATGTGGAGGGGACTCATGTAGATTCAGCTGCCACTACAGAAGGTGCCTCAATGGACCTTGTGGACAGTGGTAACATTTCTCAGACTGAATCTACGACAACCCATCCCTTTGATGACTCTGAAAGAGACATCATTGAGCATGGGAAACCAGGGTGCCAAGAAACCACATTTGGTGGTGAGGCTGAACATACTAGGTATTTTACCTCATCTCCTTGTGATTCTTTGAAAGAAGATGAGGGAAGCATGCAACTCCTCATTCAAGATCTTCTATCTAAAGTTTCAAACCTAGAATCTTAGGTTAGGACTTTAGAGGCAAGATCTACCACTCAGCAACTTGAGATTGACAATCTCAAGGCTCAACTAGCTGAGAAACAGACAGAGATGTCTATTAGGCTTGTCCTATTCAGGTATCCCTGACTTCCTCCTCTAGCTTATCTAGCTCTCAAGATGATGCTACCAAAAAGGGGGAGAATGTTCAAAGACAAACACACAAGGAACCACAGAGCCGGCCTTCTACTTCAACATCTTCCTCTCCCATCATCTCTGTGCCTGAAACATCTCAAGTCACTCTTCAGATTGATCCAAAGATGCTTAATGGTCTTTACAGACTCTTCACCAAGTTTCTGTTGAGATCTTCCTTTGAGCAACCAAGCCATGATGCTGCAATGATCTACTTTGGAGCAGAAGAGTTTCAAAGGCTGACTGCACCTTCTACCACTGTGGAAGAAGTTGGTCAACATAAGATTCAATTCAAAGGGGAAATGGGAACTGATGGCCCAGCAACTGAAACAGTTGGGACAGAATCTGCATCTCCTTTAACTTCCGAAGCTGAAGTTAAAGCCTTCGAAGAACAAGCTGAATCTTTCGAAGCTGAAATGGAAGCTGCGGAAGGACTGTTCCAAATGTCCGACGAACTGATCATCACAGATGTTATCCTGGAAATGGCATCTGAAATGAGCAGTGAGGACTTTCCAATTGCACCTCCATCTCAGACACCATCTCTGACTCTCTCACAATCAGAAACCTCTCTCCAAGAACCACCACAGTCAGGATCTTCAAAGGATAAAGGAAAAAGGAAGATGACTGCGAAAGAGATTCAAGAAGAGGAGAAAATTGAGAAACTTAAGAAGAAAGGAAGACTTCAGACTGAGAAGTTGCTAGCTGCCAGCACAAAAGCAGTTGCTTCCTATCAGGAGGGTGTCATCAATAAAAGAATAGAGCAGATCATTGACCAGCTCATTGAAATGGGAGCTGCCAATGAAGAATCACTCGTGCTACCATTAGAAGAGTTGGTGGATCTGGAGAAGGTAACTAGGCTGAGACTTGAAGAAGAAGCCAGGTTGGCCTTAGAGGAAAAGGAAAAGAACAGAAGGAGGATGAATTGCAGCTGAGGAGAGACAGGATAAACTTCCTACTCTCCAGAGGATTTGATCTTCAAGAACTTTCTCCACATAACGATGATACGATCCTCTGGCTCTACAATAAAGAGCAGGATCAAATGGAGAACGAAACGAAGAAGGGTGCAAAAGAAAAGGCCAGAGAGAAGAAGAAGAAAGAAGAAGAGGCTAGGGCCACTGCCTCCAAGAAGCTTATTGAGAAAGCCTGGATGAAGGACTATCTTCGGGCTCATGGCTTCTCTGGTAGGCAGTTGGGTCCTATGTCTGAAAGGACACTCAAACGGATTGTCAGTGAAATTAAGGCTGACATCTGGATGGGGAAAAGGAAAGAGATGTATAGAAGGGTAAAAGGGATGACCTTTATTGCTTTTACCCAACCTCAACCTGAACCTTTCACCCCTGAACCCACATTACTACCTACTACTACTCCCTCACCTCAACCACCCAAACTTCCCATTATCCAACCCAAAACACTAGCCAGAACCTCTAAACCTAAACCTACCCAATCACCCTCCAAACCATCCCTCCAGCCTTCTCAACATCTCTCCCTCGAGGAGATTAAGGAAATCAAGATGAAGCTCACTAATTGCACCACTTTGAGCGAAGTCTCCTGAGTAGAAGACTGTGTTAACATTACCTATGTAGACGGATCTTCAAGTTCCCTCACAAGAGACAGATTCCTTGATTTTCCTAGAGGAACTTTGGACCAGGTTGCAAGACTTTTGGGCCTCAATTCAGACTCTTTAAATGAGGAAGAAAAGAAGCTCAGAAGGAAACTGGTGACTCTGCTCGATACAAGAAAAGAGGACAAGATTCCTAGTCATTCTCTTGTGCCTAGAAGGAAGATAATCCGGTGGAGGTTCAATGAACCTTCTCACAACTTTGTGGTGGAAAGAGAGAATGGTGAAGTCAACGGACTCAATGCAACCTCTCTGTTACACTCCAGCAGATTGACATTGCTGAGTTAGCAAAGAAGTCATTCTCCAACCCCTCCAACTCTGAAACTGCTACACTCGTCAGAAATCATCTCAGCAGTCTTCATTTAGCTGAGCTAACTGCAAAAGCAAAGATTGAAGAAGAGTTGAAGTTGAGAAGACAGGAAGACAAGGAAAGATCTCCCACCAAAGGTGTTGCCTTTCTACAGATGGTGGGAGGTTGTTAGGATTAGTGATCTATGTTTGATTGATTAGAGAGTATAGCAGCGGAAATCAAACAATGAATTAGCCAATTCACAAGAACAAAACGATATTCAATGAAGAACAAAGACGGTTATAGAGAGAGAATTCTGCAAATATATTTCATTCAATATTCGCTTTCGTGGTAACAGAATGTCACACTTACAATTAGGTCGACACCTCTTATATAAGAGATGTGACGTCTGCTGATGTCACTTGATAGTGACAACTAACAGATTTATTACAACTGAAACACAACTACTGAAGATGTCAAAACAGCTGACATCTCCTTACGAAAATGCTATGTGTTATCAGTTGTTATAACTACTGAAAAACATAAAACTACTGAAACTACAACGACTGAAGAACAAGCTCTTCAGTCGTTTTACAAAACTACTGAAAGTAAAAATATAAAACTACTGATATCACAACTACTGAAGAAGTACTCTTTAGCTGTTGTGACAAACTACTGAAACTTCAGTAGTTTGTCTTCAGACTTGAACTTCAGATGTTTCATCAGCTGATGACTTCAGTAATTATCATCAGCTGATGTCTTCAGTCTTTGTCTTCAGACTTTGTACATCAGTTGTTGATCTTTAGCACTTGTAAACTCTTCAGCTGTTGTACTTCAGTACTTTGGTCTTTCAGCTTCAGCACTTGTGTTCTTCAGCTGTTCAGCTTCAGTACTTGTGTTCTTCAGCTGTTCAGCTTTAGTACTTGTGTTCTTCAGCTATTGTACTTCAGCACTTTAGTTCTTCAGCTGTTGAAGTCTTCAGCACTTGATCTTCAGCTGTTGAAGTCTTCAGCACTTGTCAAACTGCTATTGAAGCTTTCAGCAGTTGATACCATGTGGGACTTAGAGGTTTTCTGATCTTGGCTCATTGGTTCTTTTGGTCCAACAAACTCCCCCTGAACCAATGCAGCTAAAACCTCTAATTTATTTATTATCCCACTTATTGTTGGCAAAAGGTTGGTCTTTTTCCTTCTTGATCAGTAGAGAAGATGACCCATATAAGCTCCGGCCTGGGAAGAAGTCTCAGATATTTGTTTGGCAAGATATGAATGGGAACTCTGTTTTGGGGAACTGGACACAGAGTTGTTATCCCATTCATGAGAACTGCTTCCCGTGTATGAGCCTGTAGGACTCTCTGGTGTAGGCTCTGAGAAACAAGATTTGTTCTTCCATGGTCAGGTTCTCGGCTTCACCATCAAACAATCCTTCTCGCCCATACAGATCTAAGATGTACTTGGCCTGTTTGCCGTTTTTGAGCTCAACTGTTGTAATTTGTCTATATGCAAACTCATCCGGATAATTCCCTTCGAGTAACAGACTGAGCTCATTTTGTTTGAAGTTCTCAAGCCTCTTGTAGACTAACCCCTTTTTAATAATTCTGTTCTCTAGCATCTTCTGGGGTGGTTGTTTAGTCTCGTAGGCTTTCTTGAAATCTTTGACAATCTCCCAGGGTGATACTACAAGGGCCACTGTGATCTCTTCATCTACGATCCTCTTGACTTGACCCTTGTATCTCGAAGGAATGTCTTTCTTTACAATCCTGTGAGCCACCCTCGGATCAGGCCATACTCTCACCCTTTCCTTCTGATATTGAAATGTGTTGGTGAGAGTGTACAATCTCAGAGCTTCTTTCTTCATGCTGATAATTGATGAGGAGCAGCATAGGTTTTGTCAATGCTTTTCAGCATTTCATCATCATGAAGCTTTTGCTGCTCCTCTTCTTCAATTTTTACTCTCACAACATCCATCTGTGAGGTGGGAGTGATGGGCATAGGTTTGGCTTTCGCCAGTGTTAGGACTGCAGACAAGGCATCCTATCTTCTTCCACATCATCCTCTTCTTCTTCTTCTTCTAGCCTCAACACCCTTCTCTTCTTCTTCTTGGGTGCATCATCGGCTGTTGGTTTAGATGGTGAGGGAGTTGGTTTTGTGGGTTGTGATTGTGGTTGTTTGGATTTGGGCTTTGAGATTGGTTTGGAGATTTGATGGGTAGGCTGGTTTTGAGTGGGTGGAAGGGAAGGTTGTTCTAGCATTTTGGTTTTGAGTTTAGCCTTTGTAAGTTTTGCCATTTCAAACCTTTTTCCAGCCCCAGCCTCATCAAGGCTTCAATGATAATCCCCTTGTGAATTGCTCAGACAGACAGATTCTGGTGGCTATAGACAGAATACTGTCTCTGGTCCACGCGCGAATCTCCATCAAAGATCTTCCTAAGTATTTGGCAATAAAACGGATCATGATCACCAATCTCTCCTTTTCAAGTGCATCATACCCAGCCCATCGGGTTTGAATCTCCTCCACTTCCAACCTCCTGATTTCACTATCTAATGTGGCTGTATCAAAACCTTGCCTGAAGAGTTGCTCAATGATTTTATCCATGGATCGGCTGTGTGTATCATCAGCATCTTTTACCAGCTCTTCCAAGGATTTTTCTTCAGCAGTAGGTTGATCATCAGCACTTTTCTTTCGTTTATAGGTGATCAGTTGTTGCTTTTCTTTTTCCACCTCTTGGGCTTGCTCTTGGGCCTTCTCATCCTCTGTTCTTTTCCTCTTCTTTTCTTTCACTGCAGTACTCTCCCCCTTTTTGGATGCATTGGTGGTAGGGGTTTGTACCGCAGAAAGTGTCTTTTGCACAGCAGCATCAATCAATGGTTGTAAAGTTGAGGAAAGCCTCTCATCAATGGCTTTAGTCACAATGTCAGTGATTATGGGTGTGATGAGAGGGAGGAATTTTGAAGAACAACAACTATTTGCTCAGGAGGATCTGTTCCTGAGAAATAGTGTCAGAAGCAGAGGCAGGTGGCTGAGTTGTTGGGAGTGGCTCAGTGTTTGGGGAACCTTCAACTGAAGGTGCCATCTGTGGGTTTGTATAGGCAGATGGTCTTTCTCCTTGAGAGAGTTGGTCAAGTAGGTTTTGCAGCCTACGGACTTCCCTCAAGGATTGTGTTCTGGGCAAGAACATCGTAGAAAAAGCCCAGGTCATCATCAGCAGAAGCTGAATCACCTGACCTCCTGCTTGGAGCAGGATGGACATGCACTGGGTGTAGACCAGTTGTAGCATGTGCCCCTGTCTTTGTACTGGGGACTTCCAGCCTCAGGACTATGTCCATCATCAGCTGTTGCCTCTAGTGAGGTCTTAGCAATGTTACCAGCCTCATTCTGATCATGTGCTGATGCAAAAGAGGTGGCAGCCTCACTAGATATTCTAATCTCCCTATTCACACTAGGAGATAGAACTTGTAAACCCCGGTGCTGTGGGTTGTTAGAAACATGTTGATCCTCTTCCTCAATGTCTGTGTTCTCCCCTTTGTGGTGGTTGTTGGGGAGGAGGAGAGGCATGCAACTGAGTCAGCACGTTTGCAATAATTATGGTTGGACTTTGGGGGGCGGTTGCATGGGGTGAAGGGATAGAAGCAGTGTGCACCTGGGGAGGAAGGTGCTCTTCAATGGTAATCCCCTCAAGTGAGGAAGATCCCAGATGTGTGGGTACCCCTTGTGTGGTTGCTTCAGGCTCCTGTTGAGAGGAATCCTGAGCGGCTATGGCTGGAAGAGTCCTGATATCCACTAGGGGGTTATAACCAGTGGATATATCCTGCGTTTGTGTTGCAGGGGCATCCTCAGGGGACTCATTTCCCTGAGTAGCCGTTTTGGGTTTCTTTTTGGTGGGTTTGGTGGGGACTTTGGTTCTGATGGAGGAAGCTGTGGGTTCCCTGTGCTTGGGCTTTAGCATTCAGGCAGCTTCTTTGAGTGTAAGGTCGGAGTATACCTCAGCCAAAAAAGCTGGTGCAGGGACTCCAAGGCCAACAAGGCCATCAGATTTTAGTTCATCCAAAATAATGACCCTTAGAAACCTGGGATATAATGGCCATCGGTTTGCCACAGGTTTCTGAGCCAAGTTCTTTATTTCTAGGAACACAATTTCAGAAAAAATTAACGGTTGGTGTTCTAGAATAGAATACAATACCTGTTGCCAGTGGGATGAGATTTGATCCCAAGAAGATGTCCTGGAGGCTAAGCAGACATTTACCATGTGAAAAATAAGTTTTCAGGTCATGGAAATGTTTCTTTAGAACGGTTGTAGCTCGAAGATCACCTTCATACCCATGATTGATAAAGGACATATCGGTTATGCCCTTTGGGTATGCAGTCACAGCGGTGGAATCGTGTAGATGTAATGCCCGGCGAATAATGTCGGCTGTAACGACCACTGGTTTCTGGTTGATAAGGAGACTGAACAGAGATCTGACCGGTAGACTCATCGGTATGAACAGAAGCATTTGACCAGAATTGACTGAGGGATTCAGGGTAAATGGTTGGATTCATGAGAAAGGCTGTGCGATATGGGGAATCCACCATTAAGTCAATGGCATTATCATATGTTCCAGAAAGCCGACTTTGTAAGGTAAGCAACGCAGTTGTGTCGTTGTTTCAGACTCATGGTCGCCATGTTTGAGAGAGAAGGTTCAGAAAATAACGGCTAATGAAACATCAGAGAAGAGGAAAGGTATTTATAGGGTAGGGGTGAGAAAAGGACTGAAGGGTTGTGGTGTTAGTCATCAGTAGTTTTAAACCGACTGTTGACATGGTATTACCCTATCAGACGTTGAAACAGCTGAAGTCGTGGTGTTAGGCATCAGTAGTTAGAAAACTACTCAAAGCCGTGGTTTTGACTTCAGATGATGAAACAACTGAGGACTTGGTGTTTGTTATCAGTAGTTGTGAAACTACTGAAGACAGTGGTTTTGTCATCAGTTGTTGTAAACAGCTGAAGACTTGGTATTAGTCATCAGTAGTTAGAAAACTACTCAAGACTGGGTTTGCTTCAGTTGTTTAGAATGAAACAGCAGTTGTTGAAACAACTGAAGAGAAAGTTCTCTTCAGTAGTTTTCGTCAATTCATAGCCTTCAGCTGTTTCATACTGTCCTCAACACTTACTCATCAGACTTTGCATCTGCTTTTCAGGTGTTTCATAAGACGTCAGTACTTATCTGTTTGTACTGATTTCAGTAGTTGTAACTACATCAGTAGTTGTAACTACATCAGTAGTTTGGAACAGATAAAGTACTTCAGTACTTGTGAGGCATTTAGCCATCAGTAGTTATAAAAACTACTGAAGGTGAAAGGACTCATCAGTACTTATATGGACATGGGTACCAATGATCACCAGTAATTACTACTGAAATCATCAGTAGTTGTCACTTATTCTAGCTGCAACATACCAAGCCTTAACACAAGGTTTGGAAAATAGAACTATCCAAAGGCTTAGTAAAAATATCTGCAAGCTCATCACCACTTAGGATCACCAGACCTTTTTAAAGCAATCCTACTGGAGTTGATCTGGGCACTTACGCCATTTATAATGGAGTCATTTAATAGTCTCTGTAATGCCATAATCCAGAAGTTGGTTCTGAAGCCAGAGTACCTCAGAAGTACAACTTGCAGCAGCAATGTACTCGGCTCAGCAGTGGATGTAGCAACAGATGTTTGTTTCTTACTCTGCCAAGAAATCAAACATTGCCTAGGAATTGACAACCACCAGAAGTTGACTTTCTAGTTAACTTGCACCCTGCATAGTCACTATCTGAAAAAGCAACTAATTTGCAAGAGTGTCCAGTGGAATACCATAACCCAGAGATTGTGTACCTTGCAAATATCTAAAGATTCTCTTGACTGCAATCAAATGAGACTCTTTAGGAGCACCTGAAATCTAGCACAAACACATGTAGCAACATAATATCTGGTCTAGAAGCTGTTAAATACATCAAGGACCCACTCATACATCTGTAAAGCGTTTCATCAACAGCTTTACCTTTCTGATCAGCATCCAGTTGTGTGGTGTTGCACATGGAGTAGAACAGGGCTTACAGTTTTGTAAATCAAACTTATTCAAAAGATCTTTGTATTTTTGACTGATGAATAAAAGTTCCATCAGCCTTTTGTTTGATTTGCAAGCCTAGAAAGAACTGTAATTCTCCCATTGCACTCATTTCAAACCTCTTTTTCATTAATGTTGTAAAATCATCACACAACTGGGGATCAGAGGATGCAAAAATATATCATCAACATAAATCTGAACAAGTAGCTTATGCTGATCCACCTTCTTAATAAACAAAGTTTTATCAATGGAGCCTCTAGTGAAATTATTCTTAAGAAAAAGTAGAGAGTGTCTCATACCAGGCTCTAGGAGCTTGTTTCAACGCATAAAGAGCCTTATCAAGTTTATACACCCATTCAGGATGTTTATTATCCTCAAAGCCTGGTGGTTGACACACATAAACTTCTTCCTTTATTTTACCATAACAAAAGGCACTTTTGAAAAACTTTAAGATTGTGGAATGCAGCATAGGCTAAGAACAATCTGATTGCCTCTAGTCTGGCTACAGGGGCAAAGTTTCATCATAGTCAATACCTTCTTCTTGTGAAAACCCCTGTACAACCAGTCTAGCCTTGTTCTTAACAATAAGCCCATTTCATCAGTTTTGTTCCTAAACACCCATTTAGTGCCTATTGCACACCTACCTGGGGGAAGAGGAACCAGTTCCCACACTTGCTGTTTCTTGAACTGAAGTAGCTCAAGCTGCATAGCTTCAACCCATCCATTGTCTCTCAAAGCAACATGGTAGTTCTTTGGCTCTAGCTGACTGATGAAGAGAGCATAGAAGCAGAAGTTAGACAATTGACTTCTGGTTGAAACACCAGCATTGATATCACCAATAATCTGAGACATGGGGTGATTCTTTAGTTCTTGATAAACATGAGATCTGTGCAAGTGTTTGTAGAACCTTCAGCAGCAGCAGATGTTGATGTAGACTCTTGAAACCAAGAATTAGATCGTAACTCAAAAGATGTAGAGGAAACAAGATCTCATCAGCATTTGTTATGGATGGAACTGCTGAAGCTATAGGAACATCAAATTTAGCAGACACAGGTAGTTGGTCACTAAACTTGAATAGGTGAGTATTGATATTATCATCATCATCATCAATACCACCAGGTGGAAGACATGCTGCAGAAGATGATTTATCCACAGGATCTGCAACAGCTGGAGGTGATAAGGAACATATTGCAGTATGTCCAAATCAAACAACCACAGGGTTTTGTGGAATCTGTCCAAAGGAGATTTATTAAACTTCACATGCAAGTATCTTCAACTATCTTTGTTCGGCAGTTGAAGACTCTGTATGCCTTGCATGTAGATGAATAACCACAAAAATACCCTGCATCCACTTTAGGATCAAATTTATGGAGTTGATCCTTTGTGTTGAGATAAAACAGGGACACCCAAATGCTTTGAAAAATGAAATTAGAGGAGCCAAGTGATGGAGAACTTCATATGGAGTCTTCATCAACCTCCGATTTACTAAAACTCTATTTTGCACATAGCAAGCTGTGCTAACAGCTTCAGCCCAAAAGGTCAGTGGCAAACCAGAGTCAGCCAACATGGACCTTGCAGCTTCAATGAGGGTCCTGTTCTTTCTCTCCACTACTCCTTTTGTTCTGGAGTCCTTGGGATGCTAAACTGCCTTTTGATTCCCTTTGAAAGATAGAAGTCATCAAGTGTATGATTTATGAATTCAGTTCCATTGTCACTCCTAATACACTTGACTGGAAGGAAATACTGCTTCTCAATATACAACACAAAGTGAATAATCTTCTGAGCAACCTCATCCTTTGAATGTAGAAAGAAAGTCCATACAAATCTGGAGTAATCATCCACAATTACCAGACAGTATTTCTTCTTTGCCATGCTCATTACTCTCACAGGACAAATAGATCCATATGCAGTAATTGCAAGCAGGCAGTGGACTTAGGCTCTTCAATAGGAGGGAATGAGACTTTGTGTTGTTTTCCTTTTAAACAAGCACTGCAGGTTTCATCACAGTGGAACTCCTTTATTGGTAAGCCTCTGACTAAACTATTAGGATAAGCTGATTCATGTTTTTGAAATTAACATGACCCAGCCTTCGTGCCACAGTTTAGATTCTTGAGAAGAGGCTTTGGAAAATAGGCAAGGATTGCCTCTGAGATCTATTTTCTTGGAAAGATCTAAGGCATACACTCTTCCTGTCCTGTTGGCTCTCAGGAGAGTGTGATCATCCAACACCTTATCAATCAAATGCAGAACTTTGGATGACAGAATCCTACAGTTCTGATTGGTGAAAAGAGCAACATGGCCTTTATCACACATTTGACTGACACTCAAGAGATTGTACTTGAGATTTTCCACATGATTAACATCATCAAACTTGATTTCTCCATTGGAGACAAGCCATTTCCAATGATGTAACCCCTAGCATCATTGCCAAAAGAAACAAAGCCCTTCTTTCCTTGAGAGTAGTCATGAAGAAGAGAACTGTTCCCAGTCATGTGCATAGATCCCCCACTGTCTACATACCAGATGCTACTTTGGCATGTTGAGAACCCTGCAATAAAAACAATCAGTTAGTTTTAGAGACCCAAACCTTTTTGGTTTTGGGCCTGGTCTCATCAACAGATGGTAAACTAACAGGTTTATTAGTAACAACAGCTTGAGAGGAAGAAGATGGTGAAGAGAGGAATCCTTTGGCTTGGATCTCCTTTTCTGTGGTTTCAACATAGGAGCATCTAATTGGTTAACTCTACCCAACAGATGTTGAACCATCATAACCAGCTGTGTCTGATTTTATGATAAAGCTTTCAGCTCATCAGACACATTGCCAGTGGAGTTTGATAAGTTCCTATGTTGCACCTTCTTCTTCTGAGCACTCTCAGCTGTCACCTGTTTAACCCTTCCTTTTTGGATTTCTTTGAGGACTTAAGGGTTACAGGATTTGATGTTGCTGATACAAATGTGGTCTCAAACTCAGTTTTCATTTTTACCATTTTCTCTTTAATTTCTTCTTTTTGTTTGAGTTTGGAACCTCTTTTGTACCAGCAATCATCTGTAAGATGATTGAACAAACCACATACTTCACATGGTTTCTTCTTCATCTAGGTTGATCATCAACTAAAGAGGGTGAAGCAACTGAAGACTTGTTCTTCAGTGCTTTGGAAGCATTGTTTGCTTTCTTGACTGCCTCTTTAGTAGTCTTCAAACTCTTTCTACTGACAGTTTTCTTCTCTTCAGTACTGGCAGTAGTTGGAGTTTGAACTTCAGGTGTTAAATCCTACTCTCTAGTCCTTTCAGGACTTTCAGAATTAACTCCTGAGTTGATCAACTCATTGATCATGTAAGTGTCAGCATTGAACCATCAACATCAGCTGATAGGTTCTGAGAGAGCTTGATGCTGACTTCTACTTCTGATTGTGTTGTATCAGAAAGTAATCACATGATGAGATGGATTGGTTATTACTCTCACCATCAGATTCTACATCTGCTCTTGGAGTAAAATCTGTAGGTGGAGCAGTGTGATTGTACCAATGCCAAACTTCACATTGGAAGCAGATTGCTTACTAAGAAGCATTTCAAAACCTTTGCATGATTGTACCCATCTATCACACTCTACCTGGGTAACTGCAAGGGTTTCTTTGAGATCTTTATACTTCTCTAGAAGTATCTTTTCCCTAGCCTTATCATCAGTTATTTGGCATTTCAGTTTGTAAATCTCATCATTTTTATTATTAAGCACAGACTCAAACTCAGCTTTGCTTTTGGAAATTAGTTGTTCTAGCTCAATGTTCTTATTGATTAAAGCTACATTTGCTTCTCTAATAGATGCAAATGCTGCTATGCATGGTTCAGAACATAATTTGGCTTTTGCCTCAGAGGATACCTGTGATACCTTTGATGTAGAGGCATTAATGGATGAAGAATCAGCAGAATCCAAAGCCATAAGAGCTAGATTTCCAAAAGGACTTTCACACCATGTTGACCAGCACCTGAGAACAGTTGTTCATGACCAGACAAGTCATCTGGTAAACTTCTCCAGTCAACAACTCCTGGGGTGAAGAAGCTGTGTTGTTGAGGTTGATTTGTTGATGAGATTGGGAAGGTTGTGGTTCAAGCAATGCTTGTGGTTGTTGTGCAATTGGAGCTTGAACAGGATTTGGTTGAGGCATATAATAGCAGAGATAAGGATATGACATTTGACCCTGGTGAACAAAGTATGCGGGAGATCTAGGATGTGAATGATGACCAGAACCAGCAGGATGTTGCCCTCTGTTTTGTGGACTAGTACTAGGAAAAGTCACAAAGGGTGCAGAAGAGTTAGATCCAGTTGATCTACACTCTCTTGCAAAGTGTCCTAGCCTTTGGCATTTGTGACACCTCAACTTACTCTTGTCAAAACCAACTTTGGTTTTACCGGAGAGTCCAGGAAATTTCCTGCCAGTTCTCTTATAGAACTTCTGAGATCTGATATTAATCAATGCCATTTGGCTCAGAATATCCATCTCTTCTAGATCATCATCAGCAATTCCTTTCAGATCATCCATAATGAAGCATAAATTGTCACTATTACTGCCAGAATGACTCTCAATACCAACAAATGCATGATCAGAACTATTTGAAGAGAATCTATATGCTCATCATAATTGATTTCAGATGAAGAATATTCTGACTCATGACCACCAAGGCAGTATTGCCTGGTACAAAGTCATCAGTGAGCTTTCCTGAAGATGACAGTTTCCTTTTCTGCTCTATCTCTCTTTCAAATGTAAGCAGTTTCCCATGAAGTTGGGTGAGAGATAGGCTATTCAGATTTGCATTGGAGCGTAGGACAATAGTGTATGTGTCCCATCTCTCAGGCAGTGATCTGAGGAATCTGTTGTTCATCTGGCTATTGGTGTATTCATGTTTCACCATTTTCAGCTCAGATATCAAGCAGGAGAAACGCTCAAACTGTTGAGTGAGTGTCTCACCCTTTCTATGAGAGATGTCTCATATTGTTGGGCAAGGATTTCTCTATTGTTTGCTAAGACCTCATCTGTGCCACCGAATTGTTCCTTCAGGCATTCCAGAGATCATGAGCAGTTTCATGGTGCATAAGCCCAGAATAGATTTCATTAGGCAGTGCCATGGCCAGAATTCCATGGGCTTTAGCATCAATCTCAAATAGTTTCCGATCTTTATCAGAGTATTGTTCCTTCTTCTTCGGAACCATTTGATTGGTTTCCGGATTGTTCACCATAGGCTTATGTCGTCCATGTACCACAGATGTCCAACAACCAAAACTGTTAACAGACAGGTGATGACGCATTCTTCGTTGCCATATGTTATACTCGGTCCTAACCAGCATCGGAGGCTTGGTTGAGGAACTGGTATTGTGAGGATCATTAGAAGGAGTCGTCATCTCAGATTCAATCAAATTCGATTAAGCTAAACCATTTTAGAACAAAACACAACAACCAATTGAACCAGAAGATCTCAAAAGAAATGAACGAAAGCGACAGAAATTCAATAATCTATAACCAGTTCTTGCGAATACGCTAATTCAATCAAACACAGATATCAATTAGCAGTTTCAATGATCAATTGTTAGATCGATCAATGATTAACCAGCTCTGATACCACTTGTTAGGATCAGTGATCTATATTTGATTGATTTGAGAGTATAGCAGCGGAATTCAAACAATGAATTAGTCGATTCACAAGAACGAACGACATTCAATGAAGAACAAAGACCGTTATAGAGAGAGAATTCTGCAAATATATTTCATTCAATATTCGCTTTCGTGGTAACAGAATGTCACACTTACAATTAGGTCGACACCTCTTATATAAGAGATGTGACGTCTGCTGATGTCACTTGATAGTGACAACTAACAGATTTATTACAACTGAAACACAACTACTGAAGATGTCAAAACAGCTGACATCTCCTTACAAAAATGCTAAGTGTTATCAGTTGTTATAACTACTGAAAACATAAAACTACTGAAACTACAACGACTGAAGAACAAGCTCTTCAGTCGTTTTACAAAACTACTGAAAGTAAAAATATAAAACTACTGATATCACAACTACTGAAGAAGTACTCTTCAGCTGTTGTGACAAACTACTGAAACTTCAGTAGTTTGTCTTCAGACTTGAACTTCAGATGTTTCATCAGCTGATGACTTCAGTAGATATCATCAGCTGATGTCTTCAGTCTTTATCTTCAGACTTTGTACATCAGTTGTTGATTTTTAGCACTTGTAAACTCTTCAGCTGTTGTACTTCAGTACTTTGGTCTTTCAGCTTCAGCACTTGTGTTCTTCAGCTGTTCAGCTTCAGTACTTGTGTTCTTCAGCTGTTCAGCTTTAGTACTTGTGTTCTTCAGCTGTTGTACTTCAGCACTCTAGTTCTTCAGCTGTTGAAGTCTTCAGCACTTGATCTTCAGCTGTTGAAGTCTTCAGCACTTGTCAAACTGCTAATGAAGCTTTCAGCAGTTGTTGTGATACCATGTGGGACTTAGAGGTTTTCTGATCTTGGCTCATTGGTTCTTTTGGTCCACAGAGGTCCTGAATTGGAACCTATAGTTTGATGGGAATATGATTACAATTCCCATCAACTAACTCTTCTCAGAGGGCAACAACAAAGGGTACATGTCATCCAAGGTCACACACTGGATTTCCTGTCTACCAAGGATCTATACAAGCTTCTTAGCACCACATCAGGGAAGAACAAGGAGACACACAAATATTTGCTCTCCTTGGTGCTGAATGTTTTGAGAAGTCAAGATAAGTGAAGTTTTGGTAGCATCAGCCTAGGGGGAGTTTGTTGGATCAAGAAGAAGGCTAATGCAACCAAAACTAGATCACTTAAATTATTTTGGTGCCGCATGCAAAGGCTTCCGAAGCTTATCAGGAACTTCTGAAGGTTGTAGAGTTCTTCCTAAGACAAAGGGAAGGTCCAACTTCCGAAGACAGAATTCTACTTCCAAAGACAAATGCATACTTCCGAAGTTCAAGACTTAGAAGAATAAAGTAAAGATCACTTCCAAAGTATGATGAATAGAAGAAGTCTCCAAGCCTTGGAAGAAGTAGCCTCTTCCGAATTATAAAGTGGCTTCGAAGTACTTACTCTTCGAAGCCATTTAACCTTCGGAGATACTGCTATACCAGTGGACACAAGTATGTCTCTGACACTTCGCTGCAGACTTCTGATACAGCTGGCTTCTTCCTAAAGAACCATGTTATTGACCATACTTTATTCCACTGTTTACCTTCTCATAATAGTATAGTGTTAGGATCTCAGCATCTAGTTTGATCAATTAGATTGGATTTGCAGTGGAATGAGCTCACGAATTAACAAATTTAAACAAGAACACACGAAATTTATCAATGAAACAGTGTTTGTTATAGAGAGAGAATTTTTGCCAAAAGGAATATATTCATTCAATATATGCTTCGGCTGGCTTTCGCGCCACGTTACAATTAGGTCATCTTTCCTTTTATAAGGGAAGCTGACGTCAGCTGATGTCACTTGACAGTGACATCTAACTGTTATTTAACTACTGAAAGTTAACCCAACTACTGAAGATGTCAAACAGCTAACATCTTCTTACAAAAATACCAAGTGTTAACTATCACTACAACTACTGAAAAGAAACTACTGAAACAACAACGACCGAAAAACATGCTCTTCAATCATTTTACAAGTACTGAAATAGAAAAGAAAACTACTGAAAGGAAACCATCACAACAACTGAAGAGTGCTTCTTCAGCTGTTGTGACAAACTCTGAAGGCTTCAGTACTTGTACTTCTTGAACTTCAGTTGTTGTCATCAGCTGATGTCTTCACCTGATGTCTTCAGTCTTTGTACTTCAGCTATTGATCTTCAGTACTTTAGTCTTCAGCTGTTGAAGTCTTCAGTCTTTGTACTTCAGCTGTTGATCTTTAGTACTTTAGTCTTCAGCTGTTGAACTTTAGACTTTGGTCTTCAGCTGTTGAAGTCTTCAGTACTTTAGTCTTCAGCTGTTGATCTTCAGACTTTGTCAAACAACTGATCAAGTCTTCAGCAATTGTTGTGATGTCTTGTGGGACTTAAAGGTTTTTCTGATCTGGCTCATTGGATCTTTTGGTCCAACAACCTCCCCCTGAACCAATGCAGCCAAAACCTTTAAGCTTATTGAAGATGTCCCACTTATTATGGCAGAAAGATTGGTCTTTTTGTCTTCTTGATCAACTCAGAAGTGACCCTTGTAAGCACAGGCCTGGGAAGAAGTCTCAATGATCTGTTTGGCAAAGGATGGATGGAAACTCTGTCTTGGGGAACTGGACACAGAGCTGTTACCCCATCCATGAGATCTACTTCCCAAATATGAGTCTGTAAGACTCCCTTGTATAGGCCTTAAGAAAGGTTATTTGTTCCTCCATGGTAAGCTCTTCTGTTTCTCCTTCAAAGAGTGATTCTGGCCCATAGTACTCAGAGAGGTATTTGACCTGCTTCCCATTTTTTAGCTCCATAGTTGTTATGATTCTATATGCGAATTCATCTGGGTGAATACCCTCTAAGAACAGCTGGAGCTCATTCTTTCTAACTTCCTCAAGCCTCCTGTACACTAACCCCTTTTTCACCACTTTATTCTCCAGCATCTTTTGTGGGGTCAATTTAGCTTTATAGGCTTTCTTGAAGTCATCTAGGATCTCCCAAGGTGGTACTACAAAGGCCAATGAGATCACTTCATCCACAATATTCTTTACTTGACCAATGTATCTCTGTGGAATATTTTTCTTTTGAATCCTATGAGACAACCTGGGATCAGGCCAAATCCTCACTCTCTCTTTTTGATATTGAAAGGTATGTCTGAGAGTGTATAATCTCTGAGCATGTTTCTTCATATTGATGATTAAAGATGTGGCAACGTATGCTTTGTCGACTCTTCTCAACAATTCCTCATCATGTTGTTTGTGAAGCTCTTCTTCTTCTAACTTCACTTTCACAATTTGCCTTTTGAGATTTAGGAGTAATTGTTGGAGAGTGACTTATGGCCTTAGGCAACTGTATAACATCTGAGATTGGCAGCATGTCTTCATCTTCATCATTACCTTCTTCTTCCTCTTCTAGCCTCAGTACCCTTCTCTTCCTCTTCTGGGGTACATCATCGGCTATTGGTTTTGTGGGTAAGGGAATTGGTTAGTGGGTTATGGTTGTGGTGGTTTTGGTATGGGAATTTTGCAGGTTGTTCTAGCATTTTGGATGTAAGTGAGGCTTTGGATTGTTTGACCAGTTCAGTCTTGTTCCCAGCACCAGCTTCATCCAAGGCTTCAATGACCAGCCCTTTGGTATATACTTCAGACGAACAGATCTTGGTGGTTATTGCCAAGATGTTGTCCCTGGACCATGACTTGATTTCAATCAATGATCTTCCAAGATACTTAGCTATAAACCTGATCATGATTTCCAGGCTTTCCCTTTCCAACACACTGTAGCCGGCCCATCTTGATTGTATCTCTTCTATTTCCAGCCTTCTGATCTTAGAGTCTAATGTGGTTGTGTCATGACCATGTCTAAATGGCTGATCTATATTTTATCCATTGATCTGCTATGAGCTTCATTAACATCTTTAACAAGGTCTTCTAATGATTTTTCTTCATCAGCTCTTGACTCAGCACTTTTCTTTCTTTTATATGTAATCAGTTGTTCTGAGATTAGTTCTTTCTCAACCTCCTTCTCTTTTTCAGGCTCTTTCTCAGCATCAGCTCTCTTTCTTTTCTTGTCTTTCACTGCCTTAGACTTTTGCAGTCTCCCCCTTTTTGGTTGCATTGGAATCAGGGGTTTGGAAGGCAGAAAGAGATTTATGAACAACATCATTAATGAGGGTTTGTAGATTTGAGGGAATCCTCTCATCAATGGCTTTATGCACTATGTCAGTGATGATGGGAGTGATGAGAGGTAAGGATTTTTGAAAGATAGCAACCATCTGCTCAGAGGGGTTCTGTCCCTGAGAGGTGGTGCTAAAAGTAGAGGCTGGTGGCTTAGTTATGTGTGTAGGCTCAGTGTTTGGTGAACCTTCAATTCAAGGTGCCATCTGTGGGGTTATTGGGGCAGATGGTCTTTGATCCTGAGAGATTTTGGCCAACAGCTCTTTAAGTCTGCTCACCTCATTCTCTAGGATGGTATTGTAGGCTAGAACATCATAGAAAAAGCCCAGGTCATCATCAGTCTGTGTAGAATCACCTACCTCCTGATTGAATCAGAATGTACATGCTCTGAGTGTAGATCAGTAGTAGCATGTGCCCCTTGTTCTTGGTACTGGGGACTTCCTGCCTCAGGACTATGTCCTTCATTGGCAGTTGCCTCTTGTGAGGTCTTATGGATAATACCAGCTTCATCTTGATCATTGCTGAATCAGTAGAAATCCAGCCTTACCAAAAGTTCTAATCTCCTTTTCTACACTTGGAGATTGAACATTGTAACCCCTGTGTTGTGGGTTATCAGAAGCACTTTGGTCCTCCCCCTCAATGGTTGAGGTATTCCCAGTTGTAATTGGTTTCTGGGGAGGGGGTGAGGAGTGCAACTAACTCAACACTTTTGCAACTATCAGTGTAGGACTTTGAGGGGCGGTTGCATGTGGAGATTGGGTAGAAGCAGATTGCACCCGGGGTGAGAAGTGCTCTTCAATGGTAACCCTCTCAATTGAGATAGGTTCTAGTAATGTGGTTTCCCCAATTGTGGTTGCAACAGGATCCTGTTGAGACGATACCTGTGCGGCTTTAGCAGGATGAGTCTTTGACATAACTGGGGGGTTAGAACCAATATGTTCTTCCTGTATTGGTGGTACAGGGGCGTCCTCAGGGAACTCATCTCCCTAAGTAACCTTTTTGGGTTTTTGTGTTTTGGGTTTGGTGGGGACTTTAGATCTGGAAGTGGAGGCTGTGGCTTCCCTCTGCTTGGGTTTTAGCAGCCGGGCAGCCCCTTTGAGAGTAGGGTCTGTGTTATGTCGGGAGTATACCTCAACTAAAACAGCTGGAGCAGGGACTCCAACACCAACAAGTCCATCAGATTTTAGCTGATTTAAAATAATGGCCATCAGAAACCGAGGATAAAGTAGCCATCTATTTGCCATAGGTTTCTGAGCCAGATCATTTAGTTCCATAAAACTATCTCTGAAAAATTTAGATTTTGTTGCTCAAAGATAGAATACAATACCTGTTGCCATCGGGAAGACACCTGATCCCAAGAAGATGTCTTCGAAGCTAGGCAGACATTCACCATGTGAAAAATAAGTCATTCTGCATCATGGAAGTGCTCTTCAGTATGGTTGTAGCACTTATGTCGCCTTCATTCCATTATTAATGAAAGACATATCAGTGGTGCCTTTCGGGTATTCTTTAGGATAGTTGCCATCATGCAATTTAGGGTATTGTGAATGATGTCTGTAGTGATGAGCACCTGTTTCTGGTTTACCAACGACTGTAGAGTGATTTGGTTATCATTCTCACCAGTGATTATAGAAACGTTGGTCCAGAACTGGGATAAGTTAGGATATATGGTAGGATTCATAAGAAAGGCTGTTCGGTACGGGGAATCCACCATAAGATCGATGGCAGTGTCAAACTTGTTCCAGAAGGCTGATTTTGTAAGGTAGGCAACACAGTTATGTCAGGGTTTGAGTTTCATGGTCGCCATTGTTGAGAGAGAAAAGGTTTGAAAACGGCTAATAAAACGTTTGGCTACAAGTACAGGTAGTTATAGGGTATGGGTTATAAAACAACTGAAGGGTTTGGTGTTAATCATCAATAGTTTTAAACGAATGATGACGTGGTATTAACCTTCAGAGTTTGAAACAACTGAAGTGTTGGTTTTAGGCATCAGCAGTTATAAAACTACTGAAAACCATGGTTTTGACTTCAGATGTTGGAAACAGTTGAGGACTTGGTGTTAGTCATCAGTACTTGTGAAACTACTGAAGACATGGTTTTGTCATAGTTGTTGTAAACGACTGAAGACTTGGTGTTAGTCATCAGTAGTTGTGAAACTACTGAAGACATTGGTTTTGCTTCAGTTGTTTAAGATGAAACAGCAGTTGTAAAACAACTGAAGAGAAAATTCCCATCAGTAGTTTTCGTCAATTCTTAGCTTTTCAGCTGTTTCATACTGTCCTCAACACTTACTCATCAGTCTTTTTGGTTGTTTTCAGTTGTTTCATAGGACATCAGTACTTATCTGTTTTACTAACATCAGTGGTTATAACTACATCAGTAGTTTGTAACAGAATCAGTACTTATTTGTGACATGTTTACTAATGATCATCAGTACTCGTTTACTGAGATCATCAGTAGTTGTCACTTATTCGAGCTGCAGCATACCAAGCCTTAACACTAGGTTTTGCAAAGTTGAATTATCCAAAGGCTTAGTAAAAATGTCTGCAATCTCATCAGCACTAGGCACAAACTTTGGATCAATCAGACCTTTTTCAAAGCAATCCTTGATAAAATGGTGTCTGATCTCTATATGTTTGGTCCAAGAATGCTAGACAGGATTCTTGACAATGCAAAGAGCCAAAGCACTATCCATTAATAATGGAGTCTTAGTCTTTGTAATGCCATAATCCAAAAGTTGGTTCTAAAGCCAGAGTACCTGAGAAGTACAGCTTGCAGCAGCAATGTACTCTGCTTTAGCAGTGGATGTAGCAATAGATGTTTGTTTTTTACTCTGCCAAGAAATCAAACAGTTGCCTAGGAATTGACATCCACCAGAAGTTGACTTTCTAGTTAACTTACACCCTGCATAGTCACTATCAGAAAAAGCAACTAATTTACAAGAGTGTCTAGTGGAATACAATAAACCTAGAGATTGTGTACCTTGCAGATATCTAAAGATCCTCTTGACTGCAATCAAATGAGACTCTTTAGAAGTAGCCTGAAATCTAGCACAAACACAAGTTGCAAACATAATATTTGGTCTAGAAGCTGTTAAGTACATCAAGGACCCAATCATACATCTGTAAAGTGTTTCATCAACAGCTTTACCTTTCTGATCTGCATCCAGTTGAGTGGTGTGGCACGTGGGAGTAGAACAGGGCTTACAGTTTTGTAAATCAAACTTATTCAAAAGATCTTTTGTATATTTAGACTGATGAATGAAAGTCCCATCAGCCTTTTGTTTGATTTGCAATCCAAGAAAGAACTGTAATTCTCCCATTGCACTCATTGCAAACTTCTTTTGCATTAATTTGGTAAAATCATCACATAATTGGGGATCAGAGGATGCAAAAATAATATCATCAACATAAATTTGAACAAGTAGCTTATGCTAATCCACCTTCTTAATGAACAAAGTTTTATCTATGGAGCCTCTAGTGAAATTATTTTGAAGAAGAAAATCTGATAATGTCTCATACCAGCTCTAGGAGCTTGTTTCAACCCATAAAGAGCCTTATCAAGCTTGTATACCCAATCTGGATGTTTATTGTCCTCAAAACCTGGTGGTTGACACACATAAACCTCTTCTTTTATTTTACCATATAAAAATGCACTTTTAACATCCATTTGAAAAACTTTAAGATTGTGGAATACAGCATAGGCTAAGAACAATCTAATTGCCTCCAGTCTGGCTACAAGAGCAAAGGTTTCATCATAATCAATACCTTCTTCCTGTGCAAACCCCTGAACAACCAGTCTGGCCTTGTTCTTAACAATCAGCCCATTTTCATCTGTTTTATTCCTAACACCCATTTAGTGCCTATTGCACACTTACCTAGGGGTAGAGGAACCAGTTCCCACACTTGCTGCTTGTTGAACTGAAGTAGCTCAAGCTGCATGGCTTCAACCCATCCATTATCTCTCAAAGCAACATGATAGTTCTTTGGCTCTAGCTGACTGATGAAGGGAGCATAGAAGCCGAAGTTAGACAATTGACTTCTGGTTGAGACACCAGCATTGATATCACCAATGATTTGAGACATGGGGTGATTCTTCAGCTCTTGGTACACAATAAGATCAGTGCAAGTGTTTGTAGTCGGTTCAGCAGCAACAAATGTTGATCTGGATTCTTGAAACCAAGTATGAGATGGCAAGTCAAATGATGTAGAGTAATCAGAAATCTCAACAGCATTTGTTGTGGATGGAGCTGCTGAAGCTACAGGAACATCAAGTTTAGCAGACTCAGGCAGTTGTCACTAAACTTGAATAGGTGAGCACTGATATTATCATCATCATCAATACCACCAGGTGGAGAACTGTTGACAGGAGCAACAGCTGAAGCCTGATAAGGAACATATTGCAGTATGTCCAAATCAAATAACTCCATAGGGTTTTGTGGAATCTTGTCCTTTGGAGATTCATTAAACTTCACATGTAGAGTATCTTCAACTATCTTTGTTCTGCAGTTGAAGACTCTGTATGCCTTGCAAGTAGATGAATAACCAACAAAATACCCTGCATCCACCTTAGGATCAAATTTATGGAGTTGATCCTTTGTGTTGAGAATGAAACAAGGACACCCAAAGGCTCTGAAAAATGAAATTAGAGGAGCCAAATGATGTAGAACTTCATATGGAGTCTTCATCAACCTCTGATTTACTAAGGCTCTATTCTGCACATAGCCAGTCGTGTTAACAACTTCAGCCCAAAAGGTCAGTGGCAAACCAGAGTCAACCAACATGGACCTTGCAGCTTCAATTAGGGTCTGTTCTTTCTCTCTACTACTCCATTTTGTTCTGGAGTCCTTATTGTTTCTGAATTTTGTTCCATTATCACTTCTGATACACTTGACAGATAGGGAATACTGCTTCTCAACATACAACACAAAGTTTATAATCGTTTGAGTAGCCTCATCCTTTGAATGCAAGAAGAAAGTCCATACAAATCTGGAGTAATCATCCACAATTACCAGAAAGTATTTCTTCTTTGCCATACTCATTACTCTCACAGGACCAAAGATATCCATGTGTAGTAATTGCAAGCAGGCAATGGACTTAGGTTCTTCAATAGGAGGGAATGAGACTTTGTGTTGTTTTCCTTTCAAACAAGCAGTGCAGTTGTCTTCACATCTAAACTCCTTCATAGGCAATCCCCTTACTAAACCATGATGTATCAGCTGATTCAAGTTTTAAAGATTCACATGACCCAGCCTTCTATGCCATAGAATAGATTCTTGAGGAGAAGCCTTGGAAAATAGGCAAGGATGGCCTTTGAGATCTATTTTCTTGGAAAGATCTAAGGCATGCACTCTTCCTGTCCTGTTGGCCCTCAGAGAGTATGATCATCCAACACTTATCAATCAAACTCAGAACTTTGGATGACAGAATCCTATAGTTCTGACTGGTGAAAAGAGCAACATGGCCTTTATCACACATTTGACTGACACTCAAGAGATTGTACTTGAGATTCTCCACATGGTTAACATCATCAAACCTTATTTCTTCACTGGAGACAAAGCCTTTGCCAATGATGTAACCCTTAGCATCATTGCCAAAAGAAACAAACCCCTTCTTTCTTTGAGAGTAATCATGAAGAAGAGAGCTGTTCCCTGTCATATGCATAGATCCTCCACTGTCTACATACCAGATGCTACTGTGGCATGTTGAAGAACCCTGCAATCATAATAAATTAGTTAGTTTTTGAGACCCAAACCTTTTTGGTTTTGGGTCTGTTCACATCAACAGATGGTAAACTAACAGATTTGCTATGAAGAACAGCCTGAGGGGATGGAGATGGTGAAGAAGAAGAATCCTTTGGCATGGATTTTCTTCTCTGTGGTTTCAGCACAGGAGCATCTAATTGGTTGACTCTCCATAATAGATGTTGAACCATCATAACAAGTTGTGTCTGATTCTGTGATAAGGCCTTCAGCTTATCAAACACTTTAGTGCGTGAGATTGATGGATTCCTGTGTTATACCATCTCCCTTTGAGCAACCTCAGCTGTTGCTTGATTAACCCCTTCCTTTTTGGTTTCTTTTTGGATTTTGGGGTTACAGGTTTTGATGTTGCTCGTACAAACTTGGTTTCAAACTCAGTTTTCATTTTATCCATTTTCTTTTTAAGGTTCTCATTGTGTTTGAGTTTGGAGCCCTTTTTATACCAGCAATCATGAGTAAGATGATTGAATAAGCCACATATTTCACATGGCTTTTTCTTCATCTTAGGTTGATCATCTGCTGAAGAAGATGAAACTACTAAAGACTTATTCTTTAGCAGTTTGCGATCAGTACTAGCAGTTTTCTTCCTTTCAGTACATGCTTTCTTGATATCTTCTTAGTAGTTTTCCCACCCTTTCTACTGGCAGTTTTCTTCCCTTTAGTACATGTAGTATTTTGGGTTTGTTCTCCAGGTGTTATGACTTGCTCTTTAGTACTTTCAGTACTTTGTGAAATACCACCTGGAGTGATCAACCTTTTGATCATGTGAGTGTCAGCATTTGAACCATCAACATCAGCTGATAGCTTTTGGGAGGAATTAATCCTGACACCAACCTCTATGGTGTTGTATCAGAGAGTAGATCACATGATGAAAAGGATTGGTTATTGCTTTCTCCATCAGATTCTACCTCTGCTCTGGGAGTAAAATCTGTAGGAGGAGCAGTGTGATTATAACCAGTGCCAAACTTCACATTGGAAACAGATTGCTTACTAAGAAGCATTTCAAAACCCTTGCAGGAATGTACCCAACGATCACACTCTACCTGGGTAGCTACAAGTGTTTCTTTGAGGTCTCTATACTTCTCTAGAAGTACCTCTTCCCTAGCCTTATCATCAGTGATTTGGCATTTAAGTTTGTAAATCTCATCATTCTTATCATTAAGCACAGACTCAAATTCGGCTTTTCTTTTGGATATTATTTGTTCTAGCTCAATGTTCTTGTTAATTAAAGCTACATTTGCTTCTCTAATAGATGCAAATGCGGCTATGCATGTGTCAGAACATAGCTTGGCTTTGGCCTCAGAGGATACCTGTGATACCTGTGGTGTGGAGGCATTAGAGGATGAGGTATCAGCAGACTCCAAAGCCATTAGAGCAAGGTTTCCAAAAGGATTATCACCACCATGTTGACCAGCACTAGAAAACAGTTATTCATGACCAGACATATCATTGGTAAACTGCTCCAGCCAACAAACCTGGGGTGAAAAAGCTATGTTGTTGAGGTTGAGATTGTTGATGAGATTAGGAAGGTTGAGGCTCAGGAAGAGCAGGTGGTTGTTGAGCAATGGGTACTTGAACTTGACTGGTTTGTGGCATGTAATAGCAGGGATATGGATATGACATTGGACCCTGAGGGACAAAATATGCAGGAGATAGAGGTTGTGATTGATGACCAGAACTAGCAGGATGTTGCCCTCTATTTTGTTGAATATTACTTGGAAAAGTCACAAAGGGTGCAGAGGAGTTAGATCCATATGATCTACACTCTCTTGCAAAGTGCCCAAGCCTGTGGCATTTATGACACCTCAACTTACTCTTGTCAAAACCAACTTTGGTTTTGCCAGAGAGTCCAGGGAATTTCCTACCAGTTCTCTTGTACAACTTCTGAGATCTGATATTAATCAAGGCCATTTGGCTCAAAATATCCATCTCTTCTAAGTCATCATCAGCTATACCTTTCAAATCATCCATAATGAAGCACAAATTGTCACTATTACAGCCTGACTGACTATCAACACTCATAAATGCATGATCAGAACTGTTTGAAGAGAAATTTATATGCTCAGCATAATTACTTTCTGATGCAGCATATTCTGACTCATGACCGACCAAGGCAGTGTTCCCTGGTACAAAGTCTTCAGTGAGCTTCATGATGATGCCAGTTTCCTTTTCTGCTCTATCTCTCTTTCAAATGTAAGCAGTTCCCATGAAGTTGGGTGAGAGATAGGCTATCCAGATTTGCATTAGAGCGTAGGACAATTGTATATGTGTCCTATCTCTCAGGCAGTGATCTGAGGAATCTGTGGTTCATCTGGCTATTAGTGTATTCATGTTTGACCATTTTCAGCTCAGAGATCAAACATGAAAAACGCTCAAACTGTTGAGTCAGAGTCTCACCCTTCCTATGAGCAAATGTCTCATATTGTTGGGCAAGTATTTCCCTATTGTTTGCTAAGACCTCATCAGTACCACCAAATTATTCTTTCAATGCCTTCCAGAGGTCATGAGCAGTTTCATGATGCATAAGCCCAGAATAGATTTCATTAGGCAGTGCCATGGCCAGAATTCCATGAGCTTTAGCATCAATCTCAAACAGTTTTCGATCCTCATCAGAGTATTTTTCCTTCTTCTTCGGAACCATTTGGTTGGTTTCCGGATTGTTCACCATAGGCTTATGTGGACATGTACCACAGATGTCCAACAACCTAAACTGTAAACAGACAGGTGATGGAGCATTCTTCGTTGCCATATGTTATACTCAGTCCTAACCAGCATCGGAGGCTTGGTTGAGGAACCAGTATTGTGAGGGTCATTAGAAGGAGTAGTCATATTTAGAATTCAGACAAATTCAAGGTAAACAAATTAAATCTAGCTCAAAACCACTTAGAACCTCAAACAAAATGGCCAGAAGCAACTGAAACTCAATCTGTATAACCGATTCTTGCAAATTTGCTAATTCGATCAAACGTAGATAGCAAAAGAACAGTTTTAATGATCAATTGTTAAATCGATCAATGATTAACCTGCTCTGATACCATTTGTTAGGATCTCAACATCTAGTTTGATCAATTAGATTGGATTTGCAGCGGAATGAGCTCACGAATTAACAAATTTAAACAAGAACACATGAAATTTATCAATGAAATAGTGTTTGTTATAGAGAGAGAATTTCTACCAAAAGGAATATATTCATTCAATATATGCTTCGGCTGGCTTTCACGCCACGTTACAATTAGGTCATCTTTCCTTTTATAAGGGAAGCTGACGTCAGCTGATGTCACTTGACAGTGACATCTAACTGTTATTTAACTACTGAAAGTTAACACAACTACTGAAGATGTCAAACAGCTAACATCTTCTTACAAAAATACCAAGTGTTAACTATCACTACAACTACTGAAAAGAAACTACTGAAACAACAACGACCGAAGAACATGCTCTTCAGTCATTTTACAAGTACTAAAATAGAAAAGAAAACTACTGAAAGGAAACCATCACAACAACTGAAGAATGCTTCTTCAGCTGTTGTGACAAACTCTGAAGGCTTCAGTACTTGTACTTCTTGAACTTCAGTTGTTGTCATCAGCTGATGTCTTCACCTGATGTCTTCAGTCTTTGTACTTTAGCTATTGATCTTCAGTACTTTAGTCTTCAGCTGTTGAAGTCTTCAGTCTTTGTACTTCAGCTGTTGATCTTCAGTACTTTAGTCTTCAACTGTTGAACTTCAGACTTTGGTCTTCAGCTGTTGAAGTCTTCAGTACTTTAGTCTTCAGCTGTTGATCTTCAGACTTTGTCAAACAACTGATCAAGTCTTCAGTAGTTGTTGTGATGTCTTGTGGGACTTAAAGGTTGTTCTGATCTGGCTCATTGGATCTTTTGGTCCAACAAACTCCTCTGAACCATGCAGCCAAAACCTTTAAGCTTATTGAAGATGTCCCACTTATTATGGCAGAAAGATTGGTCTTTTTGTCTTCTAGATCAGCTCAGAAGTGACCCTTGTAAGCACAGGCATGGGAAGAAGTCTCAATGATCTGTTTGGCAAAGGATGGATGGAAACTCTGTCTTGGGGAACTGGACACAGAGCTGTTACCCCATCCATGAGATCTACTTCCCAAATATGAGTCTGTAAGACTCCCTTATATAGGCCTCAAGAAAGGTTATTTGTTCCTCCATGGTAAGCTCTTCTGTTTCTCCTTCAAAGAGTAATTTTGGCCCATAGTACTCAGAGAGGTATTGACCTGCTTCCCATTTTTTAGCTCCACAGTTGTTATGATTCTATATGCGAATTCATCTGGGTGAATACCCTCTAAGAACAGCTGGAGCTCATTCTTTCTAACTTCCTTAAGCCTCCTGTACACTAACCCCTTTTTCACCACTTTATTCTCCAGCATCTTTTGTGGGGTCAATTTAGATTTATAGGCTTTCTTGAAGTCATCTAGGATCTCCCAAGGTGGTACTACAAAGGCCAGTGAAATCACTTCATCTACAATATTCTTTACTTGGCCAATGTATCTCTGTGGAATATTTTTCTTTTGAATCCTATAAGACAACCTGGGATCAGGCCAAATCCTCACTCTCTCTTTTTGATATTGATAGGTATGTCTGAGAGTGTATAATCTCTGAGCATGTTTCTTCATATTGATGATTAAAGATGTGGCAACGTATGCTTTGTCGACTCTTCTCAACAATTCCTCATCATGTTGTTTGTGAAGCTCTTCTTCTTCTAACTTCACTTTCACAATTTGCCTTTGAGATTCAGGAGTAATGTTGGAGAGTGACTTATGACCTTAGGCAACTGTATAACAGTTGAGATTGGCAGCTGTCTTCATCTTCATCATTATCTTCTTCTTCCTCTTCTAGCCTCAGTAACATTCTCTTCCTCTTCTGGGGTACATCATCGGCTATTGGTTTTGTGGGTAAGGGAATTGGTTTAGTGGGTTGTGGTTGTGGTGGTTTTGGTGTGGGAATTTTGACAGGCTGTTCTAGCATTTTGGATGTAAGTGAGTCTTTGGATTGTTTGACCAGTTTAGTCCTGCTCCCAGCACCAGCTTCATTCAAGGCTTCAATGACCAGCCCTTTGGTATATACTTCAGACGAACAGATCTTGGTGGTTATTGCCAAGATGCTGTCCCTGGACCATGACTTGATTTCAATCAATGATCCTGCACATAGTATCGGAGTCAAAGAACCATGCTGGTTCATATCGAACATCAGAAGAATTAGACTTCTGCCAATCAACATAGAACGTGTCTTGAATGATACGTGTTCTCTTGTTATATACCTGATAAGCCTTTGTAGATGAAGAATAACCAACAAAGTAACACTCGTCAAACACGGCATCGAACTTTGTCTTTTGTGATTGAGTATTCAAGAGAGTGCATGAACAACCAAATGGTCGAAAGAAGTCAATTAAAGGTTTCCGTTTATGAAAACGTTCATAAGGAGTCTTCATTTTGTCCTTGACAATCAGTACCCGGTTTAGAATATATGAAGCACAGTTTACCGCTTCAGCCGAAAACATAATAGGTAACGATGATTCTATCAACATTGTACGGGCAGCTTCAATAAGAGTGCGATTCTTTCGTTCAGCTACACCATTCTGTTGAGGCATCCTTACAACACTAAATTGTCTCACAAATACCTTTTGAGCACAAAACAAATCCAGAATCTGATTTTTGAATTCAGTACCTTTGTCACTTCTCATGACCAGAACCCTTCTCTTGCTTATCGTCTCGATTGAAAGTATTAACTTCTGCAATTCCTCAGCAACCTCTCCCTTGTGAGCAAAAAATCTCACCTATGAATATCTTGAGAAATCATTTGTAACAACAAGACAGAAGGATTTCTTAGCAATTGATTTAACGCTGATTGGGCCAAACAAATAAGTATGTAACAACTCGAGAGGACAAGTTATGCTATTTTCAAGTTTGGGCTTATGTGGTTTCTTATGTTGTTTGCCCTTGGCACAAGCCATACATTTTTTGTTCACAGAGAAATCTTTTAAAGGAAGTCCTCCAACAAGATTGTTTTTGACTAATTTGTTATTATTCAAAATTAAAGTGGCCCAATCGGTGATGCCATAACAGAGACTCAAAGGTTGAAGCTTTTGAAAGAACACAGGTTGCAGTAGACTTTGACTACCTTGAGTTCATATCAAGAAGATATGTATCATGCTTTGTCAGAGCATGCATAAGAATCAAATCTTCTGGAATATCAATCTTTGATTTTGTAGATACATGTGTCCCTAGTTTCTAAACTTAATGTAAAATGTCTTTATTGTCTTACACATATGTAATTGAACGGCTACTTAATGAAATACAATGTGTGGTTGTACTTATAATGTTTATTATTTCATTGATTAGTAGGTTAACGCTTATTGAACTAATTATATAGGTTTGTGGTTGTTTGAATAAATCTAAGTCAATTAATGATTGGGAACATATTCAAACTTCATTATATGAAGTTCTCATGCGATTGGCCCATGCTAATGGACCATACGCATGAACAACTTCATGCTAATGAATCAGTCGTACGCACGAACCAGGAGACTGGATCAGTCGCATGATTGTAACATGAGATTGGCTTAGTCGCACGACTAAACACTCAATCGTGCGAATGGATCAACCACATGACTCAATCACACGACTGAACTGTGCAAATTGTCCAGTCGCACGATTGAGAAACCCTAACCTATAAATACCACTTAATTCGTGTAAAAACCAGACCATTTGAATATATCGATACCTACACGTACCCTAGCCGTCCAGAGACCTCTAGCAACCTGTTCCAACTTCATAGATCGTAGTAGATCGATTGCTAATCGTTCATAATGTTTAGATTCAATCATTAATTGATTCTACAAGCGTTCTCATTGATTGGATTGCCAATCAAATAGGATTCCGCACTATTTGATTTGGTATATGCATAAATTTGTTCGTATTTATCCAGTACACGATCCTAACAAGTGGTATCAGAGCTTTGGCACTAGATTTACATGTGATTCAACCGTTTTGATATAAAAATTGTGTTTTTACACTCAAGTGTGAAATCGGGTTTTAGACGTCTCCTAATTGTAAAGTTTAGTTTTTCCGGCATACGGCAATTAGGGTTAGCAAGAAATTTGTGTTTTAGCGTCCAAACACCTTAAACCTATGAATTTTCGAAATCCAGCAGGTTCAATCGCACGACTGAGGTCATACACATCCCCATACACACGATTGGATTCATTCGTACTCCTATTCGTGCAACTGAGAAGTCTATTCGCATTGCTCAACCTCATTAGTTCATTCGCCCGACTGAGTCATCCAGAATAGTTCAGTCGCCCGATTGAACCATCCGCATAGTTCAATCGCCGAATAGCCCAATTTCACACCTTCATTTCCACTAATAAAACAGTTTGGTTTAAAGTTAAAGTTTATAGCAATGGAGGACCAATACTCAGCATTCACAGCAGGGAGAGACTCACGTATTCAGAACTTACTACAATTGGAGAATGAAGTGGGGAATCATAATAAACCCCCAAAGCTAATCGTGTTAGATGAATACCCACAATAGAAGCAACGTTTTGAGATCTACTTAAATGGAGTAGATCCCAATCGATGGGAATCTATAGAGAGAGGGTACAGCATGCCAGTAGGAGCTGATGGTGTCAAACTTACATTGGGTGGCCTGACTGATGGACAAAAGGTCAAATACAATGCTGAAAAGAAAGTTTATGCCTTGCTTACACAGTCAATTCCGAAGGATATTCTCCATCAATTCTTGGAGTATACTCAAGCAAAGAAACTATGGGATGCATTGCAAAAAAGGTATGATGGAAACGCATCATTGAAGGCCATAAAGGCTATGGTATTAAAGAAGGAGTTTGACAACTTCTCCTTGATGGGAAAAGAAATCCTAGATGATGTAATCGATAGGTTCTACCACTTGATGAGTGAGATGCACACTCATGGAGTATCAACGTCAATGGAGGACAAAATGTCTAACTTTGCACATGGGCTGCCAGAGAAATGGGTTTCATTTGTCTCAAATCTCAGACATAACGGTATGCTAACGAAGTTAGATATCAATGACTTCATTCTGAAGCTAAGAGAGGAAGAGCTGTGGATGAAGTATAGAGCACAAAAGTCTTCCTATGATCAGAATCCAACACTGTACAACACGACTCCACAAGTCAAAACATCTGGAGCACCTCTTCAGACAACTTTTGTATCAAGCTCGTCTGGTCCTTCTCAAGCATCTACTTTAGGGTCAGAAACATCAAGGTCATCTAGTATCCAATACATTGTACCTGAAGCCAATTCAGCAAAACTGAAGACCGAGAATTTCGGTAATGTGACGGTGGAGGTAGCTAAGAACACATGGATCTCTTAGCTGTAGTAGTCCACTCCTATGATGGACTAATTGCTGGTAAAATTCGGAACTGGCTTCTGGCAGATGAGGACTATGAGCAGGTTGACGAGACAGAGCTGGAAAGGATGGACATAATGTGGGACTTAGAGAGTGTTGTCCAACGAGCTAAGAAGTTTGTCAAGAAAACCGGACAGAACTTGGTAGCAACTAAGGACACTACCTTTGGCTTCGATAAGACTAAGGTGACTTGTTTCAACTGCGGCGAGAAAGGGCACTTCAAACGGGAGTGTGTGAAGCCAAAGAAGACTGGAAACGGGAATCATTTCACTTCCTTCAATTGTCAGGATAAACCCATTAGCAGTCTTACTTCATCAAGCAAGGATTCTAAAGCCTTGACTGCTCATGATGATGAAGGACAGGACTGGAGCTTTAGGTTTGTCTCACCGGGAGAATCTAATATCGCTAGTGTGGAGGATATAGATGATGACCCTGCCAGTGAAGGAGATATTGCAGTCGAACTTGCAATGTCAAACTCAGAAGAGACTACACCAGTGGTCAACTACCTGTCTGAAGAAGGGAAAACTGCAACAATGTCAAATCACCAGCTCCAGAAACACCAGACTTTGCATTGATGGTTGATCCATCAAAACCCTCTCAGGTAAGTACTACTGACTAACTTTTTAATAATCATGCTTGTTCTAACTGTAATAAATTTAGGGAAAGCATTGATTTAAAATTTTCTAGGTTATTAGATCATAATGATAACTTAGTAAAGGACCTGGAACTGTGCACTGAAGCTAACAGAGTTCTGAAACATAATGAGCATAGTTACAAAGAAAAGATGGACCTTTTGAACAAATAGCTTAGGGAAACAAAAGTAGTAGCCTTTAACCAAGCTAATGACATTAGGTACTATCTAAACTCCCTAAAGGACACTAAGAAACAAAAGGCAGTTTTAGAAGTAGAAGTTAATTCCTTAAAACAAAAACTGCATAGTTGGACTAGTTCTTCACACATAGTCCAACACTTAGTGAGAGAGCATAACAACGAGGAGGGTATGGGTTATAAAGTGGTTCCTCCACCACATGATACCTTGATGAATACTAAAAGTAAACCAATTAATAACAATCCAATCAAGGATCATGTGCTATCCTTTAATCTTGTAAGTAATCCAGATTCAACATGTACATCAAATGAAACTAGTACTAAACAAAAGGAGGCCACTTCAAAGGAAAAAGGTAAAATGCCTTGTGTTAATCTGGACAAAGAATTTGAAAAGGTTAATATAAAGTCTGGGTCAATCAAGTCTAATTCTGAACCCAAAAAGACCAAGCAGGTTAACCACCCACGGTGTCAAGTCAAAGTCCAGATAATAAAAAAGGAAAAGATGTTAAAACTTTTAAAGAAATTAACTTTGTTAAACCAAACAACACATCTAAACAAGAAAAGACAAAACCCAAACAAAGTAAGGTCACATATATCTCCATAAAAATAGTTAACCGTAAAGTCGAAAGCAGAGTATGTTACAGCTGTGGAGAGTATGGACACATTGCGTTTCAGTGTCCTTATTATCAGACACAGAGATGGAAAGTTGAACTTCCGGAAGCTAAACCTAGCTCTTTTAAGAGGAACTCAGTGACGCTACCCAAAGGGATAGTGAATCTAAAGTTCAGCACATTAGCCAGTCGTCTGTTTATCACAAACAGGCCTTACACAAAGCTGGCTTATGGAAAGAAAAATCAACCTCATTGTCTGATAGTGAGAACAAGAAGACATCTGAGCTTCTCTCACCCTCGAACGGTTAATGGGTTGAGTTTATGATGTGTGATGCCTGTGGGAAACCCAAGCCAGTGAAGGCTTTGATCCCTAACATGAACTAATGTTTTCAATTGAATGTGCAGGGTGTTCACTATAGTGCTAAAACCAACACGTGGATTATAGATAGCAGATCATCCAGGCACATGATAGGGAACAGGGATCTCTTATCAAACGTGAAACAGATAAAAGGAGGTCATGTTTCATTTGCTGGAAACAAAGGTGGGTACATCACAGCTCAAGGGGAAGTAGGTAATCAGAAAGTGAAGTTTGACAAGGTAAACTATGTTCAACAACTTTAAAATAACTTGCTTTCTATTTCTCAAATTTGTGATAAAGATTTTAAGGTAGTATTTGACAACAAGAAGTGCTATGTACTGAAAAAGGACTATGTCATCCTGGAGGACCAAGTCTTAATGCCTGCCTCAAGATATAAGGACCTTTATGTCTTGGATCTATCAAAGGCCTCCACAACAGATCATGAAGTTCAATGCTTTTTGTCAAAAGCTATTGAGAAAGATTCCATCTCCTGGCATAGGAGAATGGGACACATTAATCCGTGGAAGATGAATCACTTGATCCAGAATGATCTAGTGAGAGGAGTTAACGTCAAAAACTTCCATATTTCTGTGTTGCGTGCAAGAAGGGTAAACAGACGAAGAAGTCTCATAAGGAAAAGAAAGTTCATTCCATCGAACTTCCTCTTGAACTTCTTCACATGGATTTGTTTGGTCCAGTAAGTACAAGAAGCATCGCAGGCGACTTGTACTGATATGTAGTTACTGATGACTACTCAAGATTCTCTTGGGTGATGTTTTTGAAATCCAAATCAGAAACATTTGAGTCATTCAATGAATTAATAACTACTCTGGAGTCCCTATACAAGCTGAAGGTACGTCAAGTGTTAGACAACGGATCCGAGTTCAAGAATCAATGGATGGAGGCTTACTGCAAGGAAAAGGGAATTGTTCATCAGTTCACTTTTGCCTACACTTCTCAGATGAACCGCGTTGCTGAAAGGAAGAATCGTAGCTTGATAGATATGGCACGGATGATGCTAGCAGACTCAAAACTGCCTATCCAATTCTGGAATGAAGCAGTTGCAAATGAGTGTTATAATCTAAATCAAGTTCTGGTAGTTAAATGCCATGGAAAGACGTGTTATGAGTTACTACAACGACATAAACCTAATTTAGAGTATCTCGAGCCGTTTGGAGCTCCATGCACCCTACTAAAGAAGACTCAAGAGGGAAAATTCAGTGAGAAGGCTGATGAAGATATCTTTCTAGGATACAACATACTGAACAAGAGAGTTTATAATAACTCAACGGGTCAAGTAGAAGTGTGGTGTAACGTTGATGTTCAGAGATACACCACACCACCTGCTGGAAAAGGACCCGCCTTCTTTTTCGACTATGATGGATTCTTCAAGTCCTTCAACATCCCAATCTCCACTTCTGATGATGAGTTAGCCACAAAGATGATCTATGATGTCTTGAACACACCTTCACTAGATTCAACATCATCCGGTTCACAATGTCAGTCATCTCACAACTCAGGGGGAGTCCTTGAAGATAGTGACTCTTCCTCTGATGAAGAAGCTATGGAGACTGATCAGAACAACTTGGAGGAACAGGTTCCTATTACTGCAAGTCCACAAGCATCTAACATTGATGCCTCTGAATCTTCGGAACCTCAGACTCCTACTACCTCAGATACTAAACCAAATGTTCATAATCTTGATTCTGAGGTAGTTGTTCCAACCAATCCTAGATCACCCCTAAATGTCTATCATCCTTTGGATAATACCATTGGGGATGTGAGGTCAGGAGTTCAGACCAGAAATCAGCTGTACTCAGCTAATTATGCCTTGGTGATGGAAAAGGGATACCTTCACGACGGTGCATATCGTTGCTTTGTGTCTCAGTTTGAGCCAAAGTATGTTAGTGAAGCCCTAAATAATGAGCATGGGTGAGTGCCATGCAAGAAGAACTTCTTCAGTTCAAGAAGTTAGGAGTATGGACTCTGGTGGATAGACCTAAAGGTGCTAAGGTCATTGGCACCAAATGAGTCTTGAAATGCAAGAAAGATGATCAAGGTGTGATCATCAGAAACATGGCTCGACTTGTTGTTCAAGGATTTTGACAAGTCGAGGGCATAAAGTACAATGAGGTGTTTGCACCTGTGGCAAGAATGGAAGCAATCCGTGTCTTCCTTGCCTATGCATCATACATGAAGATTAAAGTTTATCAACTTGATGTGAAGAGTGCATTCCTTCACAGTGAAATCCAAGAGACAGTGTAGTTACTCAACCCCAGGGATTTGAGGATCCATATCATTAGGACAGAGTTTACAAAGTCGACAAGGATTTATATGGGCTTCATCAAGCTCCCAGGGCCTGGTATGAGAAACTCTCGACTCACCTTGTGAAACACGGTTTTCGTAGAGGTGTCATTGACTGCACACTGTTCATCATAGAAAAGGATGGTGATTTACTGCTAGTCCAAATCTATGTCGATGACATAATCTTCGGGTCCAAGAATGAAGATATATGTAAAGAGTTTGAAGCAGTAATGAAGGTTGCGTTTGAAATGAGTGCCATGGGAGAGATGAAATTCTTTCTCGGGTTACAGGTGGATCAGACACCAAAAGGAATTTTCCTACATCAGACCAAGTATGTAAGAGACATTCTCAATCGGTTTGACATGGAGACTGCTTCCGCAGTTGGAACTCCACTTGCTACAAACCATGATGTAGCACCCGACGAGAATGGTGATCTGGTTGATGCCACCATGTACCAAGGAATGATTGGATCTCTCATGTACCTCACTGCCTCAAGACCTGATATCATGTACGCGACATGTTTATGTTCAAGATATCAGGCCAAGCTAAAAGTTAACCATCTGATAGGGGTAAAAAGGATCTTTTATTATCTGAAGGGTACTCCAACACTAGGGTTGTGGTATCCTCATGACAATGACTTCGAGCTTACAGCGTGTAGTGACTCGGATTACGGTGTCTGCTAGATGAACTACAAGTCTATATCATTGGGATGTCAATTCTTTGGGAGAAGATTAGTGACCTGGTAGTGTAAGAAGCAAACCTCAGTTGCTTTGTCAACCTGTGAAGCCGAATACATTGTTGTTTCAAGTTGCTCTTCACAAATCATATGGATTCAACAGCAAATGAGGGACTATGGTTTAAATTTCTCGTCTACTCCTATTATTGTTGATAACTCTGCTGCTATTGTAGTAACTAAAAATCCGGTCCAACATCCTAAGACCAAACACATCGGCATAAAATATCACTTTATATGTGATTGTTTTGAAAAGAACCTAATCGATGTGATTAAAATAAATACTGATTTTCAACACGCTGGCCTCTATACAAAGGGTTTTGATAAACCACGTTTTCTATATTTGTTAGAGGTCAACGGTGTTAAAAAGAAAAGTGATGTAAATCCTGAAGATGACCATGTGTAGTCAGAGGCGTATAGTCAATTTTTCTTTTAATTTTATTTTCATTATTTATGTGCTTAATTTTAATTTTTTAATTAAATTGGTATTATTTTGTCGCCTATTAAAATCCTAAAAAGCGTAATCGGTTACGGTTTTAGAATTTTAGGGGGAGAATAGGTTTAGTTAGTAACATTAAAAAACGAGGGAGGAGGAGAGGCTGGCTGATAGAAACTAGATCGTATCTGTGATACCGATTCAATGTCTTTGGAAAATGATAGTACACAGGAACAAAGCAAAATCACATGAAAAAAGGCAAAAGCGATCAAACTAATAACTTATGTTGTTGGTGAGATCTGTGCAAAAAGATTAAGAAATGCTCAAATAAGAAGATAGGTTATGTGCCTCTCTATTGTGCGGTGGCACAGAACTGGGAATAAGCATAACCTATGTATTCTAGAATTCATTGTTGGTTGCCGCCTCTTTGCTCTGTGGTGGCACTAACCTGAGGCTTGGCTTCTCTTTGAAAGTTCTAAGAATAGTTTCTTCTTGAAAACTACCTTGAGACCGCTCAAAAATCTCCTGAGGAACGTTGGTTACCATATAAGTGTGGGTTCCACAAATGCTTGTTGAAATAAGAAAACCTTTAACTATCACCAATCAGTGTCAAAAGTCTGTGTATGGATTTAAGAGGACCAGTATACTAACAATCATGGTGGCTACAACTCTTGAAAGTCCAAATCAATGTGGGGACCTAATAGTACTAGTATGATTTCCTAAACTTGCTAACGACTCTAGATGAAAAACAAGAATTAAGCATCAAAAGGTGTTGATAACATGTCCCAAATGATTTGACTTGCATGTATGATCCCAAATTGAATTGGTCCATTTATGGTCAAAATGAATTGAAGTTGCCTATTCCGGAACCGAATCCATTAGATTTCTATCTTAGGATTTACACCTCACACAAAAACATCGAAAACAAGTTTTAGTTTTGTATTTTAGTTTAAGTCTTTTATTTTGTTTAATTTTTTTCAATTTAGTTCGTTTGATATCGAACTACGCCATGGAATTCAATAAGGGATTTAATCACCAAAAAAAGGGGTCACGTCAAATGAAAAATCAATCACGTCTGAGGTGACAACTTGTTTAAAAGGATCACGTCTGAGGTGATCAAAAGTTTTTCAAGTTAAAATGATCATGTCTGAGATGATCAAATGCTCATAATGTTTATTCAAAAGTTAAAAAAGGGATTAAGTATGGAATGGTCATAAAGTCAAAATCATGAGTATGATTCAATCGCACGACTGGACCATGAGTGTGGACCATCCGTACGAATGGACCATACTCATGCACTAAGCAGCCGAATGGCACATGAGTATGAACCATTCACCCGAATGGCTTATCAGAATGAGCCAGTCGACCGAATGGAGCTGTGCGAATGAGTCTGTCGCCCGACTAAATTCTAGTCGGTCGACTGAATGTGATCGACTGAACCAATCGCACGACTGAGGTCCATTCGCACGACTGAGGTCCATTCGCCCGAATGAACCGAGTGAATGGGTCCAATCGGCTGACTGAAATCAGATTCAGTATAAATAGGGCCATAGTCGATCGCATTCAACTCATCACCCCCTGTTGTTTCAAGAAGAAGGCTAATGCAACCAAAACTATATCACTTAAGTTATTTTGATGCTGCATGCAAAGGCTTCTGAAGCTCTTCATGGAACTTCCAAAGGTTGTAGAGTTCTTCGGAAGACAAAGGAAAAGTCCAGCTTCCGAAGACAGAACTCTACTTCAGAAGACAAATGCATACTTCCGAAGTTCAAGACTTAGAAGAATAAAGTGAAGACCACTTCTGAAGTATGATGAAGAAGTCTCCAAGTCTTGGAAGAAGCAGCCTCTTCCGAAGTATAAAGTGGCTTCAGAAGTACTTACTCTTCCGAAGCCATTTAACCTTTGGAAGACACTGCTATAGCCAGTGGACACAAGTATGGTCTCTGACACTCCGCTGCAGACTTCTGATACAGCATGGCTTCTTCTTAAAGAACCATGTTGTTGACCATACTTTATTCCACTATTTACCTTTTCATGATAAGTACAGTTACCATCTTTAGTTGGTGACAAAAGGTAAGTCAGGGACATGTCCTGACTACCTAATCTCAGATAAGACTTTATCCGAGATACCTTAATCTTTAGTCTTGTAGTATAGACTTTAGCTATAGGATCCCAACTGGTGTCAAAGTATATCATGCTGTAGATAGTATTATATGTAGGTTATCCTTGTAATTCATAAAAACATAGAGAAATCTGCTTGTAAGAATCCTTTGTATTGTGAGATGAGAATGAATATATAAAAGTATCTTGAAATTATCTTTCTATGTTCTTAGTTACTTTTCATCTTGTGATCAACTCTTCTTGATTCTTACCCAAGTGTGATTCTAGGTGAGTTTGAGAGAAAACATTTGTGTTTAAGTGACAAACACCGATCCTGCAATTGATATCAGAGCTTCTTAGGCTCTTGATTGCATGATCTAACCATCCAAATCAACCTATTTTCACTCCTCCCTACCACTCACTTCCTCAAACGGCCTTCAACAAAGCTGAAGTAGAAATGGGGACGATGACCAAAGCGCCAATCATCACCCCTGAAAACTTCAGGTCTTGGAGTAGAAGAATGGAAGGCTTCATCAGATACCAAGACAGCAAGATGTGGAACTCGATTTTTTCAGTGGACCGTACAAACCAAAGGTGGGTTCACCTGGTGGAAATGGTGCCATGATAGAAAAAGCTGTCGAGGACTATTCTGATGAAGAGAGAAAGAAGATGGACATCGACAGCAATGCTATGACTATTCTCATGACTGCAATACCGAACTCTATTATGGTGGGGTTTGAGCATTGCAAGACTGCCAAAGAATTGTTTGATGCACTTGCTCAGATGTATTCCTGCTCCAATGGTACAAAGAAGGACTCACTGAAGCAGCAGTTCGAGAACTTCACTCATATTGCTGGAGAGACCCTAAGCCAGCAGTACTTCAGGTACATGGATCTTATCTCTTCCCTTCAGTCTGTAAAGATCATTCCCGAACTTAGAGATCTCACCAAAAAGTTCATGAGTGCTCTTCCAAATGAGTGGACATTCTACTGTGTCTCTATCAAGAGAATAGAAAAGTTGAACACTCTTTCCATGACTGAGCTCTATGGCATCCTTGATGGATACCGTCTAGAGATGCAGAGTAAGAAGGGCCATCAAACAAGTAGATCCATGAGTCTTCCTTCTAGCAACGCTTTAATGGTTGATCAAGGCTCATTAACCCCTCAACCTCAGCACTTCCTGACTTATCAGCAGCCATCCGGCTCATCTGGTCCCTACATCACTTATCCCGAGACTCCAAGGTCTCAACAGGCTCAACACAACTCCTTCCAGGAAAGTTTGCCTTTGTCCTCAGGAAGTGGACACTCAGGAGATTTTCAATACTGCTTTGATGATCTTGAGTGCTTCAGCCCAGATGACGTAGAGTACGTGGACATTGTCCAGCAAATGGCTCTTTTAACATACAGAGCAAAGAAGTTCTTTAAGAGAACTGGAAGGCATTTCCCTCAAACCCAACTACAGCAAGTTCGGGTTTGACAGACTAGAGCAAAGTGTTATAACTGTAACCAACTGGGTCATTTTGCAAGGGAATGCAAGGCTCCCAAGACCAATCCGGGAACCCCACAGGCCTCCACACATCCCTCAACTCAAAGCCCACTGAGAAGTCAACTGAGACAGCTGCAATGGCTCAAGAAGTTGACTGGAGCTTCATGGTACAAGATGTGACTCCTGCTCAAGCTCTCATGGCTGGAACAGATGATGCCCAGGTATATGAACATCTCTGCACTCTAGCTTGTATAGCTAAAGTTAAACTCTATCAGGATTACAATATGGAAATCAGATCTGACATTGAGTCTTTAAATATTCTAAAATCTGATTTTAAAAGTGCTGAATCTGACTATCAAAAGAAAATTGATGAGTTGGAGAAAATTGTATCTCTTTTGAAACATGAACACACCAACTACAAGACTCAAATCAAGGATCTGATATCCAAATTGTCTGAGGCTTAAGCCCAGCTTGTCACTGCTGAGGCTCAGGCCAGGAAGCATGCTATGTCTGAGCAAAACTTCCAAGCTATTCTTGCATCATCCTCCCATTCCAAACTCTGTTATCAGAACAAAGAAAGGTTGGGAACCAATGATATTACTCCACCACACTCCTATGAGTCTATTAGATAGCCTAGATGTGGTACTGAAGAGCAAGAGGTTCCAACTGCTGACCCTTTCTTTCCATAGTTAAAAGACGAGGCACAATAGTGGCCACCACAGGGAAGGAACAGGTAGATAACCTATGGCCTCCTGTGATGATCAAATCCTAACCACCAAAGCCAGAAGAAGCAGAGCTAAAGCTACTAGGAGAACTGCTAAGAAAGTGGCTGAATCCAAACTGAAAATTAACCCCAAACAAAAAGGGTTTTTGTTCAGCTGGTTTCCAAGTGTTGGGTACTTTTGACTCAGGAAAGGAATGTAATACCAGCATTCCTGTCCTACCAAAGGATTAGAAGTTAAAGGGAAAGGTTGCTGACGAAGAAAAGAAAACCAAGATATAGCAACCCTGACTTCCCCAAAAGATTAACATTGCATGCATCATGTGTGGCCTGCAAAATCATATGGTAAAAGATTGTGACTACAATCCTGCAAGCACACATTATGCAAATAATGTTAGGAAAGAAGGAGTCAAGGAAGGTTTCACATTTGGACCTTCAATATGGTTCAAGAGTTGAAGAAAGGAAAGCTAGTTTCCAAAGCCAAGTTGCTTTCGAAAGAAACTCTTTCTTCCGAAGGAAAAAGGCTTCGGAAGCAAAAGCTACTAAGGTTCGGAAGAACAAGAAAGCTCCCTTGAAACCATCCTAGAAGAAGACTGCTTCGGAAGAAAAGGTGGTAAGGACTTCTTCCGAAAAGAAAGAAGCTTCGGAAGAAGACCATGCTGCAAAATCTTCTACAAGCTCATCCTCCAAGATCAGCCAAAGGGTGGACTGGAAGATCAAGGAAGATGCTGCAGCCCAAACGTCTTCCTCAAAGACCTCTGTTGAACCCCCCATGCATATCATTTGGTTCACTCATGTCATTATCTTTGGAAGAACCCAAGACGAATAAAGCTTGGGTTTCCAAATAAATCTGAATTCTCATCTTATGTGCAAGAACATCCATTTGACAAGAACAACAATGTATGGATTGTAGATAGTGGATGCTCCAGGCACATGACAGGGAACAGACATCTCCTTCAAAAATTTCAACATTATGATGGAGGTCCTGTCTAGTTTGGAGGTGAGGCCGGAGGATATATTTCTGGCAGAGGGAGTATATCCAATGGTATGTTAACCGTTGACAAAGTTAACTTTGTCAAACAGGTTGAACACAATGTGTTAAGTGTTTCTCAATTCTGTGATCAAAAGCACCAAATGCTTTTCACAGAACATGAGTGCATTATCCTCAAACTAGGGATGACAATTCCTCCGGAATTGGTGCTTCTTAGATCTCCTAGGAAAGGGGATATGTACAAGCTTGATATGAATAATGCTTCCCCAATGGGTGAAGTATCATGCTTTCTTTCCAAAGCTGATAGTAATGAGTCAACACTGTGGCATAAACATATGTGTCATGTAAATTTTAAGACAATGAATAAATTGTCTAAAAATAACTTGGTACATGGTTTGCCTAAAAAGGAGTTTTTCTGCAAAGACAACTGTGTTGCATGCCTGAAAGGGAAACAACACAGGACATCTCATAAATCCAAATGTGTTAACTCTATCACTACTCCATTGCACTTATTGAGTTTAAGAACTGAGTTTAAGAACTTCATTCTTGACTTATTCTCTAACTCAAAAGGGATTGCCAGACAATATAGTGATCCCAGAACTCCTCAACAAAACAGTGTTGCTGAGAGGAGGAATAGGACACTTATTGAGGCTGCTCAAACTATGTTAGCTGATTCAAAGCTACCTCTAACATTCTGGGCAGAGGCAGTCAGCACTGCATGCTACGTGCAGAACAGAGTTCTTGTAGTTAAGCCCCATGGAAAAACCCCTTATGAGCTATGGAACAAGAGACCACCGTTCATTGGCTTTCTAAGGTCCTTTGGCAGCAAGTGCACCATACTTAACACAAAGGACAATTTAGCAAAATTTGCTGAAAAGTCAGATGATGCTGCCTTTGTTGGATACTCTTCTAGTTCCAAAGCTTACAGAGTATACAACATTAAGAATCAACAATTTGAGGAGTCATCCAATATAGTTGTTAATGAGCACACTCCTTGTGTTAGGGGGAATGGGCCTGATTACATCTTTGATTTAGAATTGTTTCCAAACTATTCTAAACCCTCTTTTGAGAATGTTTCAGTTGGAATAGGTGCTCAAACTGATGCTGATGCTGCTGCTAATGTTCAACTATTTGAGCTTTCCAGGCCTAGACCAAATTCTCCAAGTGCTGAAATACATCAAACTTCCACTATTCATAGATCCGGCAGTTTAACTATATCAAGGAACAGTGAAGTTTCAACAAGTTAGTCACCTACTGAGCCTCAAAGCTCACCCGGTAATCCACCACAACACCAGGCAGAGGGAGATAGTATTTTGAAGGAACAGGCAACTGCTAATACTACCTCACAGCCAACCATCGATGTTGTTTCTCATTCATTCAATCAGTCCTCATTGAATGACTTTGAAACAACAGCTGGACAGAGTGTTCTAGTTCCTGAATAGAATATGTCCAACCTGCATCTATCTCTGCAACTGGAAGTGATTCCTCGGCTTCGGATTCACAACACTCATCCAACTGAGAACATCATAGGGAATGTCTTTGAGGGTCTGAGAACAAGAGGACAGACTCATCAAGGGAATGTCTGCTTGTACTCATGCTTTCTATCTCAAATGGAACCCAAGAAGGTAGAAGATGCCTTAAAAGATAGTAGCTGGATTGAATCGATGTAAGAGGAGCTGCTTCAATTCAAGAGACAGAAGGTATGGAACCTATGTCCGCTACCATCTGGTCAAGTACCCATAGGCACCAAATGGGTTTTCCAAAACAAGAGAGATGATAGAGGCTTGATCATCAAGAATAAGGCAAGACTTGTAGTTCAAGGATACACTCAAGAGGAAGGAATCGATTACACTGACGTCTTCACACTAGTTGCAAGACTTGAGGCAGTTAGGATCTTCCTTGCTTATGTTGCATCCAAGGACTTCACAGCATACCAACTTGATGTCAAGTGTGCTTTTCTATACGGGGATATAGACAGGGAAGTGTACGTATGCCAACCTCCAGGATTTGAAGATCCACAGCATCCCAACTATGTGTGCAAATTGGATAAAGCTCTATATGGGCTGCACCAAGCACCTAGGCTGTGGTATGAGACTCTGTCTCAGTTTCTTCTGAAGAATGGCTATACTAGATGTACCATTGACAAGACTCTCTTCATTAGAAAGTCTGGAAAAGACATTTTGCTTGTACAAATCTATGTCGATGACATCATATTTGGTTCCTCAAATGACCAAATGTGCAAGGACTTTTAGAGCATTATGAAGAAGAAGTTTGAGATGAGCTCCATGGGAAAAATGGACTTTTTCCTTGGAATTCACGTAAAGAAACTGAAGGAAGGGTTCTTCATTAATCAATCTAAATATGTCTCTGACATCTTAGAAAGATTTGAGATGAAGGATTGCAAGCCTGCCAAGACACCCATACCCAGAAACCATAATCTTTATCCTGACCTTGAGGGGGAGGATACTGATCAACATCAGTATAGGGAAATTATTGGTTCTCTGATGTATCTTACAGCAAGTAGACCTGATATCATGTTTGCTACTTGCATTTGTGCAAGATATCATGCTGCTCCTAAGGTGTCTCACTTAGCTGCTGTTAAGAGAATCCTAGATACCTCAAAGGAGCACCTAAACTAGGTCTCAGGTATCCCAGAAACAGGGATTTCAATCTTTATGGATACTCTGACAGTGACTACGGCGGCTGCAATATTGACAAGAAATCAACATCAGGAGGATTTCAATTTCTTGGTGGAAGGATCATCTCATGTCAATGCAAGAAACAATCCTGTGTCTCTACATCAACTGCTGAAGCTGAATACATTGCTGCTGCTAGCTGCTGTGCTCAACTGCTATGGATTCAAAATCAGATGTTAGACTATGGATTCAACTTTATGAGTACTCCTATCCATATTGACAACAACAGTGCTATCTCCATTACTGAAAATCCAGTGAAGCACTCCAAGACTAAGCACATTGACATCAGGTATCATTTCATTAGAGACATTCATGAGAAAAATCTAATCAGGTTAATCAAAGTTGACTCAAATGAACAATATGCTGATCTGTTTACCAAAGCTTTTGATGAACCAAGGTTTAAGTATCTCATAGCAGCTATTGGGATGATAAATATTGATTAATCTGATCTCTTTTGAAAAACCTTTTTAAGATGTAAGTCTTGTGTCAATACAATTTAAGCCCTGTTACAAGAAATTTCTCTCTGAAATTTTCTAAGTGTAAATTCCTTCCGAAGAGAAATTAACCTTCGGAAGACACTCTCATATCTTCCGAAGCATAATTTCTCAAAGGATAACTTTCTTCTTGGAAGAATTTTGGTCTCGGAAGAAGCGATTGATTGTATATCAAATGAACAATAAAGATCTCATTATGTAACATAAATTTCTTGGGCCCCACACTGTAAAAAGCAAAGATTTTGTTAATGATATCAAATTATTAACTGATTTTTAACCTTACCGCCACTGTCATTTCATCCACTAAACTATCACATCACCTTATCCTAACCCCCATTACCGCCTCTCCACAATCTTTTAAATAATCTCGACTATTCACTTTCACTCTCTTACTTGCAAACTTACAGCCCTAGAATTTCTTCTACTCATCTTTACCCAGCTCAAAACATTCCAATTCACCTTTCCAAATGGCCTTCAACCCACAGCACAATCAAGTCGCACTTCTTGATTCATCAAGAGATGCTGACTTCTCAGATATCATCTCCTTCCTAACCCAATCTTCATACTACACCGCTCTAACTGTTAACCCCACAATTTACACAAACATATGTCTGAATTTTGGGCAAACGGTCAGATTGAAACCATAAACGGGGTCCGTGTCATTCGATCGAGTATCTGTGGCCAGAAGTTGGTCATTACTGAACAGCTCATCAGGGAGCATTTAGAGCTTCATGATGATGGCGCTCCAACGGAATTTCCCAAAGCAGACTTGGATCATTCTTATCTCCAAATGGGATATGGAGGAGACGTTAGTAGGTCAACTATCTACAAATTTAACTTCTCGTACAAATGGAAGTTCCTGCTACACATAGTCCTTCACTGGTTGTCGAATAAATCCGACGGATGGGATCAAATTCCATTTGAACTTGGGTGCCTTGTTCATGGGTTGGTAAAAGGCCTCCGCTTCAACTATTCAAGATTTGTGCTGACTAACCTCATGGGAAATCTTCAGAAAGACACCTTCTTCATGTATCCCAGGTTTCTCCAGCATATAATCAACTGTGAGCTAGACCAGAGCACGCTTGTCTGTGCAGCTGCTCTGACTGCTCCCCAGATGAGGCCGACCATCTTCAAGACTTTGAAGAGAGTTTCCACTAACATCACAGGAAGAGATACTGCATGTCTTCCAGGTATGATTGAGCCAACGGCTCCTGGTGACATCCCTGTTAACCCCACAGGTGATGAACCCACACCAGCAACTACCCCCACAATGCCAACACTACCTTCTCCAACCATCACCATCACTTATCAGAGACGCCCCAAATGAACCTTTGTTCAATCTACTCTGATTGAACAAGCTCCTCCTATTCTATCCAAAAAGGCTCGAGTGGAAACATAGGGTCCTACTCAGTCAGAGGTTTCTCCATCCTTCTCCTTTGACCTCAATTTGGGTCTTGAGTCTCCTCAGTTTCAGACCTATGAGCCCACAACCCAAGCTGAAAGCCCTCAGGGTGAGTCTCTATACTCCCCCGAGCAGCCAACAAGGGACAGCCACACCAGAGGCTCAATGCCTTTTGACATTGACCAAAGTCCCGGGTCAGTAGGTTTAACCATCCTATCTTTTACTGACCTTTTATTTAAAAGTGATGAAGAGATAACATCTCTCCATGGCAACAAAATTGATCTACAACACTCTCTCAAAGATCAACAGAGCCCGAAGAAATCTCTTATCTCTAGCCCCCATCAGCAACCAACTGAGGTGAGTCCCACTGATGTGGAGGGAACTCATGTAGATTCAGCTGCCACTACAGAAGGTGCCTCAATGGACCTTATTGACAGTGGTAACATTTCTCAGACTGAATCTACGGCAACCGAGCCCTTTGATGACTCTGAAAGAGACATCATTGAGCATGGGAAACCAGGGTGCCAAGAAACCACATCTGGTGGTGAGGATGAACATACTAGGTATGTTACCTCATCTCCCCGTGATTCTTCGAAGGAAGATGAGGGAAGCATGCAACTCCTCATTCAAGATCTTCTTTCTAAAGTCTCAAATCTGGAATCTCAGGTTAGGACTTTAAAGGCAAGATCTGCTACTCAGCAACTTGAGATTGACAATCTCAAGGCTCAACTAGCTGAGAAACAGACAGAGAGGTCTGTTAGGCACGTACCTGTTTAGGTCTCCCTGACTTCCTCCTCCAGCTCATATAGCTCTCAAGATGATGCTACCAAAAAGGGGGAGAATGTTCAAAGACAAACACAAAAGGAACCACAAAGCCGGCCTTCCACTTTAACATCTTCATCTCCCATCATTTCTGTGCCTGAAACATCTCAGGTCACTCTTCAGATTGATCCGAGGATGCTTAATAATCTTTACAGACTCTTCACTAAGTTTCTATTAAGATCTTCCTTTGAGCAGCCAAGTCATGATGCTGCAGTGATCTACTTTGGAGTAGAAGAACTTCAAAGGCTGACTGCACCTTCTACCACTGTGGAAGAAGTTGGTCAACCTAAGGTTCGCATGGAACCTAAGATTCAATTCGAAGGGGAAATGGGAACTAATGGCCCAGCAACTGAAACAGTTAGGACAGAATCTGCATCTCCTCTAACTTCCAAAGCTGAAGTTAAAGCCTCGGAAGAACAAGCTGAATCTTTCGAAGCTGAAATGGAAGCTGCGGAAGGACTGTTTAAAATGTCCCAGGAACTGATCATCACAGATGCTATCCTGGAAATGGCATCTGAAATGAGCAGCGAGGACTTTCCGATTATACCTCCATCATAGACTCTATCTCTCACTCTCTCACAATCAAAAACTTCTCTCCAAGAACCACCACAGTTAGGATCTTCAAAGGATAAAGGTAAAAGGAAGATGACTGCGGAAGAGATTCAGGAATAGGAGAAGATTGAAAAACTTAAGGAGAAAGGAAGACTTCAGACTGAGAAGTTGCTAGCTGCTAGCACAAAAGCAGCTGCTTCCAATCAGGAGGTTGTCATGAACAAAAGAAGAGAGCAGATCATTGACCAGCTCATTGAAATGGGAGCTGCCAATGAAGAAACACTCCTGCTACCATTAGAGGAGTTGGTGGATCTAGAGAAGGCAACCAGGCTGAAGTTTGAAGAAGAAGCTAGGTTGGCCTTAGAGGAAAAGGAAAAGCAACAGAAGGAGGATGAATTGCAGCTGAGGAGAAACAGGATAAACTTCCTACTCTCCAGAGGTTTTGAACTTCAAGAACTCTCTCCACACAACGATGACACGATCCTCTGGCTCTTCAACAAAGAGCAGGGTCAAATGGAGAAAGAAAGGAAAAAGGCGGCTAAAGAAAAGGAAAGAGAGAAGAAGAAGAAAGAAGAAGAGGCTAGGGTCACTGCCTCCAAGAAGTTTACTGAGAAAGCCTGGATGAAGGACTATCTCTGGCTCATGGCTTCTCCGGTAGGCAAGTGGGACCTATGTCGGATAGGACACTCCAACGGATTGTCAGTGAAATTAAGGCTGAGATCTGGTTGGGGAAAAGGAAAGAGATGTACAGAAGGGTAAAAGGGATGACATTCACTGCTTCTACCCAACCACAACCTGAACCCTTCACCCCTAAACCCACATCACTACCCTCTACTACTCCCTCACCTTAACCTCCTAAACTTCCCATCATCCAACCCAAAACACTAGCCAGAACCTCTGAACCTAAACCTGCCGAATTACCATCCAACCATCCCTTCAGCATTCTCAACATCTCTCCCTTGAGGAGTTTAAGGCAATCAAGATAAAGCTCACTAACTGCATCACTTTGAGCGAAGTTTCTGTGTAGAAGACTCTGTCAACATTACCTATGTAGATGGATCTTCAAGTCCCTCACAAGAGACAGATTCCTTGATTTGCCTAGAGGAGCTTTGGACCAGGCTGCAAGACTTTTGGGCCTCAATTCAGACTCTTAAGTAAGGAAGAAAAGAAGCTCAGAAGGAAACTCATGACTCTGCTGGATACAAGAAAATAGGACAAGATTCCTAGTCAGCCTCTTGTGCCTAGAAGGAAGATAATCCAGTGGAGGTTCAATGAACCTTCTCACAACTTTGTTGTGGAAAGAGAGAATGGTGAAGTCAACAGACTCAATGCAACCTCTCTGTTACACTCCAGCAGATTTGACATTGCTGAGTTAATAGAGAAACCATTCTCCAATCCCTCCAACTTTGAAACTGCTGCACTCGTCAGAAATCATCTCAGCAGTCTTCATTTGGCTGAGCTAACTGCAAAAGCAAAGATTGAAGAAGAGTTAAAGTTGAAAAGACAGGAAGACAAGGAAAGATCTCCCACCAAAGGTCCTGCCTTTCTACAGATGGTGGAAGGTCCTGAATTGGAACCTATAGTTCAATGGAAATATGATTACAGTCCCATCAACTAACTCTTTTCAGAGGGCAACAACAAAGGGTACATGTTATCCAAGGTGACAGACTGGATTTCCTGTCTACCAAGGATCTGTACAAACTTCTCAGCATCACATCAGGAGAAAACAAGGACACAGACATATATTTGCTCTCCTTGGTGCTGAAAGTTTTGAAAAGTCGAGGTAAGTGAAGTTTTGGTAGCATGAGCCTATGGGGAGTTTGTTGGATCAAGAAGAAGGCTAATGCAACCAAAACTATATCACTTAAGTTATTTTGATGCTGCATGCAAAGGCTTCCGAAGCTCTTCATGGAACTTCCGAAGGTTGTAGAGTTCCTCCGAAGACAAAGGAAAAGTCCAGCTTCCGAAGACAGAACTCTACTTCCGAAGACAAATGCATACTTCTGAAGTTCAAGTCTTAGAAGAATAAAGTGAAGACCACTTCCGACATATGATGAAGAAGTCTCCAAGTCTTGGAAGAAGCAGCCTCTTCCAAAGTATAAAGTAGCTTCGGAAGTACTTACTCTTCCGAAGCCATTTAACCTTCGGAAGACACTGCTATAGCCAGTGGACACAAGTATGGTCTCTGACACTGCTATAGCCATTTAACCTTTTCATGATAAGTACGTTACCATCTTTAGTTGGTGACAAAAGGTAAGTCAGGGACATGTCTTGACTACCTAATCTTAGATAAGACTTTATCCGAGATACCTTAATCTTTAGTCTTGTAGTATAGACTTTAGCTATAGGATCCCAGCTGGTATCAAAGTATATCCTACTGTAGATAGTATTATATGTAGGTTCTCCTTGTAATTCATAAAAACATAGAGAAATCTGCTTGTAAGAATCCTTTGTATTGTGTGTTGAGAATCAATATATAAAAGTATCTTGAAATTACCTTTCTGTGTTCTTAGTTACTTTTCATATTGTGATTAACTCTTCTTGATTCTTACCCGAGTGTGATTCTAGGTGAGTTTGAGAGAAAACATTTGTGTTTAAGTGACAAACACCGATCCTGCACCCCTAATCGCCCTAAAATCGCACAGCCTACCGTTACTCTACCAAAAGTTCCTTTTACCCAAATTGATTACATATTTTGATATTCTGATGTTCGTTGGTACATATACAGGTAAAATGCGGTGTGACCATGCCAAAAACTCCGTCGATTAGACTCCAAAATCAAGAAATTGGGTCTAACTAGACCCGAGACTGTAAATGGACTAATAACCTAACTAAACCAAATAAAATGTTGAAATAAAGGTTATTAGGTTATTAGTATAATGATTGCGAGTCTAAAGAACCATTACACGACGTCTAATTTCAAGATTTGGTTCAAATTCGAATCTCAGTCGACTGAACAGTGGGACATGCGACTGGACACCAGGATGAACTCCATTCGCACGATTGAGCTGGTCGAATGGCTCAATCAGTCGAATGTATAATATGAATGATCTCAGTCGGCGACTAAACCATCGTAGGCTCAGTCAACTGATTGAACTCAGTCGCCTGCTCAGTCACCCGACTGAATCCAGTCACATGCCAGGTCAACCGACTGAACACAGTCGCATGGTTCAATCACATGAATGAACCAGAATGAATTCAACCAGGTTAATTAGAGCTGATTTGTGTTGTGTAATTATCTCATGTCTATGTGTCTTGTGATACAGATTGATGGCAGACAGGTGGTCCATCAACCCCAAGCACAACATATGTGCTCATTTAGATGCCACTACTAGGAATGGCGCTGAGTTTGCGGGGATTATCACATTCCTTAAGCGATCCAGGATCTGCAAGGCTATCTCCATACCATGCACTCCCTACAGGTCTATTCAGCAGGCCTTCTGGGAGGGGCATCGGTTGACCGCTCTCACGAGCCATACAGTATCAGGAGTTCTATTTTTGGGATGGATATTGAGGTCACTGCTTAGGATATTCGACGTGTACTTGGGTTGGGTGATGATACAGACCACCCTACCAGACTTCACCCGCTGACTATGAGAGGGTGCTTTTTGAGGATGAAGTACATTGGGGATATTAATGCAGGTGTGCTCAACAAGAGCAACCTGTGTCCCCATTACAAGTACTTGGTACATGTCCTCCTCAAGTGCTTGGCTTCGTGAAGGGGTGGGTTTGATGATCTTTCAGACAAGATTCAAAATGCATAGGTGGCCCTTGTACTAAACCACCCTTTCAGATTTTCAAGCATCATATTCTCTTACTTGATAGAGAATCTGGAGGCTAAGGGCTAAGGGTTTCTGCATGTACCCTAGGATTCTTCAGATGATTTTTGATAAGAAGCTGCCCACACTGCCCAAGGAGAGCCGGGACGTTATGTCGTTGGAGATCATGGATGATACGACACTGTGTCGTATGAAGGTCTACCGAGGAAGCAAGTCAAACCCCCGGTGAAGAGACTCTTCGGCCACCTGGCCAAGGTTGATTACATGGCGCTAGGGAGGCGTAAATGGCGCCACGTAGACAGTGATTCGGATGTTGAGCAACTTGTGCTCCCAGACGATGAGTCCGATGATGATGATAGCGGTGATGGTGAAGATGCAGGGCACACCCAATTAAGGGCCCCCACTACTGATATAGCATCTCCAGCATCCACCCAAGGTGGGACAGAGGTAGCAGATTTCCATCAGGACTTCCAACCTGATGAGGAGGAGGAGTCGGATGAAGAACCGTTGACTCAAACGGTGGGCAGCAAGGTGGTTTCCACCAAGCGAGGGATTAGGGCGGCTGGTGAACGCCCAGGAGGGTCTGGGGAGACTATGACTGATCTAACCTACATCGTAGATCAGCCCAGCGTCCGAGGGGGAGCATCCACCTCAAAGGGTTCGAGGAAGAAACGGATGGCTCAGCCCCACGGGACGAAGAAGAAGAGGATGAGGATGACATTTAACACCACCACCACTACTACATCCACTTCCACCACTCCACCTACTACCACCACTACCACCACTCACCTACCACCCCTATCATATCTAACACCTCACACACCATTACCACACCCACTCCACCATCTACCCACATACAATCCACCTCCACTACAGCTCATCCACCACCACCTTCATCTATACCACCCCAATCTTCACCACTGCCACCACCACCACCACTAGCCACCAAGAAGGACCGTCATCTTACCCCTCCTTTCCATCTAGTTCCTCTCTACCTACCAGTGGAGTAGAGGAATAGCTCTCAACACTGAAGCATATGGTGCTGAAGCTGTTGGCAGCCGATGATGAGAAGACTGCCGAGTTTCGTCAGCTTGTAGAGCTTACTATTGCACAATCTCAGCAGATATCTCAGCAGGCACAACTGATAGAGCAACAGTCATAGCAGATGGCTGCTAAAAGCTCAGAGATATCCCAACTCCAGGAGCAACATGTCCATTTAGCAAAACGGATAAAGGAGTTGGAGGCGACCAACAAGACCATCATGCTGAGGCTCAAAGGATGAGCCACTAAAGATCAGAGAAGGAGATGGAGATGATCGTGATGATGATGACAGTGATGATGATGATGATGATGATGATGATCGTGATAATGAAGGGGATGATACTGATGTAGGTGATGATGTTGATGATGTTGATGATGATACATCTGCTACGGGTGCCACATCAGCTCAAGGTCAAGAGAGGCGCACAAAGAAAAATCAAGACCAAGGAGCCCCATCATCTTCTGCCACCAGCTATTCAAAACAAGAGTAATACATAATTGTTATGTAATTTAAATCATGTGTATTTGAATCTTGTATCAAATTAATGTAATAATGTTTATGTTTATTATTAATGTCTACTGCTTTGATTGTTGACTAATGGTGATGTGTTACATGTTTGAAATCAAGTAGATCCAATTATCAAGGAGATGAATATGATGTTGCTCCCCTCCAACAGATCAAGACTCATCTCACGATGATTCTTGATCTGCAGGGAATTGTTAGGAGATCGATGAATTACACTATTGAAGAAGGAGATATAATTCATGATCTCACTGATGAGCAACTTGCTGAAATGTTCCGACTCAATCATGATGAGATCGTGAAAGATGCTCCAACAGTCCATGTGGAAAGTGACGACGAGCTCAACAACATTGATGAGATTGAGAGTGAAGATGTCACGCACCAACATTATCCAGAGTACACTGACATTAAGGGTAATGTCGTTCCCAATCTAGGTGACAATCTTGTCAGTGAAACCTTTGAGACTCTGGATAAAAGGGAACAAGAGTTTGAAAAGAAAGAAGATAAGGCCCAAGCCTCGGAAGCTAAAGTCAACATCAGAAAGGCTGAGTGGGTTGCATGCTTTGAAGAACTAAGAGCCCAACGAAGTGCTTCAACGTTAACTGTCTACACCAAGCTGTACAAAGTGAAGAAACATCACAAGGTGTCGGGCAAAATCATAGCATGGGCACATTTTGAAGATCTCCACGTTTATGCAGTTAAACGTGAGAAAGGGATTGAGTACTTCAGGTTCCCACACTACCTGAAGACTCTTCCTAGATTTGAGCTTAACAATTAGGAAAGTTGAAATTGCTATACGCTTAACCACGTAAAACGTCAGGCTGGTTTGAAGAAGCTCTAAAAAGAGAGTACCATGCCAGATGGGTCAACTTCAAAGCTCAACAACCAACGAGGTATATCAGACGGTCTAAGGTTGATGCCGTAACTGGAAAACCGAAAATAATGCTGAAGTGGAGTCCTCCGCGCACAATGTCTAAGATCCCTATATGGGAAATGCCATAGGACTTCACTCCACACTTCAAATGGTGGTACTATAGTTGGAGAATAGGAGAGGCGGTCATAGTTTTGAACAAGAATGGTAAAATGGAAACCATCAGGGTATTTGAACTAATGTGGCTTACAAACTTGTCTGGTGATGATGTCTATACATTATACACGTGGCCACTATTCTATGACTCACAAGATATTGTACAAGCTCTACAATTTCAGAACATGATACGACTCTGTTTTGCTTTTGAGATACACGCATGAGTCACAAGAGAAGAGAAGTACAAGAAGTTTAAAGAGCTTATGAAGGATGTAAGACAATAGATGAAACTAGGTCTAAGGGGGAGTTTGTAGATACACGTGTCCCTAGTTTCTAAACTTAATGTAAAATGTCTTTATTGTCTTACACATATATAATTGAACGGGTACTTACTGAAATACAATGTGTGGTTGTACTTATAATGTTTATTATTTCATTGATTAGTAGGTTAACATTTATTGAACTAACTATATAGGTTTGTGGTTGTTTGAATAAATCTAAGTCAATTAATGATGTGAAACATATTCAAACTTAATTATATGAACTTCTTATGCGATTGGCCCATGCTAATAGACCATACGCATGAACAACTTCATGCTAATGAATTAGTCGTACGCATGAACCAGGAGACTGGATCAGTCGCATGATTGTAACATGAGATTGGCTCAGTCACACGACTGAACACTCAATCGTGCGAATGTATCAATCGCATGACTCAATCGCACGACTGAACACTCAATCGTGCGAATGTATCAACCGCATGACTCAATCACACAAATGAACTATGCAAATTGTCCAGTCGCATGATTGAGAAACCCTAACCTATAAATACCGCTTAATTCGTGTAAAAACCAAACAATTTGAATATTTCGATACCTACACGTACCCTAGCTGTCAAAGACCTCTAGCAACCTGTTCCAACTTCATAGATCGTAGTAGATCGATTGCTAATCGTTCTTAACGTTTAGATTCAATCTTTAATTGATTCTACGAGCGTTCTCACTCATTGGGTCACCAATCAAATAGGATTTCGCACTATTTGATTCGGTATCCACATAAATCTGTTAGTATTCGTCCAGTACACGATCCTAACATATTTTAAAAATAGAAATTCATCAGATTTAAAGAAGACTAGAATGTCTTTATCGCAGATTTAAGAGACACACAAGAGATTAAACACAAGCTCAGGGACATAGTTTACTTTCTCCAAAGTTAAAGAACCATTGGAAACTTCTCCTTGACAAATCATATTTCCACCCTTTTTGTCACTAGCAAAAGCAACATATCGTCCATTTATAATCCGATACTTGGTCAGCAAATCTTTCAAGCCCGTCATATGTCTAGAGCACCCACTATCTACATGCCATATGCTGTTTACAATCTTAGTGGATGACTCCTGTGATCAAATAAAGTACAGATTAACCAGGTGCAATAGGAACCCAAGTTTGAATAGTTTTAGCTTTAGAGGAAGCAGATTACTTACAAAAGAAATTATTAACTAATTTTGTTAACTTATTTCCAAAATAGTTTCTATTTACATGACCATGAAGAAGCGTTGGAAAATCCTTGACAAGATGATCCTCTTGACCACACCTAAAACAATGTGGTTTGTGTCTACGTCTGTGATGTGATGAGATAGGAATATGATCAATGTGAATTTCCTCATCACATTCAGACACACTAGAATCAATGTCACTAAATGTCTCATACATTCCACAAGGTCAAAGTTTATATGAACAAGAATTATTATTTACAAAAGTAGATGAATGATCATCTGAAGTACAAGTGGAACTAGTACCACTTGTGCTTGCTTCAGACGAAGTTACAGTTCTTTCATTTGATAAAGAAATATTTAATGGAGTAAAAGATGGAATTAGATGAGAAAAGAATTTATCAAAACAATTAGTTTTAAGTCTCTCGTTAGTCTTTGTAGTGAGATCAGTTGCACAATTATCATCACCAGAACAAAAAGCATCACCACAGTGTACAGAATTTAAAGCTGAAATAGAAACATCATGATAACATGATGCTACAGTGTTGGTTACAGGTGTACTGGATACAAAGATAGAATTTAAACTAGACTTCTGATCTAAAACAGACTGCTGAAAATGAGGTGTACTAATATTATGCATCCAAGCCCAATAGTTGGTCCATAGTCGTAGTCCTCACGAACGTGCTTAGGATTAACACCCTCTAACCTGCAGACATATTGTCAGTATCTATTTTGATTAAATCATTAGAAGGATGAGGAACAAGCATAGGAGAATAACAGTATGTACTAGGCAAAGGATAAACCTTTACATTTTCATATCCCAATCCTGTTTTAATCCTAGCTCCCCGTTGAGATTTACATAAATCATCATGTTTCATTCCTGATGTGGTCCATTTGTCTAACTTTGACTGAAGTTTGCTTGTTTCAAATTCAACAAGAGCAACCCTTTCAGTCAAAGTGTTAATGTTAACATTTCTTAGCAAAACAATTTGTTTTAAGTGATCATTTTCTTTCAAGGCCTCATTTAATGTAACAAAATATTTTGATTCATTGATTTTAAGTTCCTCATTAATTTGTTTTAAATCTTTTTCATTTCAATTAATAATCAATTATCTTTATAAATCCCAAATAATCTTATTTTGCAAGCAGATGAACCCATATCCTGAATTACCTCATATGGAAGTCCCATCACCACCTTTTATGCTGCTAAGGCCTTTTCATATTGGCATACCAGAGTACTTGACTTGCTTTCCTCAATAGTGATAGTAGCATCATCATAATCCTTTCTTTGCTCAGTGGATGAACTTCCTTCCTTCTTTAGTCATTCAGATTTACCTACTCTCATCTTTCTCTTCTTTCTCTTTCACAGACAACTCAACCTCCTCTTTGAATTCCTTGAAAAGATCAAATCCATCTTTACTTTCTGCCTTCCCTCTCCCTTTAACAAACTCAGCCACCAATGCATGATTTATCTCAGTCTTAGTCTCTTCAACCTCTTCAATCCAATCAAAGTTAGAAATCAAGGCAGTCTCCTTTTTGTGATTCATATCTTCCTTCTCCCTCTTAATGGTTAATCTTGGAACTCCTGAATTACTTGAATCGGTGACAATTGGTGATTGACATTCATGTTTGAAATGTACCAATGTTTTCAGTTGAAACATCTCAGTTTGGACTTATCAAATCCCAGTTTTGAATTAGAGGTTTGACCGCCGAAGCTCTTTCGTCCAGTGTGCTCCATAAATCTTCGAGCTCCAAGAGTCAACATTGCCATTTGCCACTGAATGTCAGTTTCTTCAAGATCATCAGGATCCACCTTATACATGTCCTCCATTATCATTCCTTTCCCTTTCAACTCTCCAGCTACAAGTGCTTCATAGCTTTGAACAAACATTCCAAAAAGAGCCATTTTTTCTAGTGGAACTGAAGTTTCAACATTCGCCACAGAATTAGCCTGATCTCTTCCAACACTAACGTTTCCTCTTGAGAAATTACTTTTATTAACTCCTCCTTGAATTGAATTCTATATTTGAGAGCTTGCAACAGATGATAATAAAGCAGCATTCTGAGTAAAACCAGATGTAGGCATCATGGTCTAGTTAAATTCTTATCTCTTCATGTCCAGGTCAAAAGATTTAAGCTTATTGATAATATCCATAAGCTTGTAATCTATGAACTCTCTTTCTTGCTTTAGCATTCTCACATGAAGGCTCCACTAAGGTGGGAGAGAGTCTAGTAGCCTTTTAACTTGTTCAATGTTGGAGAGTTTTTCATCATATTTCTTTAAGGTGCTTGAAAATGTCAAGAAGCAATTGTGAGATCTGTTAGACTCTCGTTCTTGTATCCAACAAAGGAATTGAATTCCTTCTCTGCTTGAATGCTCTTATCCTTTACCAGTTCATCGTTACCATCGTAGAACTCACATAAGGCATCATAAAGGGACTTAGCATTTTTATGCTCTGTAAAACGATTGTAGATGTCTGGTGCCAGGCATAGTGTTAATGCACCAAAAGCTTTCTCGTCACGATCAATCAGCTTTAGATCCTTTTCAGTGAAAGTAGACGGGTCCTTATTTTGAGAGACAACATCACCAACAGTAATAGTTGGTATGTGAGGACTAGAAATAATTGATTCCTATTGGTTATGGTCAGTGTAGAAGAAGAAAGCTTTGAGACATCTCTTCCAATCTTCGAAATTGTCTCCATTAATGAGTCTCGATGGCCTATTGGGAGCAACACTTTCAAGATCCGGCAAGATTGAGTGAGGTTAACTTTGACATGGTAGTTTTGCGGGGATTGATGTAGTTTCGACAGGAGAATAGGCAATTTCATTGAAAATGCAGTAGTTTCGCATAAGAAAAGTAAATTCGCAGACAATTTCACTGAGAAAGCTAATTTTGCTGAGTTGTGTAATTTTGCTAACAATTTCAGCACCAGTTTCACTAGCCGAATGTCACAAAAAGCTTAGTTTCACCAATAAGGTCTCACGAAACAAGCTTAAACTTTCGTTCAAAATTACTTTCGGCAGCAATTTCGCTTGTTAAACCTTCACAAGCACAGGTGAACTTTCGTTCAAAGAGACTAGTTTCACAGAACTACAAGTAACAATTTCAATAGTGATAACACTAGTAGTTTCGCAGAAAGAACTTCATAGTTTCGCTGAAAAAACACTAGTTTCGCTGGTCGAACCTTGAACCCTTTTTCAACACAAAATCAATCTGAAATCATCAAAACTCAATGAATTTGAGATCTGATGATTAACAGAGCTTCCCCAACCAATAACCAGCAAAACTCAATCAATTTCCATGTCAAATACACACTATTTTGAACTAAAAAATGATGGAAAATTGATATTGAACTAAAACAGCCAAAAACTCAACAAATCATGAGCACTAAGGCTTTGATACCATATTGTTAGTCCATTTGATCGTATTACAGTGCAAAGGAAATGAAGAATTGTTCAATATCAAACACACAAACTAAACAATATGAAGAATGAAGATTGAACACAATAACAACTCATTCAGTATAAGACAATGAAGATCATAACATTCAATAACATCAAAGCACAATGATATTTCTATGTAATAACTGCTTGGAAATGGTAACTTGTAACAAGGATCAATGATTAGGGTTTTGCAAGCTTACCTACAATGATAAAGATCAAAAACTATATATAGCACTCTTAGTTTCTCAGATAGTTTCGCCGTCAGCAAAACTGTTCTGCTGAAACTGTAGTTTCGCCCGGCAGAAAAAGTAGTTTCGCCGAGCGAACTAATTGAAAGGGATCGAGATCTAGTTTGATCAATTAGATTAAGATTTATAGCAGAATAGCACACGAATTAGACGAAATTTTAGGAAGAATAATATGAATATTTAATGAACAGTAACGGTTATAGAGAGAGAAAGTTTTCTGCAAAAAGAATGTTTTCATTCACGCACATGCTTCCTGTACAAGGAAAATTAGGTCAACATCCCTTTTATAAAGGAAAGTGACATCAGCTGACGTCACTTGATAGTGACAGCTAACTGATTTATACAAACAACTGAAAGTAAACTAAACTACTAAAGTTATAACATCTGAAGTGTAAGAACTTCAGATGTTTTACATAATATAAAACTACTGATTACAAACTACTGAAATGTAAACCATCACAACTACTGAAGAGAACTACTTCAGCTGTGTTGACAACTTCTGAGAACTTTGTCTTCAGACTTTATCTTCAGACTTTGTCTTCAGTTGTTGTCTTCTGTTGAACCAAAAGAACCAATGAGCCAGATCAGAAAAACCTTTAAGTCCCACAGATATCAAAACAACTGAAGACAACTGCTGAAGACAACTGCTGAAGACAAAGTCTGAAGATAAAGTCTGAAGATAACTACTGAAGACAAAGTCTCAAGACAACTGCTGAAGACAAAGTCTGAAGACAACTGCTGAAGGCAAAGTCTGAAGACAAAGTCTGAACACAAAGTCTGAAGACAACTGCTGAAGACAACTGCTGAAGACAATGTCTGAAGATCAAGTTCTCAGAAGTTGTCACAACAGCTGAAGTAATTCTCTTCAGTAGTTGTGATGGTTTATATTTCAGTTGTTTGTAATCAGTAGTTTTATATTATGTAAAACATCTGAAGTTCTGATACTTCAGATGTTATAACTTCAGTATTTATAATGTTAGTTTATACTTAGCTTCTAATGAAGATGTCCTCAGTTGTTGTGGACATCTTCAGTAGTTTAGTATAATTTCAGTTGTTTGTATAAATCAGTTAGATGTCACTATCATGTGACATCAGCTGATGTCACATTCCTTATAAAAGAATGTTGACCTAATTCCCTTCATGGGAAGCTTGTGCTTGAATGAAAACATTTTTTTGTTGAAAACTCTCTCTCTATAACTGTTACTGTTTGATTGAATATTCATATTATTCTTGTACAGGGGTTTTCACAAGAAGAAGGTATTGATTATGATGAAACCTTTGCCCCTGTAGCCAGACTGGAAGCAATCAGATTGTTTTTAGCTTATGCTGTTTTCCATAATCTTAAAGTTTTTCAAATGGATGTGAAAAGTGCTTTCTTATATGGTAAAATAAAAGAAGAAGTTTATGTGTGCCAACCACCAGGTTTTGAAGATCATAAACATCCAGATTGCGTGTATAAGCTTGATAAAGCTCTTTATGGACTAAAACAAGCACCTAGAGCCTGGTATGAAACACTATCCAACTTCCTTCTTCAAAATAATTTCACTAGAGGCTCCATAGATAAAACCTTGTTCATTAAGAAAGTAGGCATGCATAAGCTCTTTGTTCAAATTTATGTTGATGATATTATTTTTGCATCCTCTGATCCATAGTTGTGTGATGCCTTTACTAAGTTGATGCAGCAAAAGTTTGAAATGAGTGCCATGGGAGAATTACAGTTCTTTCTGTGGTTGCAAATCAAACAAAAGGCTGATGGAACCTTCATTCATCAGTCAAAATATACAAAGGATTTGTTGAAAAAAATTGATTTACAAAACTGTAAGCCTTGTTCTACTCCCATGTGCAGCACCACACAACTGGATGCTGATCAGAAAGGTAAAGCAGCTGATGAAACTCTTTACAAATGTATCATTGGTTCCTTGATGTATCTTACAGCTTCTAGACCAGACATTATGTTTGCAACTTGTGTCTGTGCTAGATTTCAGGCTGCACCTAAAGAATCCCATATGATTGCAGTCAAAAGGATCTTTAGATATTTGCAAGGAACTGAATCTCTAGGACTTTGGTATTCCACTGGGCACTCTTGCAAATTAGTTGCTTTCTCTGATAGTGACTATGCTGGGTGTAAATTAACCAGAAAATCCACCTCTGGTGGATGCCAATTTCTAGGCAACTATTTGGTATCTTGGCAGAGTAAGAAACAAACTTCTGTTGCTACATCCACTGCTGAAGCAAAGTACATTGCTGCTGCAAGTTGTACATCTCAGGTACTCTGGCTTCAGAATCAATTACTGGATTACGACATTACAGAGACTAAGATTCCTTTACTAATGGATAGTGCTTTAGCTCTTTGTATTGTTAAGAATCCTGTCAAGCATTCTTGGACCAACATATTGAGATCAGACATCATTTTATCAGGCATTGTTATGAAAAAGGTCTAATTGATCCAAAGTTTGTTCTGAGTGCTGATGAGCTTGCAGATATATTTACTAAGCCTTTGGACAGTGCAACTTTTCAAAATATTTTGCTAAGGCTTAGTATGCTACAGCTTGAATAAATTGACTACTGATGATCTCAGCTCACAAGTACTGATGAGCATCAGTATACAGCTATCAAAAATAAGTATTGATAAGTTATTTTATCTTTAGCAGTTTTTCATAACTACTGAAGACTAAATTCCTTAAAGTACTGAAGTACTTTATCTGTTGCAAAGTACTGAAGTGGTTACAACTACTAACGTCTGTTCTAACAGATAAGTACTGATGACCAATGAAACATCTGAAAATCAGATACTCTGCCAAGTAAGTGTTCAGGTCAAATGAAACAACTGAGATATGTGAATTGACGACAACAACTGATTAGTAAGTTTATTCTTCAATTGTTTCTAACAACTGTTGTTTCATTTCAAAATAACTGAAGTAAAACCAAGTCTTGAGTAGTTTTCAACTACTGATGACAAACACCAAGTCTTCAGTTGTTTACAACACCTGAAAGTTAAAACCATGTCTTCAATCGTTTTCTAACAACTGATGACTAAAACCAAAACTTTCAGCTGTTTTCTTTCAGCCGTTTCATAACCTATAAATACCTAACCCTAACTTCAAACTTTTCAAAAATCGATTTCCGAACGTTCATCTCCCATTAATGGCGACCATGCAAATCAAACCTCAACACAACTGTGTTGCTTACTTCACAAAATCGACCTTTTGGACTAAGTTTGATGATGCTATTGATCTGATGGCTGATTCCCAGTATCGAACTGCTTTTCTTCTGAATCCTACCATCTATCCCGATTCTCTTCGTCAATTCTGGACAAATGTCACCATCCATACTGGTGAGAATGATGTTGCGATCACTCTCCAGTCATTTGTAAACAAGAAGAAGGTGATTGTCACTCCTGCTATCATTCGCCAAACGCTAGATCTGAATGATGCTACCTTTGTCACGAAATACCCGAAGGGCACCATTGATCTATCATTCATCAACCATGGATATGAAGGCGACCTAAGTGCTACAACCATTCTGTAGAAGCACTTCCATGATGCTAAACGTCTCATCTTCCACATGATCAATGTCTGCCTTGCTCCCAAATCCTCTTCATGGGATCAAATGTCATCCACGTGGCAGCAGGTATTGTATTCTATCCTTGAACGTCAAAGCTTATATTTTTCTGAAATTATATTTTTAGAATTAAAAGATCTGGCAATGAAACCTGTAGCTAACAGATGGCTATTATATCCAAGGTTTCTTATGGCCATAATCATGAATCAGTTACAATCTGATGGCCATGTTGGCCTTGGAGTCCCTGATGTGGTAGTTTTGCCAGAGGTATACTCCAGGCACAACTCTGACCCACACCTAAAAGAGACTGCCAAACTGCTAAAACCCAAGCAAAAGGTACCCACAGCCTCATCCTCCAGATCCAAAGTCCCCTCCAAACCTCACTCCAAACAACCCAAAAAGGCTACTCAGGGAGTTGAGTTCCCTGATGATGCCCTGCAACACAAAGGTAGGATGAAACTATGGGTAGTAATCCCCCTGTAGTTTCCAGGACTCTCCCAGCTGAAACCGCTCAGGTATCCTCTTAACAGGATCCTGATGCAACCAAAAATGGGGAAACCACATTACCGGAATCTCTCTCACTTGAGAGGATTGCCATTGAAGAGCACCATTCACCCCAGGTGCAATCCTTTTCACACCTATCTCCCACTGAAGCCACCCCTACAAGCCTAACTGTGATTATTGCATAAGTGTTGACTCAACTACATTCCTCTACCCCTCCCCAGAAACCTATTAATACTGGGAAAACCTCAACCATTGAGGGAGAGGATTATAATGTAGCTGATAACCCATAGCACAGGGATTACAGAGTTCAATCTCCCAGTGTAGAGGAGGGGATTAGAACATCTGGTGAGGCTGCCTCTTCTCCTTGTTCAGCACATGATCAGGACGAAGCTGGTATCATTTCTAATTCCTCACCAGAGGCAACTGCCAATTAAGGACATTATCTTGAGGCAGGAAGTCCCCAGTTCCGAGAATCGGGGCACATGTGAATACTGTAAATACTGATCTATACTCAGCACATGTTCATCCTGATTTCATCAGGAGCTCAGCTGATTCAGCACAGACTGATGATGACGTGGGCTTTTTCTTTGATGTTCTAGCCCACAACACTATTCTTGAGACTGAGGTATGCAGACTACAAGAACTGCTTGCCAAAATGACACAAGAATCAAGTCCATCTGCCCACATTCACCCACAGATTGTAGTTTCTCCTGAAACTATCCCAAATACTGAGCCACTCTCAACAAACTTTCCACCAGCCTCTGCTTCAAGTGCCATTTCTCAGGGACAGAACCCCTCTGAGCAAATGGTTGCTGCCTTTCAAACCTCCTTACCTCTCATCACTTCCATAATCACAAACACTGTACATCAAGCCATTGATGTGAGGCTTTCCTCAACTCTTCAATCTTTAGTTGATGTTGCGGTTTCTAAGAAACTTTCGGACATTCAGGCCCCTGAACCCAATGCAACCAAAAAGGGGGAGTCTAAGTTAGTGAAAGTAGACAAAAGAAAAAGAGCTGAAGAGGAAGCAGAAAAAGAGCAGAAAGAAAAAGAGATGATCACCTACAAAAGGAAGAAATCCTCTGAAAAGACAAAAGTGAGAAAAAGTTGAAGAATTGATCAAAGAAGATGATGAGCAACATAGCAGATCTATGGATAAGATTATTGATCAACTCTTCAGACAAGGATTTGACAGTGCCAAACTTGACTCTGAGATCAGAAGCTTAGAGATTCAAGAAATTGAACAAAGATGGGCAAGTTGGAGTGAGAAAGAAAGAGAAAGGCTGGAAACTATGGCACGATTTATATCAAAACATCTGGGAAAGTCAATCATTGAAGTAAAGTCATGGTCCAAAGACAGTATTTTGGAGATAACCACCAGAATCTATTCTTCTAAAGTATATAACAAAGGACTGATCATAGAAGCTCTTGATGAAGCTGGTGCTGGGAAAAGGACTGACATGGCAAAACTATCCAAAGCTTCACTCAAATCCAAGATGCTAGAGTAGCCTGCACTTTCACCCAAACCAAAACAACCACCTTCACAACCCTCAAAACCAATTCCTTTACCTAAGAAACCTACTATACCCATTACCAATGATGCACCTAAGAGGAAGAGAAGGGTGTTGAGGATGGAAGAAGAAGAAAAAGATGATGAGGATGATAATCTGCCACTCTCTGTTGTTCTCAAAATAAAAATGCGTGAGCCTAGGAGTCAATCAACAACAATCACACCTGACTTTGAAAGGCAAATGGTAAAAGTCAAACTTGAAGAAGAAGAACAGCACAAACAACATGATGAGCAACTGTTAAGGATGATTGATAAAGAGTTTCCCAAGTCTTCATCCATACAAGCTATGAAGAAACATGCTCAAAGGTTGTATGCTCTCAGATTCACATTCCAATATCAGAAAGAGAGAGTGAGAATTTGGCCTGACCCTAGAATAAGTGACAGAATTCATAAAATGAAGATTCCAAGCAGATACAATGGCCAAGTAAAGAAGATTGTAGATGCTGTGATAATGCTGGCCATTGTAGTGTCACCCTCGGAAATTCTTGATGACTTCAAGAGAGCTTACAAGTCTAAATTGACTTCACAAAATTTACTAGAAAACAAAATGGTAAAGAAGGGGTTAATCTACAAGAAGCTTGAAGAAATAAGAAGAAATGAGCTCCAGTTATTGCTTGGAGGCACTCATCCTGATGAGTTTGCATACAGAGAGATAACACCTGTGGAGCTGAAAAATGAAAAGCATATTAAGTACTTATCTGAGTACTATGGGCCTGAGTTCTTCTTTGAAAGTGGAGCTGAAGAACTCACAATGGAAGAACAAGTTGTTTTCCTTGAGGCCTATGTTAGAGAGTCTTATAGACTCATTATTGGGAAGTAGGTTTCATGAATGGGGTAACAGCTCTGTGTCCAATTCCCCAAGACAGAGTTCCCATTCATCCTTTGCAAATCAAACCTTCTGAAATCTCTTCCCTGCCCTGAGCTTATAATTGAAGAATTCTGAGCTGATCCAGATTTTGTTTCTACCAATAAGTGGGACCACAATAATTTTAAAGGTTTTGGCTGCATTGGTTCACGGGGAGTTTGTTGGACCAAAAGAACTAATGAGCCAGATCAGAAAAACCTTAAGTCCCACAGACATCAAAACAACTGAAGACAACTGCTGAAGACAAAGTCTGAAGACAATTGCTGAAGACAAAATCTGAACACAACTACTGAAGACAAAGTCTGAAGACAACTGCTGAAGACAAAGTCTGAAGACAACTGCTGAAGACAAAGTCTGAAGACAACTGCTGAAGACAAAGTCTGAAGACAACTGCTGAAGACAAAGTCTTAAGACAAGTCTGGAGACAACTGCTGAAGACAAAGTCTGAAGATCAAGTTCTCAGAAGTTGTCACAACAGCTGAAGTAGTTCTCTTTAGTAGTTGTGATGGTTTATATTTCAGTAGTTTGTAATCAGTAGTTTTATATTATGTAAAACATTTGAAGTTCTTATACTTCAGATGTTATAACTTCAGTAGTTATAATGTTAGTTTATACTTAGCTTCTAATGAAGGTGTCATCAGTTGTTGTGGACATCTTCAGTAGTTTAGTATAATTTCAGTTGTTTGTATAACTCAGTTAGATGTCACTATCATGTGACGTCAGCTGATGTCACATTCCTTATAAAAGGAATGTTGACCTAATTTCCCTTGATGGGAAGCTTGTGCATGAATGAAAACATTCTTTTTGTAGAGACTCTCTCTATAACTAGTACTGTTTGATTGAATATTCATATTATTTTTTCTAGAATTTTGTCTAATTCGTGTGCTATTCCGCTGCAAATCCTAATCTAATTGATCAAACTAGATCTCGATCCCTACACTTCAGACTTTATCTTCAGACTTTGTCTTTAGCTGTTGTAGACCACTTCAGTTGTTTTGATATCTGTGGGACTTAAAGGTTTTTCTGATCTAGCTCATTGGTTCTTTTGGTCCAACAAACTCCCCCTAAACCAATGCAGCCAAAACCTTTAAGATTATTGAAGTCCCACTTATTGGCAGAAACATTATCTGGATCAGCTCAGAAATCTTCAAATTAAGCTCATGCCAGGGAAAAGGTTTCAGAAGGTTTGATTGGCAAATGATGAATGGGAACTCTGTCTTGGGGAACTGGACACAGAGCTATTACCCCATCCATGAAACTTACTTCCCAATGATAAGTCTGTAAGACTCTCTAACATAAGCCTTAAGGAAGACAACTTGTTCTTCCATTGTGAGTTCTTCAGCTTCACTTTCAAAGAAGAACTCAGGCCCATAGTACTCTGATAAGTACTTAATATGTTTTCCATTCTTCAGCTCCACAGTAGTTATTTCTCTGTATGCAAACTCATCAGGATGAGTGCCTTCAAGCAACAACTAGAGCTCATTTCTTCTTATTTCTTCAAGCTTCTTGTAGATCAACCCCTTCTTTACCATTTTGTTTTCTAGTAAAGTTTGTGGAGTCATCTTAGACTTGTAAGCTCTCTTGAAGTCATCAAGGATTTCCCAGGGTGACATTACAATGGCCAGCATTATCACAGCATCTACAATCTTCTTTACTTGGCCATTGTATCTACTTGGAATCTTCTTTTTATGAATTATGTCACTTACTCTGGGGTCAGGCCAAATTCTCACTCTATATATATGATATTGAAATGTAAATCTGAGAGCATACAACCTCTGAGCATGTTTCTTCATAGCTTGTATGGATGAAGACTTAGGAAACTCTTTATCAATCATCCTTAACAGCTGCTCATCATGTTGTTTGTGCCGTTCTTCTTCTTCAAGTTTGACTTTTACCATTTGCCTTTGGAGGTTAGGTGTGATTGTTGTTGGTTGACTCCTGGGCTCAGGCATCTTTATTTTAAGAACAACAGAGATTGGCAGACTATCATCCTCATCATCATCTTCTTCTTCTTCCATCCTCAACACCCTTCTCTTCCTCTTGGGTGCATCATTGGTAGTGGGTTGAGTAGGTTTCTTGGGTAAAGGAGTTGGTTTTGAGGGTTGTGAAGTTGGTTGTTTTGGTGTAGGAGATTGTGCAGGCTGCTCTAGCATCTTGGTTATGAGTGAAGCTTTGGATAACTTTGCCATATCAGACCTTTTCCCAGCACCAGCTTCATCAAGAGCTTTTATGATCAATCCTTTGTTGAATACTTCAAAAGAACAGATTCTGGTGGTTATCTCCAAAATACTGTCTCTGGACCATGACTTCACTTCAATGATTGATCTTCCCAGATGTTTTGATATGAATCTTGTCATAGCTTCCGGCCTTTCCCTTTCTTTCTCACTCCAACTTGCCCATCTATGTTCAATCTCTTGAATCTCTAGCCTTCTGATTTTAGAGTCAAGTTTGGCTGTGTCAAAACTTTGTCTGAAGAGTTGATCAATAATCTTATCCATAGATCTGTTATGTTGCTCATCAGCTTCTTTGATCAGTTCTTCTAACTTTTTCTCACCTTCAGTCTTTTCAGAGCTTTTCTTTCTCTTGTAGGTGATCATTTCATTTTCTTTCTTCTTGTTCTTCTTCCTCTTCAACTCTCTTTCTTTTGTCTACTTTCACTGACTTAGACTCCCCATTTTTTGTTGCATTGGGTTTAGGGGTGTGAATGTCAGAAATTCACTTAGAAACAGCAACATCAACTAAGGATTGAAGATTTGAGGAAAGCCTCTCATCAATGGCTTGATGCACAATGTTTGTGATTATGGAAGTGATGAGAAGTAAGGATGATTGAAAGGCAGCAACCATTTGCTCATAGGGGTTCTGTCCCTGAGAAATGGTGCCTGAATCAGAGGCTGGTGGCAAAGTTGTTGGGAGTGGCTCAGTGTTTGGGAGAGTTTCAGGAGAAACTGCCATCTGTGGGTGAATATGGGCAGATGGACTTGATTCTTGTGACATTTTGGAAAGCAGTTCTTTTAGCCTTCATACCTCAGTCTCAAGAATGGTGTTGTGGGCTAGAACATCAAAGAAAAAGCCCAGGTCATCATCAGTTTTTGCTGAATCATCTAACCTCCTGATGAAATCAGGATGAACATGTGCTAAGTGTAGATCAGTATTCACATGTTCCCCTATTTCTTGGAACTAGGGACTTCCTGCCTTAGGATTATGTCCTTCATTGGCAGTTGCCTCTTGTGAGGACTTAGAAATGATACCATCTTCATCCTCGTCATGTGCTGAAACAGGAGAAGAGGCAGCCTCACCAGATGTTCGAATCTCCTCCACTACACAAGGAGATTGAAATCTATAATCCCTGTGCTGTGGGTTATCAGCCACATTATAATCCTCTCCCTCAACTGTTGAGGTTTTCCCAGTGGTAATAGGTTTCTGGGGAGGGGTAGAAGAATGTAGTTGAGTAAGCACTTGTGCAATAACCAAAGTTGGGCTTGTAGGGGTGGCTTCAGTGGGAGATAAGTGTGAAGAGGATTGCACCTGGGGTTAATGGTGCTCTTCAATGGCAATCTTCTCCAGTGAGAGAGATTCAAGTAATGTGGGTTCCCCATTTTTGGTTGCATCAGGATCCTGTTGAGAGGATACCTGAGCGGTTTCAGCCGGTAGAGTCTTTGAAAGTACAGGGGGATTACTACCCATAGTTTCATCCCGCCTTTGTGTTGCAGGGGCATCATCAGGGGACTCAAGTCCCTGAGTAGCCTTTTTGGATTGTTTGGAATGTGGTTTGGAGGGGACTTTGGATCTGGAGGATGAGGCTGTGGGTTCCTTCTGCTTGGGTTTTAGCAATTTGGCAGCCTCTTTGAGGTGTGGGTCAGAGTTGTGCCTGGAGTATACCTCTGGCAAAACTACCACAGCAGGGACTCAAAGGACAACAGGGCCATCAGATTTTAACTGATTCATGATTATAGCCATAAGAAACCTTGGATATAATAGCCATCTGTTAGCCACAGGTTTCATTGCCAGATCTTTTAATTCTAAAAATATAATTTCAGAAAAATTTAAGCTTTGGTGTTCAAGGATAGAATACAATATCTGCTGCCACCTGGATGACATTTGATCCCATGAAGAGGATTTGGGGGCAAGGAAAACATTGATCATGTGGAAGATTAGGCGTTCAGCATCATGGAAGTGCTTCTTCAGAATGGTTGTAGCACTTAGGTCGCCCGCATATCCATGGTTGATGAATGATAGATCAATGGTGCCCTTCGGGTATTTGGTGACAAAGGTGGCATCATTCACATCTAGTGATTGGTGAATGATAGCAGGAGTGACTACCACCTTCTTCTGGTTTACAAATGACTGGAGAGTTATCGCGATATCATTCTCACCAGTATGGATAGTGACATTTGTCCAGAATTGGCGAAGGGTATCGGGATAGATGGTTGGATTCAGAAGAAAAGCAGTTTGATACGGGGAATCAACCATCAGATCAATGGCAGCATCAAACTTAGTCTAAAAAGCCGATTTTGTGAAGTAGGCAACATAGTTGTGTCGTGGTTTGATTTGCATGGTCGATGAACGTTCGAAAACGATTTATGAAAAGGTTGAAGTTAGGGTTAGGTATTTATAGGTTATGAAATGGCTAAAAGAAACAACTGAAAGTTTTGGTGTTAGTCATCAGTTGTTAGAAAACGACTGAAGACATGGTTTTAACTTTCAGATGTTGTAAACAAATGAAGACTTGGTGTTTGTCATCAGTAGTTAGAAAACTACTGAAGACTTGGTTTTGGATTCAGTTGTTTTGAAATAAACCAGCAGTTGTTTGAAACAATTGAAGAATAAAATTACTCATCAGTTGTTGTCGTCAGTTCACATATCTCAATTGTTTCATTTGACCTTAACACTTACTCAGTAGATTATCTGATTTTCAGATGTTTCATTGGTCATCAGTACTTATCTGTTAGAACAGGCATCAGTGGTTGTAACCACATCAGGACTTTGCAACAAATAAAGCACTTCAGTACTTTTAAGTAATTTAGTCTTCAGTAGGTAGGAAAACTGCTAAAGATAAAACAACTTATCAATACTTATTTTTGATAGCTGTATACTGATGCTCATCAGTACTTGTGAGCTGAGATCATCAGTAGTTGTCAAATCATTCAAGCTGCAGCATACCAAGCCTTAGCACTAGATTTTGGAAAGTTGCACTGTCCAAAGGCTTAGTAAATATATCTGCAAGCTCATCAGCACTAGGAACAAACTTTGGATCAATCAGACCTTTTTCAGAACAATCCCTGATAAAATGATGTCTGATCTCAATATGTTTGGTCCTAGAATGCTAGACAGGATTCTTGACAATACAAAGAGTTGAAGCATTGTCCATTAGTAAAGGAGTCTTAGTCTCTGTAATGTCATAATCCAGTAATTGATTCTGAAGCCAGAGTACCTGAGATGTACAACTTGCAGTAGCAATGTACTCTGCTATAGCAGTGGATGTAGCAACCGAATTTTGTTTCTTACACTGCCAAGAAACTAAACAATTGCCTAGAAATTGGCATCCACCAGAGGTTGATTTTCTTGTTAATTTACACCCTGCATGTCACTATCAGAGAAAGCAATTAATTTGCAAGAGTGCTCAGTGGAATACCAAAGTCCTAGAGATTGAGTTCCTTGCAAGTATCTAAAGATCCTTTTGACTGCAATCATATGGGATACTTTAGGTGCAGCCTGAAATCTAGCACAGACACAAGTTGCAAACATAATGTCTGGTCTAGAAGCTGTAAGGTACATCAAGGAACCAATCATACATCTATAAAGAGTTTCATCAACTGCTTTACCTTTCTGATCAGCATCTAGTTATGTGGTGTTGCACATGGGAGTAGAACAGGGCTTACAATTTTATAAATCAAACTTTTTCAACAGATCCTTTGTATATTTTGACTGATGAGTGAAAGTTCCATCAGCCATTTGTTTGATTTGCAAACCTAGAAAGAACTGTAATTCTCCCATGGCACTCATTTCAAACTTTTGTTGCATCAACTTAGTAAAGGCAGCACACAACTGTGGATCAGAGGATGCAAAAATAATATCATCTACATAAATTTGAACAAGGAGCTTATGCATGCCTACTTTCTTAATGAACAAAGTTTTATCTATGGAGCCTCTAGTGAAATTGTTTTGAAGAAGAAAGTTAGACAGTGTTTCATACCAGGCTCTGGGAGTTTGTTTTAGCCCATAAAGAGCCTTATCAAGCTTATACACCCAATCTGGATGTTTATGATCTTCAAAACCTAGTGGTTGACACACATAAACTTCTTCTTTTATTTTACCATGTAAGAATGCACTTTTGACATCCATTTGAAAAACTTTAAGATTATGGAAAGCAGCATAAACTAAGAACAATCTGATTGCCTCCAATCTGGCTACAGGGGCAAAGGTTTCATCATAATCAATACCTTTTTCTTGTGAAAACCCCTGTACAACTAGTCTGGCCTTGTTCTTCACAATTTGGCCTTTTTCATCAGTTTTATTCCTAAACACCCATTTAGTGCCTATTGCACACTTACCTAGGGGTAGAGGAACCAGTTCCCACACTTGCTACTTTTGAAACTAAAGAAACTCAAGTTGCATAGCTTCAACCCATCCATTGTCTCTTAATGCAATATGATAGCTCTTTGGCTCATGCTGATTGATGAAGAGAGCATAAAAGCAAAAGTTTGACAATTGACTTCTAGTTGAAACACTAGCATTGATGTCACCAATGATCTGAGACATGGGGTGATTCTTCAGTTCTTGATACTCAATAAGATCTATGCAAGTGTTTGTAGGTGATTCAGCAGCAACAGATGGTGATCCAGACTCTTGAAACCTAGAATGAGATGACAACTCAAATGAAGTAGAGGATTCAGAGATCTCATCAGCATTTTTTGTGGATGGAACTGCTGAAGCTACAGGAACATCAAGTTTAGTAGACTCAGGCAGTTGATCACTAAAACTTGCATTTATACCAACAGATGGATAACAAGTGGCAGGAGGTGATGGATTCACAGAATCTACAACAGCTGGAGACTGATAAGGAACATATTGCAGTATGTCCAAATCAAATAACTCCATAGGGTTTTGTGGGATTTTCTCCTTTGGAGACTCATTAAACTTTACATGCAAGTTTCTTCAACTATCTTTGTTCTGCAAGTAAAAACTCTATATGCCTTGCAAGTAGATGAATACCCAACAAAGTACCCTGCATCCACCTTTGATTCAAACTTCTGAAATGGATCCTTTATGTTAAGAATATAACAAGGACACCCAAATGCTCTAAAGAAGAAAATCAGAGGAGCCAAATGATGTAACACTTCATAAGGAGTCTTCATCACCTCTGATTTACTAACACTCTATTTTGCACATAGCAAGCTGTGTTGACAGCTTCAGCCCAAAAGGTTAGTGGCAAACCAGAATCAGCCAACATTGACCTTGCGGCTTCAATAAGGGTCCTGTTCTTTCTCTCCACCACTCCATTTTGTTCAGGAGTTCTTGGAATGCTATACTGCCTCTTGATTCCCTTAGAGGGATAGAATTCATCAAGTGTGTGATTTCTAAATTATGTGCCATTATCACTCCTCACACACTTGACAGAAAGAGAGTACTGCTTTTCCACATGCAACACAAAGTAGATGATGATTTGACCAGCCTCATCTTTTGAATGTAAGAAGAAGTCCATACAAATCTGGAATAATCATCCACAATTACAAGACAATATTTTTTCTTTGCCATGCTCATCACTTTTACTGGACCAAAAAGATTCATATGCAGTAATTGCAAGCAGGCAGTTGACTTTGGTTCTTCTATTGGAGGGAATGATACTTTATGTTGTTTTCCTTTTAAACAAGCAGAGCAGTTGTCATCACATTTGAACTCCTTTAATGGCAGACCTCTCATTAAACCATGATGGATCAGCTGATTTATGTTTTTAAGATTCACATGACCAAGCCTTCTATGCCATAGTTTAGATTCCTGAGGAGAGGCCTTGGAGAACAGACATGGATGGCCTTTTAGATCAATTTTCTTTGATAAGTCTAAGGCATATACTCTTCCAATCCTGTTGGCCTTCAGGAGAGTATATTCATCCAATATCTTGTCAATCATTCTCAAAACATTGGAAGACAGAATCCGACAGTTCTAGCTAGTGAAAAGTGCAACATGCCCTTTATCACACATTTGACTGACACTCAACAAGTTGTACTTGAGATTCTCCACATGGTTAACATCATCAAATCTTATCTCACTATTTGACACAAAGCCTTTGCTGATGATGTAACCCTTAGCATCATTACCAAAAGATACAAATCCCTTCTTTCCTTGAGAGTAGTCATGAAGAAGAGAACTGCTCCCTGTTATATGCATAGATCTATTGTCCACATACCAGATGCTTCTATGGCATGCTGAAGAACCCTGCATTTGTCACAACAACTACTTAGCTTTTGAGACCCAAACCATTTGGTTTTGGGTCTGTTCTCATCAACAGATTCTATACTAACTGATTTGTCATGATTAACAGCCTTTGAAGATGGAGATGGTGCTGAAAAGGATTCCTTTGATTTTGGCTTAGTTTTCTTTTTCAGTGGTTTAATCATAGGGTATATCTATTTGGTTAACTCTCCCCAACAAATGTTGAACCATCATAACAAGTTGTGTCTGATTGGTTGTTAAAGCCTTCAGTTCAGCAGACATATCAGTACTTGTTTTTGATTGGTTGCTGTGACTCACCATGTCCTCCTTTTTGAAAGACACAGACTTAGTCTGGTGTTTTGATACTCCTTGAGGAATATTTTCAGCTGTTTTATGATAAACCCCTTCCTTCTTTTTAGATTTTTGTGAAAACTTTGGGTTATCAGTTTGAGATGTTTGTGGCACAAATTTGGTTTCAAATTCATCTTTCATTTTATTAATTTTCTTTTTAATGATTTTATCTTTGTTAAATTTGGAACCCTTTCTGTACCAACATTCATCAGTGAGATGATTAAATAGACCACATATTTCACATGGCTTTTTCTTCATCTTCTGTTGTTCAACTGCTGAAGAAGATGAAACTACTGAAGGTGTGTTCTTTAGTACTTTCTTCCTCTCAATACTTATGTGAAGTACTGAAGGATTTGTAACAACTGAAGACTTGTTGTTCAGAAGTTTTATATCAGTACATTTGGATATCCTGATAAACTCTTCAGCAGTTGTCAAACCATGTTTTTTTTCATTTGGTTTGAAATGTTATTCAGGTGTTGTTACTTGCTCTTCAGTACTTTGAATACTTTGTGAGACAACACCTGAAGTACTCAGCTTTTCTTTGATCATGTGTTTATCAGCAGTAAGACCATCAGCAGATTAATTAGCTAAGGTACTATTATTGACTTCATCCTCTGATTTTACACTATCACTTGAGGATGAGACACATGATGATGTGGTTTGGGAATCGATTTCACCTTCAGATTTTACTTCTGTCTTGGGAGTAAAATCTGTAGGAGGTACAGTGTGATTATACCCAATCCCAAACTTCACATTGAAGTTGTTTGCTTACTGAGAAGCATTTCAAACCCCTTGCAAGATGTTACCCAGTGTTCACACTCTACCTGAGTAGCTGCAAGTGTTTCTTTGAGATTCTTATGATTTTCTAAAATGACCTCTACCTTTGCCTTTTCATCAGTGATTTGGCATTTTAATTTGTAAATCTCATCATCTTTTTCCTTTAAAACAGAATCAAACTCAGCTTTTCTTTTGGAAATCACTTTCTCTAGGTCAAGATTTTGATTAATTAAAGCTACATTTGCTTCTCTAATTAAGGCAAAAGCAACTATGCATGACTCAAAACACAACTTGGCCTTAGCCTCAAAAGATACTTGTGGTACCTATGATGATGAAGCATTTGAGCATGAACCATCAGTAGACTCCAGGGCCATAAGAGCAAGATTTCCAAAAGGATTTTCACCACCATGTTGACCAGCACCAGAAAACACTTGTTCAAAATAACCAGAAAGATCATCTGGTAAGCTACTCCAGTCAACAACTCTAGGAGTGAAAAAGCTTTTATGTGATTGAGATTGAGATTGTTGACTTGATTGAGATGGTTGAGGCTCAGGTAGGGCATGTGGTTGTTGAGCTATGGGTACTGGAACCTAATTGGACTGAGGCATGTAAAAACAGGGATAAGGATATGGCATTTGACCTTGAGGGACAAAATATGCAGGAGATGATTGAATTTGTGAATGATGACCAGAACTGGTAGAATGTTGCCTTTTGTTTTGTGAACTATTGCCTGGAAAGGTCACAAAGGGTGCCGAAGAGTTAGATCCAGATGATCTACACTCTCTTGCAAAATGTCCAAGTCTATGGCACTTGTGACACCTCAACTTGCTCTTGTCAAAACCAACTTTGGTTTTTCTAGAGAGACCAGGAAATTTTCTACCTCTCCTTTTGTAAAATTTTTGAGATCTGATATTGACTAATGCCATTTGGCTTAAAATATCCATCTCTTCCAAATCATCATCAGCAATTCCTTTCAAATCATCCATCAAAAAGCACAAATTATCACTATTACATCCTGAATTATTAACAACACCAACAAAAGCAGGATCTCCACTGTTTGAAGAGAAATCTATATGCTCATCATAAGAACTTTCTGATGCAGCATATTCTGACTCATGACCAACCAGAGCAGTATTCCCTAGTACAAAATCATCAGTGAGCTTCCCAGATGAAGCTAGTTTCCTTTATAGTTCTATCTCTCTTTCAAATGTTAATAGTTTCCCATGAAGTTGGGTGAGAGATAGATTGTCCAGATTTGCACTGGAGCATAGGACAATAGTATATGTGTCCCATCTCTCAGGCAGGGATCTGAGGAATCTGTTGTTCATTTGACTGTTTGTATATTCATGTTTAACCATTTTCAGCTCAGATATCAAATAGGAGAATCGCTCAAACTCTTGAGTCAATGACTCACCCTTTCTATGAGAGAATGTCTCATATTGCTAGGCAAGGATCTCTCTATTGTTTGTCAAGACCTTATCAGTTCCTCCAAATTGTTCTTTCAGAGCAACCCAGAGGTCATGAGCAGTTTCATGATGGATAAGTCCATAATAGATTTCATTAGGCAGTGTCATGGCCAGAATTCCATGGGCTTTAGCATCAATTTCAAACAGTTTCAGATCTTCATCTAAGTATTGCTCTTTCTTCTTCGGAACCATCTCATTGGTTTTCGGATTACTCACCATAGGCTTATATGGTCCATGAACCACAGATTTCCAACAACCTGAACTGTTGACAGATAGGTGATGGAGCATTCGGCGTTGCCATATGTTATACTCACTCCTAACAAGCATCAGAGGCTTTGTTGAGGAGCCAGTATTGTGAGGATCATTGATTGATGTAGCCATTTTCACCAATTCAAACAGGTTCAATGAGATTTTAACAGATCTAGCTCAAAAACTCAATAACACAGTTTGAAACAAGACGAATCTCAAATTAATTCACCGGAAGCAACACAAAATCAAACTCTATAACCAATTCTTGCAAATTTGCTAATTAGATCAAACTTAGATATCAAAAGAGTAGTTTCAATGATCAATTGTTAAATCGATCAATGATTAACCAGCTCTGATACCATGTGAAAGGGATCGAGATCTAGTTTGATCAATTAGATTAAGATTTGCAGCGGAATAGCACACGAATTAGACAAAATTTTAGCAAGAATAATATGAATATTCAATCAAACAGTAACGGTTATAGAGAGAGAAAGTTTTTTGCAAAAAGAATGTTTTCATTCACGCACATGCTTCCCGTACAAGGAAATTAGGTCAACATCGCTTTTATGAAGGAGTGTGAGATCAGCTGACATCACTTGATAATGACAGCTAACTGATTTATACAAACAACTGAAAGTAAACTAAACTACTGAAGTTATAACATCTGAAGTGTAAGAACTTCAGATGTTTTACATAATATAAAACTACTGATTACAAACTACTGAAATGTAAACCATCACAACTACTGAAGAGAACTACTTCAGCTGTTTTGACAACTTCTGAGAACTTTGTCTTCAGACTGTCTTCAGACTTTATCTTTAGACATTGTCTTCAGCTGTTGTCTTTAGACTTTGTCTTCAGACTTTATCTTCAGACTTTGTCTTCAGCTGTGTAGACCACTTCAGTTGTTTTGATGTTTGTGAGACTTAAAGGTTTTTCTGATCTGGCTCATTGGTTCTTTTGGTCCAACACTAATTAGCTGACTATGAGCATAGTTTTGCTGGATAGCAAAACTACATAAATCTAATTACATAAAAAGGAAACTAAAAAAAGACCTATTACAAGCAAAAGTAAGCATTCTAAACAAAGGTGAGTCCAAACTATACATGATCTTTAGAGCAAACTACTGCTCATCCCAGGGGAGCTAATAAAGCAGGAGCTATCCAAAGTGAATCAGTGGCCAAAGCTCCCAAGGAGGTTGCTGCAGGAGCTGATGAAGATGTATCAAAAGTAGCGGGAGAGACTAGAGCTGAGAAGACAAATCAGGAGCAATGAAGGCGGTGAGATCCAACCTAGGGGGAGTATTGAAGGTCATGTATAGGTTGGACTCACCTTAAATTTTATTATGTTTATATTCCTTTGTAATAGGTTTGATGTTAGTTTACTTGTGAATATTGTTTATTTTGTGTAGTTTTGCTGCCCAATGAAACTATAAGGGAAATTACTGTTTTGCTCATAGTTAGCTGTTTAGTTCACCCGGTGAAACTGTTATTTCTGCCAGGCGAAACTATAGTTTCGGCAACATAGTTTCGTTGACAGCGAAACTGCCAGCGAAACTATGACTTGTATATATAGTTTAGATCTTTCTCATTCTTGAACATCCTTGCAAAACCCTAATTGAATATTATTGTTGTAAGCGAATATTGTAAGTTGTCGCTCTGATGAAATATATTTAAGCTTGTTTCTATTGATTATATTGGATACTTATTGTTCACTTTTGAATACTTTGTGCCTATTATCATTCTTATTCTTCTTTTTTGTTTGGGTATTTTTTTTGATTGTACAATTGAACACATCAATTGTATTGCAATTCAATCACATGGACCAACAGTTTCTTCCGAAAGCAACTTTGCTTCCGAGACAAGTTTTCCTTTCTTTAACACTTGAACCATGTGATAGGAGCCAAATATGAAACCTTCCTTGACTCCTCTTTTAACATTATTTGCAATAATGTGTGCTAGCAGGATTGTAGTAACAATCTTTGGCCATATGGTTATGCTGACCGCATATTATGCATGCAATGTTAATTTTTGGGAACTTGAGGATTGCATTTTCTTGTTCTTATTTTCTTCATGTGCAATCTTTCCCTTTAACTTTTGATCCTTTGGTAGGACAGCAGTGTTGGTACTACACACCTTTTGCAAGGTTTAATATACGGCTGATGCAACCCAAAACATCCAAATAGTCTGTCCTGCATGCATGCACAAAGTGCTGAAGTATAATGCTTTGAAAGTTTCACATTCTACAATTGAAAACATTCTAAACGTAAAATCTTCTGAAGCCAAGACCAATATCTTCCAAAGCCAAACATGAAGTGTTTTGAATTTACAAAGACAAAGTCTTCCGAAGCCAGTTTATGAAAACAGATTTTTTTTTCCGAAGACTTTGAGTACATGCTTTATCAAATGTACCTTTTACCATAAAGTGGACCAACTTTCTGCTGCAACTCTGTTTGAGTCACCAACTTTTACAAGTGGGTGAAAAGGTCCATGCTTTTTGCAAACTATAGATTGAGGTCTTGAGTTTGTTTCTTTCTACGTTATGTACTTTTATCCTTTTTGTAATATATTAGGATGTGAGCTATGGCATGTCATAGTCACTAGTCAAAAAGCAATCTACCTTTTGACTCTACATTGATTTTGTTGTTGTCTAGATCATGTATCCAGCTAGCCTTCATAGTATGAACGGCTGTAGGATGTCGTATAAAGTATTTATGGTCCTTGGTATCTTAATGTATGATCTATCACTTGTAAGGAACTAGAGAGCAATATACAATATTCTTAAAAACCAAACACTTGTGTTATTTTGCTCTTGTTCTATCTCATAATTCCTTGTGTTTCTTAATATCATTGTAACTGGTTTCTAGTTCACTATTTGATCTGTCAAGTGTTCTAAAATCAATCTATCCTCATTGTGTGTTGTGTTGTAAGTGATCAAACCCCTCAGACGGTCCTGCAATTGGTATTAGAGCTGTCTAGGCTCTTGATAGTAAGATCTCACCATCTTAAGATCCCTCTCACACACAAAATACTAACATCTCAAATGGCAGCTATCACTAAAGCTGATATGGAAACCGAAACTATGACAAAGTCCCTACTTATCACTCTTAAAGATTTTGACACTTGGTGCCAAAGAATGGAAGGTTTTATCAAGTCTCGAGACTCCAAGATGTGGAGTCTATTGTCTCAGGACCTTACATACCAAGCACCTCTTCAACTGCTTCTAGATGTGGTATGATTCCAAAGGCTATGGCTGACTACTCTAATAAAGATAGAAAAAGAGTAGAAATTGATCAGAAAGATATGACATCCCTTCAGATTGCTCTTCCGAACTCTGTATACAAAGATTTCAAGAAATGAAAAATAGCTAAACAACTATGGGATGCATTGAAACTAATGTATGAGGGTTCTATTGAAGCCAATGAGAACAAGAAGGATCTCCTAAAGCAGTAATTTGAAAACTTCACCTTTAAAACAGGTGAAACCATGACTCAACAATACTTCAGGTATGTTGAGATTGTGGACACTCTAGTGGATATTGGAGTGACTCTTGAAAACAGGGAAATTGTAAAGAAGTTCATGTTCCCTCTTCCTAGGCAATGGACACATTATTGTGTTGTTATCAAGAGGACTAAGAACCTTAAGACTCTCACTTTGACTGAGTTGTATGGTATTCTCAGTGGATACTAGATGGAGATAAACATGCAAGGTTCATCTAGTAACTCCATCAATCAAATGAGTTCAGCCTTGCATATGACTGAAAGGGATAGCATAGAACCTTAACATCATCTTATATGCTACCATGACAACTCACAAAAGGGTCTTTTCATCACCTTCCCAAAGATACCAAGAGAAAGCTACACTCAAGGAAGCCCATTCCAAGAGACAAGTTCTTCACATGCCTTTGTATCCTCTAATGAAAGCTCAGTCAACTTTCTATTCACCCTTGAAGACCTGGACTGTAGATGGTTCTTCTCACTCATAGAGCCAAGAAGTTTTACAAGAGGACAGGAAGGAAGTTTCCTAGGAATACAACTAGTGGAAAGTTTGGGCTGGATAAAAGCAAAGTCAAGTGTTACAACTGTAACCAAATGGGTCACTTTGCTAGGGAGTGTAAGGCAGCAAGGAAAAATGGTGACCAAGCACAAACTAGACCAAACTACACTAAGAAAGCCACCCAGAATGAGAAGCCAAAGCAGTAAGCTATAGTTGCTGTTGAAAAAGGAGGCTTTGACTAGAGTTTTCAGGTGGAAGATGCTTCTCCAAACCAAGCACTAATGACTGACCATGATGAAGCAAAGGTAGTGAAACATCTATGTACACCTAAATGTATTGCTAAAGTTAATAGATACAGGTCCTACAACTTAGAGATGAGATCTGATCTTGAGTCCTTAAATATCTTAAAATCTGATTTCAATAGATCTGAAAATGACTATAACTTAAAGATAGAGGACTAAGAGAAAACTATTTTAGTTCTTAAACATGAACATAGAAACTACAGGACTTAGATCAAAGATCTCATAACCAAGTTGACTGAATGCCCGGCTGAGCTTATGATCAGCAAAGCTAGGGCAGAAAAATGTGTTCTTGAAGAAGAGACCTTCAAGAAAATTATATCCTCGTCCTTGCATACAAAAGTTTGTTATCAAAATAAGCAGCGAGTGGGATCTAGTGAGATATTTCCCCGACACATAATCTTGTCTGTAAGATCTCGTAGGTGTGGAACTTGTGAAAATGAGCTTCCTCTCATAGACCCCTTGACTGAACAGGATGAAGAAGTGATAGTAGATAATGCCTCTAAGAAGAATGAAGAAGAGGATCCTTTTAAGGAGAGTTAGAAGCCTATGATGACCAAGTCTATGAGAAAGAACTTGATCAGAAGAGCAAGAGAAAAGCAAAGAAAACTCAGGAGATCAAGGCTACTTTTGACTCTAAGCAAAAACAAGTCTTTATCTTTACAGGGTTTGAAGTGGTTAAGAGTGAAAACATCATTGAACTCTAGTACCAACAATTCTGGTTCATGTTTTAATCATCTCGGCATCAATAAGAAGACTGATTTGTAGTGTACCACTATTACACAGCCTGAACCATCCAGCTCCAAGTGTAGTTCTCATCCTAAAAGAACTATCTCAGTATTAGCAAAGATGAAGGTGGAGATGGGAAGTGATCAAGTTCAGCCTTGTTCTCAAAAGAATGCTCTTAGGAAGAAGAAAATGAATTGTGTTATGTGTGAGAGTACTTCTTATCTTGCTAATGATTGTTTCTATAATCCAAGAAGCACTCTCCATATGACCAAAAAAGAGACTTCTAAGAGTTCCAAGAAGAAAATAGCTTCGGAAGGAAAAATTGTTTCCTTTTAAAGCTCCAAAATGAAGATGAAGGCAAGTGGAAAATTTCCTTTGGAAGAAAATTTGGTCTCGGAAGAAGGGAATACTTGTCAAGCACTGAAGCTTGTTGTAGTGATAGCAAGATCTTCACAAGAACTAGTCATCAAAACTTCCAAAGTATTAAAGGTCAAGTCTAGACTTCCAAAGGTGGTGTGGAAGTTCAAGAAAAGCCAAGTGACTAAAAGTTCTCCATCAACAACAGTAGAGAATCCTCAAAATATGACTTTAGGATCAATTACTATTTCATTACCTTCAACTTCTTTTGATAAACCCAAGATAAGCAAGGCTTGGGTTTCCAAATGTAACTAACCATCTCTTTTATGCAGGAACAACTTAAGACAAACAAGAATGTCTGTCATTAATAATGGTTGTTACAGGCACATGACAAACAATAGGTCACTACTCCAATCTTTGAAAGAATTGATGGAAGGCCAGTTGCTTTTGGAGGAGATGAGGATGGTTACATATCTGGAAGGGGCACGGTCACAAATGGTAAGCTCAGCAATGAGAAGGTAAACTTTGTCAAGGAGCTTGGATATAATCTTTTGAGTGCATCATAATTTTGTGATTAGAGTCATAACATGCTCTTCACTAAGCATGAGTGCATTGTTCTCAAGCATAGGGTGGCCATTCCTCATGAGCATATTTTGCTTAGAGCCCCCAGGAAAGGGAACATGTACAAGATGGATTTGAAAGAAACATCTCCCTCAGGAGAAGTTTCATGCTTTCTATCTAAAGCAAATAGTGGTGAGTCTTTTCTTTGGCATAAAAGAATGTGCCATGTAAATTTTAAAAATATGAATAAGCTAATTATGAATGATTTGGTAACTGAAATGCCAAAGAAAGAGTTTACAAGTGATGATCATTGTGTTGCATGCCTGAAAGGGAAGCAACACAAGGTATCTCACAAGCCAAAGGAAAGAAACTCCATCACTACCCCTTACACTTGTTACATATGGATCTCTTTGGCCCCACCAGTGTTATAAGTCTAGGAAGGACCTCTTACTACTTAGTGATCATAGATGACTTCACAAGATTCGCTTGGATCTTCTTCCTTAGAACTAAGTATGAGACTCCTAAGATTCTAAAGAATTTCATCTTAAAGATTGAGAATCAATCTGATCATAAGGTCAAAACCATAAGATGTGATCAAGGAACTAAATTCAAGAACCAAATCTTTGATACATTTTGTAATGAAAAGGGTATTACAAGACAATATAGTGCTCCCAGGACTCCTTAACATAATGGTGTTCCTGAGAGGAGAAATAGAACACTTATTGAATCTACAAGAACTATGTTGTCTGACTCTAAACTACCTATCACCTACTGGGCAGAGGCAGTCAACACTGCCTGCTATGTGCAAAATAGAGTTTTAGTAGTTAAAACATATGGTAAGACTACTTATGAACTTTGGCACAAGAGGAAACCTTTCATTGGTTTTCTCAGGTCATTTGGATGTCCTTGCACCTTCTTGAATACCAAAGATCAAATTGCCAAATTCGTTGAGAAATCAGACAATGGACATTTCATTGGGTACTTTTCCCAAGCTAAGGCTTATAGAGAATACAATCTTAGAACTAGGATTGTTGAAGAGTCAGTCAATTTGACTTTCAATGAACACATACCTAGTGTAACTGGTTCTGGTCCTGATTGGCTATTTGATTTTGATTTAGTTACCAACTGTTTTAACAAATCTTGTGAGATTTTTAGGGTCTACAAATACTCTACCAATAGGTGATCCTGATCCAAGATTTGAGCTGACAAGACCTTTAATCTATACAACTTCAGCTTAAGTGGTAACTAATTCTACAAATGAAGTTTCTATTAGCATAACAATGACCAATTTAACTGATACGTCTGAGATGCCTTCAAATTCTAGCTCAAGGGTTAACAACTAGATAAAGAAGCTTCAAATGTAGAAGACCATGGTGGTGGTGAAAGTGATCAAGAATTTCTTGATTTTGACAACCATTCAATCGAAGACAACATCAATGATATCACACAATTATTGGATCAAGTCTCACTTGATAAGTGTGATGATAAGGTGGGAGAAACATCAATTGTTAGGATCTCGGAATCTAGTTTGATCAATTAGATTGGATTTGCAGCGGAATGAGCCCACGAATTAACAAATTTAAACAAGAACACACGAAATTTATCAATGAAACAATGTTTGTTATAGAGAGAGAATTTCTGCCAAAAGGAATATATTCATTCAATACACGCTTTGGCTGGCTTCACGCGCACCGTTACAATTAGGTCATCTTTCCTTTTATAAGGGAAGCTAACGTCAGCTGATGTCACTTAACAGTGACATCTAACTGTTATTTAACTACTGAAAGTTAACACAACTACTGAAGATGTCAAACAGCTGACATCTTCTTACAAAAATACCAAGTGTTAACTATCACTACAACTACTGAAAAGAAACTACTGAAACAACAACGACTAAACAACATGCTCTTCAGTCGTTTTACAAGTACTGAAATAGAAAATAAAACTACTAAAAGGAAACCATCACAACAACTGAAGAATGCTTCTTCAGCTGTTGTTACAAACTCTGAAGGCTTCAGTACTTGGACTTCTTGAACTTCAGTTGTTGCCATCAGCTGATGTCTTCAGCTGATGTCTTCAGTCTTTGTACTTCAGCTGTTGATCTTCAGCACTTTAGTCTTCAGCTGTTGAAGTCTTCAGTACTTTAGTCTTCAGCTGTTGATCTTCAGACTTTGGTCTTTAGCTGTTGAAGTCTTTAGTACATTAGTCTTCAGCTGTTGATCTTCAGACTTTGGTCTTCAGCTGTTGAAATCTTCAGTACTTTAGTCTTCAGCTGTTGATCTTCAGACTTTGGTCTTCAGCTGTTGAAGTTTTCAGTACTTTAGTCTTCAGCTGTTGATCTTCAGACTTTGGTCTTCAGCTGTTGAAGTCTTCAGTACTTTAGTCTTCAGCTGTTGATCTTCAGACTTTGTCAAACAGCTGATCAAGTCTTCAGCAGTTGTTGTGATGTCTTGTGGTACTTAAAGGTTTTTCTGATCTGGCTCATTGGTTCTTTTGGTCCAACAAACTCCCCCTGAACCAATGCAGCCAAAACCTTTAAGCTTATTGAAGATGTCCCACTTATTATGGCAGAAAGATTGGTCTTTTTGTCTTCTAGATCAGCTCAGAAGTGACCCTTGTAAGCACAGGCCTGGGAAAAGTCTCAATGATCTGTTTGACAAAGGATGGATGGGAACTCTGTCTTGGGGAACTGGACACAGAGCTGTTACCCCATCCATGAGATCTACTTCTCAACTATGAGTCTGTAAGACTCCCTTGTATAGGCCTCAATGAAGATTACTTGTTCCTCCATGGTAAGCTCTTCTGCTTCTCCTTCAAAGAGTGACTATGGCCCATAATACTCAGAGAGGTATTTGACATGCTTCCCATTTTTTAGTTCCACAGTTGTTATGACTCTATATGTGAATTCATCTGGGTGAATACCCTCTAAGAACAACTGGAGCTCATTCTTTCTAACTTCCTCAAGTCTCCTATACACTAACCCCTTTTTCACCACTTTATTCTCCAGCATCTTTTGTGGGGTCAGTTTAGCTTTATAGGCTTTCTTGAAGTCATCTAGGATCTCCTAAGGTGATACTACAAAGGCCACTGAGATCACTTCATCTACAATCTTCTTTACTTGGACAATGTATCTCTGTGGAATATTTTTCTTTTGAATCCTATGAGACACCCTGGGATCAGGCAAAATCCTCACTCTCTCTTTTTGATATTGAAAGGTATGTCTGAGAGTGTATAATCTCTGAGCATGTTTCTTCATATTGATGATTGAAGATGTGGCAGCGTATGCTTTGTCGACTCTTCTTAACAATTCCTCATCATGTCGTTTATGAAGCTCTTCTTCTTTTAACTTCACTTTCACAATTTGCCTTTGAGATTCAGGAGTAATTGTTAGAGGATGACTTATGGCCTTAGGAAACTGTATAACAGCTGAGATTGGTAGCCTGTCTTCATCTTCCTCTTCTAGCCTTAGTACCCTTCTCTTCCTCTTCTAGGTACATCATCGGCTATTGGTTTTGTGGGTAAGGGAATTGCTTTAGTGGGTTGTGCTTGTGGTGGTTTTGGTGTGGGAATTTTGACAGGCTGTTCTAGCATTTTGGATGTAAGTGAGGTTTTAGATTGTTTGACCAGTTCAGTCCTGTTCCCAGCACCAGCTTCATTCAAGGCTTCAATGACCAGCCCTTTGGTATATACTTCAGACAAATAGATCTTGGTGGTTATTGCCAAGATGCTGTCCCTGGACCATGACTTGATTTCAATCAATGATCTTCCAAGATACTTAGCTATGAACATGATCATGATTTCCAGCCTTTCCCTTTCGAACACACTGTAACTTTCCCATCTTGCTTGGATTTCTTCAATCTCCAATCTTCTAATTTCTGAGTCAAGTTTTTCAGTGTCATGACCTTGCCTAAATAGCTGATCAATGATGTTATCCATTGATCGGCTGTGTTGGGCATCAGCCTCCTTCACCATTTTCTCCAACTCATTCTCCTTCTTTCCACTCTTCCTTTTCTTGTATGTGACATGAAAGTCTTTAGTACTTTCAGTCACTTTCTCCATTTCAGCTTCCTTCTCCTTCCACCTCTATCTCTTTTTCTTTCTCTTTCCCATCTTCAATCCTCTTTCGTTTTGCTTTCACTGACTGAATCTCCCCTTTTTTGGTTGCATTGGTTGCAAGGGTTTGATTGTCAGAAAGCCTTTTGCTCACAACTTCCTCTATCAAGGGTTGGATAACCGAGGGAAGTCTCTCATCAAGGGTTTTAATCACTATATCAATGATAATTGGTGTGATGAGAGGTAAGGAATTTTGAAAGATAGCAGCTATTTGCTCAGGGGGGTTCTGTCCCTGAGAGATAGTGCCAGAAGTAGAGGCAGGTGGCTGAGTGTTTTGGAGTGGCTCTGTGTATAAGAGACCTTCAGAGGAAGGTGCCATCTGTTGGTGTATTGGGGCAGATGGACTTAGATCCTGAGACATTTTGGCAATCAGCTCATTGAGTCTGCTTACCTCATTCTCTAGGATGGTATTTTGGGCTAAAACATCATAGAAGAAGCCCAGGTCATCATCAGTGTTTACTGAATCACCTGACCTCCTGATAGAATCAGGATGTACATGCTCTGAGTATAGATCAGTATCAGCATGTGCCCCTGTTCTAGGTACTGGGGACTTCCTGCCTCTGGACTATGTCCTTCATTGGCAGTTGCCTCTGGTGAGGTCTTATGGATGTTACCAACTGCATCCTGATCATATGCTCAAGCAGGAGAAGTGGCAGCCTCACCAAATGTTCTAATCTCCGTTTCTACACTTGGAGATGGAACAGTGTAACCCTTGTGCTGTGGGTTATCAGACGCATTTTGATCCCCCCCCCCCCTAATTGTTGAGGCTATTCCAGTTTTGATTGGTATCTAGGGAGGGGGTGAGGAATGCAACTGACTCAACACTTTTGCAACTATTATGGTAGGACTTTGGGGGGCGGTTACAGTGGGAGATGGTGTAGAAGCAGTATGCACCCGGGGAGAGTGGTGCGTTTCAATGGCACCCTCCTCAAATGAGGAAGGTTCCAGATGTATAGGTGCCCCGAATGTGGTTGTTGCAGGCTCCTGTTAAGAGGAAGCCTGAGCGATTGAGGTTGGGTGAGTACTTGTATCTACTAGGGGATTATGGCCGGTAGATATATCCTGCGTTTGTGTTGCAGGGACATCCTCAGGGGACTCATTTCCCTGAGTAGCCGTTTTGGGATTCTTGTGTTTGGGTTTGGTGGGGACTTTGGATTTGGAGGTGGTGGCTGTGGGTTCCAGCTGCGTGGGTTTTCGCAGCTTGGCAGCCTGTTTGAGTGACTGGAAAGAGTTGTGCCTGGAGTATACCTCAGGCAATACAACCATGGCAGGGACTCCAAGGCCAACAAGTCCCTCAACTTTTAGCTGGTTCTCTATATGGCCATTATGAACTATGGAATAATATCCATCGGTTAGCAATAGGTTTTGAGGCCATATCCTTATGTTCAAGAAATATTATTGCAGAAAAATTTAAGTTTTGTTGCTCAAGGATAGAGAAGAATAGCTGCTGCCACCTGGTTGACATTTGATCCCAAGAAGAAGTCTTAGGGGCTAGGCAGACATTCACCATATGAAAAATAAGGTGTTCAACGTCATGGAAATGCTTCTTTAGGATGGTAGAAGCGCTGAGGTTACCCTGGTATCCATGTTGGGCAAAGGATAGATCGGTGGTGCCCTTTGATATCCAGTGGGGAAGGTGGCATCATCCAGTTGTAGGGTTTGGCGAAGGATTGCCGGAGTGATGACCACCTTACGGTAGTTGACGAACGACTGGAAAGACTCGGTGTCATTCTCCCTAGTGGTAAGGGTGATGTTCGTCCAGAACTGATTTAGGGATTCGGCATAAATGGTAGGATTGATAAGGAAGGCCATTTGTATGGAGAATGGACCATTAGATCAATGGCAGTATCAAACTTCGTCCAGAAGGGTGATTTGGTAAGGTAGGCAACACAGTTGTGTCTTGGTTTAAGCTGCATGGTCGCCACTAATGTGAGAGAAGTTTTGGAGTTTTTGAATGTTAGGTTTGAGATAATGAAGCTCTATAGGATTAGGTATTTATAGGGTATGGGTTATAAAACAACTGAAGGGTTTGGTGTTAATCATCAGTAGTTTTAAACGGCTGGTGATATGGTATTAACCTTCAGAGGTTGAAACAACTGAAGTCTTGGTTTTAGGCATCAGCAGTTATAAAACTACTGAAAACCATGGTTTTGACTTCAGATGTTGGAAACAACTGAGGACGTGGTGTTAGTCATCAGTAGTTGTGAAACTACTAAAGACATGGTTTTGTCATCAGTTGTTGTAAACGACTAAAGACTTGGTGTTAGTCATCAGTAGTTGTGAAACTACTGAAGACATGGTTTTGTCATCAGTTGTTGTAAACGACTGAAGACTTGGTGTTAGTCATTAGTAGTTGTGAAACTACTGAAGACATTGATTTTGCTTCAGTTGTTTAAGATGAAACAACAGTTGTAAAACGACTGAAGAGAAAATTCCCATCAGTAGTTTTCATCAATTCTTAGCTTTTCAGCTGTTTCATACTATCCTCAACACTTACTCATCAGTCTTTTTGGTTGTTTTCAGTTGTTTCATAGGACATCAGTACTTATCTGTTTTTACTAATATCAGTAGTTATAACTACATCAGTAGTTTGTAACAGAATCAATACTTATTTGTGACATGTTTACTAATGATCATCAGTACTTGTTTACTGAGATCATCAGTAGTTGTCACTTATTCTAGCTGCAGCATACCAAGCCTTAACACTAGGTTTTGGAAAGTTGAACTATCCAAACGCTTAGTAAAAATGTCTGCAAGCTCATCAGCACTAGGCACAAATTTGGATCAATAGGACCTTTTTCAAAACAGTCCCTAATAAAATGGTGTCAGATCTCTATATGTTTGGTCCTAGAATGCTGGACAGGATTCTTGACAATGCAAAGAGCTGAAGCACTATCCATTAATAATGGAGTCTTAGTCTCTGTAATGCCATAATCCAAAAGTTGGTTCTGAAGCCAGAGTACCTGAGATGTACAAGTTGCAGCAGCAATGTACTCTGCTTCAGCAGTGGATGTAGCAACAGATGTTTGTTTCTTACTCTGCCAAGAAATCAAACAGTTGCCTAGGAATTGACATCCACCAGAAGTTGACTTTCTGGTTAACTTACACCCTGCATAGTCACTATCAGAAAAAGCAACTAATTTGCAAGAATGTCCAGTGGAATACCATAACCTAGAGATTGTGTACCTGGCAGATATCTAAAGATCCTCTTTAGGAGCAATGAAATCTAGCACAAACACAAGTTGCAAACATGATATCTGGTCTAGAAGCTGTTAAGTACATCAAGGACCCAATCATACATCTGTAAAGTGTTTCATCAACAGCTTTACCTTTCTGATCTGCATCCAGTTGAGTTGTGTGGCACATGGGAGTAGAACAGGGCTTACAGTTTTGTAAATCAAACTTATTCAAAAGATCTTTTGTATATTTAGACTGATGAATGAAAGTCCCATCAGCCTTTTGTTTGATTTGCAATCCTAGAAAGAACTGTAATTCTCCCATTGCACTCATTTCAAACTTCTTTTGCATTAAATTGGTAAAATCATCACACAACTGGGGATCAGAGGATGCAAAAATAATATCATCAACATAAATTTGAACAAGTAGCTTATGCTGATCCACCTTCTTAATGAACAATTTTTATCTATGGAGCCTCTAATGAAATTATTTTGAAGAAGAAAATTTGATAATGTCTCATACCAGGCTCTAGAAGCTTGTTTCAACCCATAAAGAGCCTTATCAAGCTTGTATACCAATCTGGATGTTATTATCCTCAAAACCTGGTGGTTGACACACATAAACCTCTTCATTTATTTTACCATATAAACAATGCACTTTTAACATCCATTTGAAAAACTTTAAGATTGTGGAATACAGCATAGGCTAAGAACAATCTAATTGCCTCCAATCTGGCTACAGGAGCAAAGGTTTCATCATAATCAATACCTTCTTCCTGTGCAAACCCCTGAACAACCAATCTGGCCTTGTTCTTAACAATAAGCCCATTTTCATCTGTTTTATTCCTAAACACCCATTTAGTGCCTATTGCACACTTACCTGGGGGTAGAGGAACCAGTTCCCACACTTGCTGCTTGTTGAACTAAAGTAGCTCAAGCTGCATGGCTTCAACCTATCCATTGTCCCTTAAAGCAATGTGATAGTTCTTTGGCTCTTGTTGACTAATGAAGAGAGCATAGAAGCAGAAATTGGACAATTGACTTCTTGTTGAAACTCCAGCATTGATATGACCAATGATTTGAGACATTGGGTGATTCTTCAGCTCTTGATAAACAATGAGATATGTACAAGTGTTTGTAGGACCTTCAGCAGCAGCAGATGGTGATGCAAACTCTTGAAACCAAGAATGAGATGGCAAATCAAAAGATGTAGAGGAATCAGAGATCTCATTAGCATTGTTGTGGATGGAACTGCTGAAGCTACAGGAACATCAAGTTTAATGGACTCAACAGCAGTTGATCACTAAACTTGAATAGGTGATTATTGATATTATCATCATCATCAATACCACCAGGTGGAGAACTGTTGACAGGAGTAATAGCTGAAGCCTGATAAGGAACATATTGCAGTATGTCCAAATCAAATAACTCCACAGGGTTTTGTGGAATCTTGTCCTTTGGAGATTCATTAAACTTCACATGCAGAGTCTCTTCAACTATCTTTGTTCTGCAGTTGAAGACTCTGTATGCCTTGCAAGTAGATGAATAACCAACAAAATACCCTGCATCCACCTTAGAATCAAATTTGTGTAGTTGATCCTTTGTGTTGAGAATGAAACAAGGACACCCAAAGGCTCTGAAAAATGAAATTAGAGGAGCCAAATGATGTAGAACTTCATATGGAGTCTTCATCAACCTCTGATTTACTAAGGCTCTATTCTGCACATAGCAAGCTGTGTTAACAACTTCAGCCCAAAAGGTCAGTGGCAAACCAGAGTCAGCCAACATGGACCTTGCAGCTTCAATTAGGGTACTGTTCTTTCCCTCTCTACTCCATTTTGTTCTGGAGTCCTTGGGATGCTAAACTGCCTCTGATTCCCTTTGAGAGATAAAAATCATCAAGTGTATGGTTTCTGAATTCTGTTCCATTATCACTTCTGATACACTTGACAGATAGGGAATACTACTTTCAACATACAACACAAAGTTTATAATCGTCTGAGCAGCCTCATCCTTTGAATGCAAGAAGAAAGTCCATACAAACTGGAGTAATCATCCACAATTACCAGACAGTATTTCTTCTTTGCCATACTCATTACTCTCACAGGACCAAAGATATCCATGTGTAGTAATTGCAAGCAGGCAATGGACTTAGGTTCTTCAATAGGAGGGAATGAGACTTTGTGTTGTTTTCCTTTCAAACAAGCAGTGCAGTTGTCTTCACATCTGAACTCCTTCATAGGAAATCCCCTTACTAAACCATGATGTATGAGCTGATTCAAGTTTATAAGATTCACATGACCCAACCTTCTATGCCATAGAATAGATTCTTGAGGAGAAGCCTTGGAAAATAGGCAAGGATGGCCTTTGAGATCTATTTTCTTGGAAAGATCTAAGGCATACACTCTTCCTGTTCTGTTGGCCCTCAGGAGAGTGTGATCATCCAACACCTTATCAATCAAACTCAGAACATTGGATGACAGAATCCTACAGTTCTGACTGGTGAAAGAGCAACATGGCCTTTATCACACATTTGACTGACACTCAAGAGATTTACTTGAGATTCTCCACATGGTTAACATCATCAAACCTTATTTCCCCATTGGAGACAAAGCCTTTGCCAATGATGTAACCCTTAGCATCATTGCCAAAAGAAACAAACCCCTTCTTTCTTGAGAGTAATCATGAAGAAGAGAGTTGTTCCCTGTCATATGCATAGATCCTCCACTGTCTACATACCAGATGCTACTGTGGCATGCTGAAGAACCGTGCAATCTTAATAAATTAGTTAGTTTTGAGACCCAAACCTTTTTGGTTTTGGGTCTGTTCACATCAACAGATGGTAAACTAACAGATTTGCTATGAAGAACAGCCTGAGGGGATGGAGATGGTGAAGAAGAAGAATCCTTTGGCATGGATTTTCTTCTCTGTGGTTTCAGCACAGGAGCATCTAATTGGTTGACTCTCCCCAATAGATGTTGAACCATCATAACAAGCTGTGTCTGATTCTGTGATAAAGCCTTCACCTTATCAGACACATTAGTGCTTGAGATTGATGGATTCCTGTGTTGTACCATCTTCCTTTGAGCAACCTTAGCTGTTGCCTGATTAACCCCTTCCTTTTTGGATTTCTTTTTGGATTTTGGGGTTACAGGTTTTGATGTTTCTGGTACAAACTTGGTTTCAAACTCAGTTTTCATTTTATCCATTTTCTTTTTAATGTTCTCATTGTGTTTGAGTTTGGAGCCCTTTTTATACGAGCAATCATCATTAAGATGATTGAATAAGCCACATATTTCACATGGCTTTTTCTTCATCTTAAGTTGATCATCTGCTGAAGAAGATGAAACTACTGAAGACTTATTCTTCAGCAGTTTGCGACCAGTACTAGCAGTTTTCTTCCTTGCAGTACATGCTTTCTTGATATCTTCTTCAGTAGTTTTCCCACCCTTTCTACTGGTAGTTTTCTTTCCTTTAGTACATGTAGTAGTTTGGGTTTGTTCTCCAGGTGTTATGACTTGCTCTTTAGTACTTTCAGTACTTTGTGAAATACCACCTGGAGTGATCAACCTTTTGATCATGTGAGTGTAAGCAATTGAACCATCAACATCAGCTGATAGGTTTTGGGAGGAATTAATGCTGACTCCAACCTCTGATGGTGTTGTATCAGATAGTAGATCACATGATGAAAAGGATTGGTTATTGCTTTCTCCATCAGATTCTACCTCTGCTCTGGGAGTAAAATCTGTAGGAGGAGCAGTGTGATTATAACCAATGCCAAACTTCACATTGGAAGCAGACTGCTTACTGAGAAGCATTTCAAAACCCTTGCAGGAATGTACCCATCGATCACACTCTACCTAGGTAGCTGCAAGTGTTTCTTTGAGGTCTCTGTACTTCTCTAGAAGTACCTCTTCCCTAGCCTATCATCAGTGATTTGGCATTTAAGTTCAAATTTTCTTATCATTAAGCACAGACTCAAATTCAGATTTTCTTTTGGATATTATTTGTTCTAGCTCAATGTTCTTGTTAATTAAAGCTACATTTGCTTCTCTAATAGATGCAAATGCGGCTATGCATGTTTCAGAACATAGCTTGGCTTTGGCCTCAGAGGATACCTGTGATACCTGTGGTGTAAAGGCATTAGAGGATGAGGTATCAGCAGATTCCAGGGCCATAAGAGCAAGGTTTCCAAAAGGATTGTCACCACCATTTTGACTAGCACCAGCAAACAGTTGTTCATGACCAGACATATCATCTGGTAAACTGCTCCAGTCAATAACTCCTGGGGTGAAAAGCTGTGTTGTTGAGGTTGAGATTGTTGACGAGATTGGGAAGGTTGAGGCTCAGGAAGAGCAGGTGGTTGTTGAGCAATGGGTACTTGAAGTTGACTGGTTTGTGGCATGTAATAGCAGGATATGGATATGGCATTGGACCCTGAGGGACAAAATATGCAGGAGATAGAGGTTGTGATTGATGACCAGAACTAGCAGGATGTTGCCCTCTGTTTTGTTGAATATTACTTGGAAAAGTTACAAAGGGTGCAGAGGAGTTAGATCCAGATGATCTACACTCTCTTGCAAAGTGCCCAAGCCTGTGGCATTTGTGACACCTCAACTTACTCTTGTCAAAACCAACTTTGGTTTTGCCAGAGAGTCCAGGGAATTTCCTACCAGTTCTCTTGTAGAACTTCTGAGATCTGATATTAATCAAGTCCATTTGGCTCAGAATATCCATCTCTTCTAAGTCATCATTAGCTATACCTTTCAAATCATCCATAATGAAGCACAATTTGTCACTATTACAGCCTAACTGACTATCAACACTCACAAATGCATGATCATAACTGTTTGAAGAGAAATCTATATGCACACCATAATTACTTTCTGATGCAGCATATTCTGACTCATGACCGACCAAGGCAGTGTTCCCTGGTACAAAGTCTTCAGTGAGCTTCCCTGATGATGCAAGTTTCCTTTTCTGCTCTATCTCTCTTTCAAATGTAAGCAATTCCCATGAAGTTGGGTGAGAGATAGGCTATCCAGATTTGCATTAGAGCGTAGGACAATTGTATGTGTGTCCCATCTCTCAGGCAGTGATCTGAGGAATTTGTGGTTCATCTGGCTATTAGTGTATTCATGTTTGACCATTTTCAGCTCAGAGATGAAACATGAAAAACGCTCAAACTATTGAGTCAGAGTCTCACCCTTCCTATGAGCAAATGTCTCATATTGTTGGGCAAGTATTTCCCTATTGTTTGCTAATACCTCATCAGTACCCCAAATTGTTCTTTCAGTGCCTTCCAGAGGTCATGAGCAGTTTCATGATGCATAAGCCCAGAATAGATATCATTAGGTAGTGCCATGGCTAGAATTCCATGAGCTTTAGCATCAATCTCAAACAGTTTTCGATCCTCATCAGAGTATTGTTCCTTCTTCTTCGGAACCATTTGGTTGGTTTCCGGATTGTTCACCATAGGCTTATGTGGACCATGTACCACAGATGTCCAACAACCTGAACTGTCAACAGACAGTGATGGAGCATTCTTCATTGCCATATGTTATACTTAGTCCTAACCAGCATCGGAGGCTTGGTTGAGGAACCAGTATTGTGAGGGTCATTAGAAGGAGTAGTCATTTTCAGAATTCAGACAAATTCAAGGCAAACAAAGTAAATCTAGCACAAAACCACTTAGAACCTCAAATAAAATGGCCAGAAGCAACAAAAACTCAATCTCTATAACCGATTATTTCAAATTTGCTAATTCGATCAAATGTAGATAGCAAAAGAACAGTTTCAATGATCAATTGTTAAATCGATCAATGATTAACCTGCTATGATACCATTTGTTAGGATCTTGGCATCTAGTTTGATCAATTAGATTGGATTTGCAGTGGAATGAGCCACGAATTAACAAATTTAAACAAGAACACACGAAATTTATCAATGAAACAATGTTTGTTATAGAGAGAGAATTTCTGCCAAAAGGAATATGTTCATTCAATACAGGCTTCGGCTGGCTTCACGCGCACCGTTACAATTAGGTCATCTTTTCTTTTATAAAGGAAGCTGACGTCAGCTGATGTCACTTGACAGTGACATCTAACTGTTATTTAACTACTGAAAGTTAACACAACTACTGAAGATGTCAAACGGCTGACATCTTCTTACAAAAATACCAAGTGTTAACTATCACTACAACTACTGAAAAGAAACTACTGAAACAACAACGACTGAAGAACATACTCTTCAGTCGTTTTACAAGTACTGAAATAGAAAATAAAACTACTGTAGGAAACCATCACAACAACTGAAGAATGCTTCTTTAGCTATTGTGACAAACTTTGAAGGCTTAGTACTTGGACTTCTTGAACTTCAGTTGTTGTCATCCGCTGATGTCTTCAGCTGATGTCTTCAGTCTTTGTACTTCAACTGTTGATCTTCAGCACTTTAGTCTTCAGCTGTTGAAGTCTTCAGCACTTTAGTCTTCATCTGTTGATCTTCAGACTTTGGTCTTCAGCTATTGAAGTCTTAATACTTAGTCTTCAGCTGTTGATCTTCAGACTTTGGTCTTCAGCTGTTGAAGTCTTCAGTACTTTAGTCTTCAGCTGTTGATTTTCAGACTTTGGTCTTCAGCTATTGAAGTCTTCAGTACTTTAGTCTTCAGCTGTTGATCTTCAGACTTTGGTCTTCAGCTTTGAAGTCTTCAGTACTTAAGTCTTCAGCTGTTGATCTTCAGACTTTGTCAAACAGCTGATCAAGTCTTCAGCAGCTGTTGTGATGTCTTGTGGGACTTAAAGGTTTTTCTGATCTGGCTCATTGGTTCTTTTGGTCCAACATCAATGCCAAATCTAAATTTTTCTAAATTAGATCTCTCTCAATAACTTGTTATGATCCCTTAGCTAAGGATCCACAAGTCTCATCCCACCTCAAACATCATTGGAGATGTTGATTCAGGGGAAAGAACAAGAGGACAAACCCATGATGCAAATGTTGTTTTCACTCTTGTTTTTTTATCTCAGATAGAGCCTAAGAAAATGATGAGGCTCTGAAGGATGGAAGTTGGTTTGAAGTTATGCAAGAGGAGTTGTTTCAATTAAAAAGGAAGAAGGTTTGGAACCTATATCCTATTCCTCATGGGAAGATTATTGTAGGAACCAAATGGGTTTTTAGGAATAAGAAGGATGATAGAGGACTTGTCATTAAAAAAAAGCTAGACTAGTTGTTTAAGGGTATACACAAGAAGAAGGAAGTGACTACATAGATGTATTTGCTCCTATAGCAAGACTAGAAGCTGTTAGGATATTCTTGGCATTTGTTGCATCCAAGAACTTCAATTCTATCAACTTGATGTCAAGTGTGCTTTTCTATATGGGATGATTGATGAAGAGGTGTATGTCAAACAACCACCTGGCTTTGCAGAACCTGATCATCCTGATTATGTATGCAGGCTTGATAAGGCTCTTTATGGGTTGCACCAAGCACCAAGAAAATGGTATGAGACTCTAGCTCAGTATCTCTACAAGCATGGATGCATAAGAGGTACTATAGATGGAACTCTCTTCATCAAAGGAATAGGAAATGAGTTGATGCTAGTTCAAGTATATGTAGATGACATCATCTTTGGTTCAACTAATCCAAAGCTCTGCAAAGACTTAGAGAAGATGATGAAGGATAGATTGAAATGAGTGCCATAGGGGAACTCAATTTCTTTCTAGGAATTCAAGTTAAGCAAGTTGAAGATGGCATCTTTATAAGTCAGTCAAAGTATGTTCAAGACATACTCAAGAGGTTTAAAATGACCGATTGCAAGGTTACTAAGACTCCTATAGCAAAAAACCACTCCCTTGGGTCTGACCTTGAGGGGGAGTGTGTGGATGAGAATCTGTACAGAGCTATGATGAGGTCTCTTATGTACCTTACAACTAGCAGGCCTAATATCATGTTTGCCAAATGTGTGTGTGCAAGATATCAAGCCAACCCCAAGATGTCACATCTTATCACTATCAAAAGAATTTTAAGATATCTTAAAGGTGCCTCAACACTTGGCCTTTGGTATCCAAACTATTCTGACTTTAATCTATATGCATATATAGATAGTGATTATGGTGGATGCAATATGACTGCAAAGTCTACATTAGGGGAATGTCAGTTTCTTGGTGGAAGGGTTGTCTCCTGGCAATGCAAAAAGCAATCTTGTGTCTCTGTATCAACTACTGAAGCTGAATACATTGGTGCTACAAGCTGCTATGCTCAAGTGCTTTGGATTCAGAATCAGATGCTGGACCATGGGTTCAACATTAAGAGACTCTCATTCACACAGAAAACAATAGTGCCATCTCTATTACAGAGAATCTTGTGCATCACTCAAGGACTAAACACATCAATAAAAGGTATCATTGATTAGAGCTAACTTTGAAAAGGGCTTGACCAAACTAGTTAAGGTTAACACAAATGAACAATATGTTGATTTGTTCACTATAGCTTTTTGATGAGCAGAGATTTAAATATCTCATATCAGCTATTAGGATGCTTAACCTTGAGTAGCATTTTCTTAAAACTAATTCATATTATTTCTAAAATTTGTGTGTCCTAAGTTGTCTATTTCATCATCTGCATAAACTCTTGTTTTCTTTGGAAGAAAATCTTTTTAGATGATTAAAGTTCTCAATGTGAGTAATGCTAACTAGCAATGCTCAAACCCCACCATGATGGAGTTGGATATAGCAGTCATCAGAACACTAATGGACTTGCCATCAATATCAAGTCGTTTGTGGTCTTCTTCAGAGTAGTCTTCCACCGCCTTTTCTATCATTGTACCACCTCCAGTAGGTGCTGCAACCTTTGGCTTGTAAGGGCCATTGGCAATATATTTCCACATTCGGCTATATTGATATCTGATGAACCCTTTAATACGTTTGTTCCATTGTCTGAAGTTTTCTGGGGTGATGATAGGTGCTTTAGTCATCGTCCCCATTTCACATTTAGATTTCTAGTTCAGTGCCATTTTAAGTGTAGTGAGAAGGTGAGTGAAAAAGAGGTTGATAAGGATGGTAAGAACACACACTCAAGAGCCTAAAATGCTCTGATATCAATTGTAGGATCGGTTTTTGTACTGAACACAAGTATTTTCTCTCAAACTCACTAAGTAACACTTGAGTTTATGATGAAGCAGAATTCTTCTAGGAGTTGATGATAATATACTAAGTAAATCAAAGCAAAACACAAGAGAATAGTTTTTTAATATACTTGTATATATCATTTCTCAGATCAAAGTATTACAAGAATCTTACAAGCATATTACATGAGTTACAAAGAGAAACTATATATACTACTACCTACAGTCGGATATACTTTGATATCAGCTGGAAACCTTATACTAAAGCAAATACTACAAATCTAAAGTTAAGGTATCTTAGATAAAGTATTATCTAAGATACAGTAGTCATGACATGTCCATGACTAACCCTTTTGTCACTAACTAAAGTTGGCAACTGATTACTAACTAATAAAGGTGAACAGTGGAATAAAGTATGGTTAACTATATGGGTTTTACAAAAAATGCCATGCAATATGTTGGACCCTAAAAGGATTATACATGCCAATTTAATTAGTGAGTTGATAGTTGTTATACTAGAATTCCTATAAGTCCAAGTGTCAATGTGAATGAAGACCCTTCAGTAGAAGAACAAGTATTGCCTTACCGCATTTGTAAATGCGAAAGGCAAAGAACAAATGCTAACAAGTGTTTGTTCTTCCACATTAACAAATGTGGAAGACCAGAAGAGACGCGGACAAGATTTTGTTCATCCGCATTTGTCAATGCGGATAACTAGACGAATGCACAGAAGTATTTGTTCATCCGCATTACCCAATGCGGACGACCAACATACTAATGCGGAAGATCAAGTAAAGAAATTCTGATCAAGTCAACTCATCTGCATTTGCCGATGCGGATGAACAAGAAGAAATGCTAATGAAGACTTAGACTAGTTCTGATGTATAGGTCAGGGATAGTTTAGTCATTTTGTAAAAAGGCAACTTGTCTACCTATAAATAGAATAGAAAACCTCGTACCTGAGGTGACACAATATAGACAATGAGAATATTTTGTATTCTCTAGGTGAATTATTACTATTCTTGCTAAAACCCTAGCATTTATTGTAATCAATCACCTTCATCAATATATACAAAGCATTTATGAGTATATTCTTGCATTAAATGTTTACTGATTGATTGTTTTTGCCATTCAATCTCTGACTTGATTACCATATTCGATCCTAAGTGATATTCTCATTCTCACCAACTGGTCAATTGGTATCAGAGCTTTGGCTAGCTCTCAATATGCAAAGGGCCACACATCCCTATCACTCTGTCTGCAGATCAAGCTACCATCTACAAGAAAGCAAGAATACCCATTGAAGATCTAACTCTTGATGATGAAGATTACAAAAAAAGTTAAGATTGATCTCAAAGCTTACTCCATCCTCACTCAAGCACTTAAGATGGATGTACTGAAAAGACTGGAGAAGTATGGTACTGCTAAAGTAGTATAGGATGCACTACGAATTATGTGTGAGGGAAGCAGTGAAGTTGCAGAAATTAACAAGGATAAGCTTGTTAATCAGTACGAAACATTTCATCACTCCAAGGGGGAGTCCATATCCAAACAACTGCCCAGATTTGTACAGTTGGTAAATGACTTAGAAATCATGGGAGTCACTTACAATGTCAAGGAATTAAACAAGAAAATATTGCACAGTCTTCCAGAGACCTGGAAACAAAATGTGACCATGTTAAAGAACACTCTTGATCTTGAGAGTACAACTCCAGATATAATGATAGCCAAGATAGAAGCATTGGAGTTAGATGAAACAAGTAAAAACTTGGGAGGACCTAAAGTGATTGAGGCATAAAAGCTTCCATCAGAATCTCATTCTGTGGAAAATGCTTTCATTACTGAGGAGGATGATTTCATCTCTTCAAGAGATCAACTAAATACCACTGGGTTCATTACAACTCCATCAATTAATAATCCATCAACATCATCCCAAGCATCCGAATTCACTTCTACTCCTACAACCACTCCTGATGACATAAGATCCGAAGAACAAAAGGCAACTTACAATGCCTTTGTTGCAAGCTTTGAAGCCTATTTGGGAGGAAGACTTACATCAGCACATCTAATCCGGGAAAACTTAGAAGAAATGAATCCAGATGATGTAAAAGAACTAGATTTGCAATGGCAAATGGCCATGATTGCTATGAGAGCAAAGAAGTTTTTCAGAAAAGGCAGAAAGCTCAACCTTAATGAAAACACAAAGCTTGGATATGATCAATCCAAAGTGAAGTGCTTCAACTGTGGCATGGCTGGCCACTTCTCCAGAGAATGCAATGCCCCTAAAAGAAACAACTTTCAAAAGAATTCTCAAAGCCAGTCATCCTCACAGTCAAACTCAAGCTTTCACTCCAATAATCATCAGTAGTGGTATCATCATCCACAACAACATCAATCATATCAAAATCAACCTCAACTGACAAACCAAGCTCATGGAAGCAGTCAGTCATCTGCAAATGCTCTTGTAATAAAGCAAGGTGGAGTATGTGACTGGAGCCTATATGCAGAGGAAGTCAAGCCTGAATTTCAAAATCATGCACTCATGGCTCATATAAATGATGGTCCATCTCCAATGCCTTCTGAGTTAAAATCTAACCTATGTAGTGAAAATGTATTACTAAATTGCAAGGTTATAGAGAGCATAACCATAAACTTGAAGACAAAATAAAAGAGGAAAAGGTTAAATCAGAGATGCTCAAGAGAGAAATAAAAGGCTTTGAAATCAAAATAAAATCTCTCATCTCTGACATTGAAAAATAACATGGTGAAAAGTACACTCTTGCAGCTGAGAATGAGCAGCTGACTGAAAAGTTGGCTCAATCTAAAGCTTAACATACACTTACTAAAATGAATCTGGAAAAGTTTCAACTGTATTCAGTCAAGCCGCAAGAGATGCTTGATTCTCAAAAGGATCCCAAGGACATGTCTAGGATCAGGAATAACTTTTCCTCCACCATACAATGACAACTACACTGTCATGCCTGACTCTGTTACACTCAATGAGGGAATTGAACCAAAAATAATAGTAAAACAGATCACAAATCCTCAAAACCAACCAAATCTTTACATTGAAAAATATGAAGATAAAATCATATTAGGACACCTAATTAAAATCAAAGAGTGTTCAAACAAGGCAGTGAGTGTTATCAAACCACATGCCCCATAAAGGCAATTGTTCTATTTGGGAAATTCATACCTTTTGTTTTAAAAAGTAAAATGAAATTTGTGAAGTCAGTCAAAGCCACTGCTGAAAGAAGTTCTGATAATGAGATTATATCTCCAAACAAATCAAGCAAATCAGACAAGGTTTCATTGCAAAAGCAACAAAAGAGATCACTAATTTCAACGTGTAAACCTCTGTCAGACCCTCAATCTCCAAAATTTAGAAGGGAGTTGGTTTTGACATTTGCAACAAGGAGCATGTCGATCAGTTTGAGAAAAAGTTAAAGAAAGGGTTGAAGAAACAAAAACAGCCCAGAAAATCTAACAAAAGCACTGATTTTGATTCATCCCCTAAGCAAAAGAAAGTGGCTTAGCAACAAATGAGAAAATCAGTTGAGTCCCACAAATCAAAATCTGATTCAAGCAATAAACAAATGTATTGTGACATTTGCGATATGTTCAATCACAAAACAGAAGAGTGTTTTTACAATCAATATTGCTCTATCTATAACATGAACAACCACTCCACCAAAAACTGTTATTTTAACAAATATTGTTCAATCTGTGATATGAACAATATTAATACATTTGATTGTTACTTCAATTAGAAGGGAGTGAGAATTGCTCAGAACAAACCCATCTCAACAACATCATCTGACAAACCACAAGTCAGGAGTCATTTGCCCACCAATCAATCTAGGACATCTAGATCACTCAATGATAGGAGTAAAACAAAAGAAATATGGATGAGTCAAAGAAATAATCATCATATTATCAATCAAAAGTTTGACTTTGTAAAACCTAAAATGATTTTTAAGGAAAGTATCACCTCTAAATAGATTACAATTTAGAGGAAAATATCAAGAGGTCACCATAATGGATAGGAATACAAAACCCAATACCATCAAGGTTTGGTTCCACATTCTAATTAGTTCTTTTATGCTTGCAGGGTCATCGATTTAGGTGCAACAACCTATGGTACATGGACATTGGATGTTCCTGACACATGACTGGAGATCGTTCCTTCCTTCATGACTTCAAGGAAATATAAGGAACTACTGTGGCATTTGGAGGAGATTCACAAGGTGGAAGAATTACAGGTGAAGGATCTATGACCAATGGGATGCTAAGCTTTGATAGAGTGAACAACTGAACTTCAATCTTCTAAGCATGTCTCAGATTGCGACAAGAAATATTCAACTGACTTTGCTGACACTCATTGCTACATTCTGAAACCAGGATTTCAGATCTCTTAAGAATGAATTGTTCTAAAGACTCCGAGAAAGAATAACACCTATATCTTAAACTTGAATTCTACAACACCAATAGAAGAAACATGCCTTTTGTCAAAAGCATCATTTGATGAGTCCCAGCTTTGGCACAGACATTTGGGGCACACAAACTTTAAAAACATGAACAGATTTGTCAAAGGAAACCATATCATTAGTCTTCCACAAAAGGAATTTCACTTTGTTGATCACTATTCAGCGTGCCTCAAAGGAAAATAACATAAATCTTCTCGCAAATCCAAGCTGGTGAACACAAAAAATACTCCATTGAAGTTACTTCACATGGATCAGTTTGGACCAACTCATGTAATGAGCATTGGAAAGAAACAGTATTGTTTGGTGATCATTGATGACTTTTCATGATTTACATGGGTTTTGTTCTTACTTGATAAAAATAGGCATCCCAAATAATACAAAACCTTATCACAACAATTGAAAATCAACTTGATCTTAAGGTCAAAACAATCAGAAGTGATAATGGAACTGAGTTTAAAAATGAAGACATGAGTTCATTTTGTGCAAACAAAGGCATTGCTCATTAATTCAGTGTAGCTAGAACTCCTCAACAAAATGGGGTAGCTAAAGGAGAAATAGAACACGAATTGAAGCAGCAAGAACAATGTAACCGATGCTAAACTGCCTGTTACCTTTTGGGCAGAGGTAGTTAACACATCGTGCTTTGTGCAAAATCGAACTCTAATTGTAAAAGAAAGTAACATGACTCCATATGAACTACTCTTTCACAGAAAACCATTTATTGGATTCCTTAAATCATTTGGTAGTCCTATTTCAATATTAAACACCTAAGACTATGTAACATCTCGTATTTTTTTTAACTAAAAGTTAACTTCGTTTACTCTTACAAGGGTCATTATTGTCAACTTTGAAACTCATGTGTTGTTTGTGCTTGTTCATTATTGTCATTGATTTTTTATGTATGAAAGTTAAAAATATAAATATTAAATAATAATAATGTTAATATTAATAAAAGTAACAATAATAATAAGTAATAATAATGAATAATAATATTAGTAATAATAAGATTCTTATAATAAGGTTACTTATAATTTATAAGGGTTATTAAACTTAACCATGTTTAAAACATAAACTAAAATTAAGTTGGGGGCTTTATTTGTCAATTTGGAAACTTAAAATAGAAATTTTAAACATAAAATGATAACTATTAAAGTAAAAGGGGCCAATGTGTAAAGTTCAAAGTTTCAACCCAAACCCCCGCCCATTCCCGTAATTCCGGCCGGGACTACGGCCGAAGTCCGGCGAGTCTAAAACACTAAAAACCGTTCGCTTCGTAACCCAAAATTGATCCGAATCGTTTCGTATACGTAATTCAAACTTGAATGCACCTAATAATTGAGTTTAGACATCGGTCACCAGTCTATTCGTTCGTATAACCGAAACTCTTTTAACACATGGTCGTTCCGTCAATAAAAACAACAATAATCGAATTAACTTAACACAAACAATCATTTATCTGTATCCAATCGATTACACACTTGAATTTCACTTGAATCAACTCAAACAACGAAATAAACATCATCTTCAACGCGACCTGCACACGAGTCGAACATACCCTCTTGAGTTCAGGAATCGGAATTGGTAGAGGCTTTTATTCCCGATCATCATTTGAAGCTATCTGCAAGTTTAATTGGATTATCATTGAGGATTGCTCATCCATTGGTACCCACGGTCGCGACTTGTTCTTCGATTAGGAGCATCTTCAATTCAAACATTATACGGGTAGTTAATCACACTCACATACTCGGTTTACTTGGGGATTAAAAGCCCTAGATTAATTTCATTACCGTAATCGAATTGGGGTTCGATTTGGAATCACCCAATTCTAGGGCTCATATGGAATTTGGGGATTTTTTTTAGTTTATGTTTTTAACCTTCGAAACCCACTATTTCGCGGCCGAGGCCTTTGGTTGAACGGTTAAGATGTGGGGCTTTAAACATGAGGTCCCGGGTTCGAACCCGGGGACCCTCATGTATTTTTTTAAGGCTTTAGCCTAAAATCTTATTTGGGAAAATTCTTAAAATATAAAAAAAATGTCTTTATAAACTCTAAATATTTTGTGGCTACCGAATAAATTTATGAAATTATTTAATTAATTATCATCTATTTAAGTATTTATTTAAGTTTAAAAAAATGTAAATAATTAGCTAAATTTTAGTAGTGTAATTCTTTAAAAATAAAGGTTATTTTTGGGTTAATATTATGGAATTCAAATAATATATATATTAGATAAACTTAACATATTGTTTAAACTTATCAAATCAGATATATTTAAATTATTTTCCTATATAAAGAAAAGAAACTTTAAATATTGATGTAATTCACTAAATCCTTATTTACTTAAATAATAAACATATAACGTTGTGTGAAATGAGGTTTGTTTCAAACGTTGTCGTTAAATTATTGTTTAAAACGTGCTTATCTTATTTAGCTATGAAACTTTATTTTTATATTAATCTTACGAAATTTATAAATATTATTCTTATTCCATATTTTATACAAAATATAATAAAATCATTTCTACGAAAATATAATATGTTGACAAAACCCCAAATACCCAATCCTTATTGAAACCCTAGCTCGTGTTTAATCGTTAACCTTATTACTAATCTAAATCTTATAATGTGTGTGTATATATATATAGGCACCTTGTGGCGATTTATCTTGGAACAACGTTTATTATCAATTTTATTAATCTGTATTTCTATACTTATTGCCACGTGAGTTTTCCTTGCCCTTTTTTATCTTTTCACACTATTTTAGGGTGAAACATGATTACTTATACATCATACACTTATAAACGTTTAAGACTTGTAAAGCACTAGCAAATCATATTTTTGTCGTGGTTATTTGTATGTTGTAAGTGATTATATGAGATACATAGTTTGTTTACAATCATTAACTATTGCTAGCCTGGCGACGTCTTAAATCTTTGGGCCTGACAAGCCTATTTGGTGCTAAAGCCGGGGTATTGCCGGCTCCTGATGACATATGCTTGTTCATCATGGGAACCAAATACACTTAGCCAATCTTATATACTTATAATCAAGTCGAGGTTTGGTTGTAACGATATGTGTTCTATAACCTTACTAACTTATGACCTATGACATGAATTGCTACTTGAAACTTTATCATATTATGTATGAAAACCTTGGAAACTCACCAACAATTTGTAGTTGACCTTTTATTTTTATCATGTTCAGGAAATCCCCAAGTTTAAAGTGGACTTTTGAAGCTTGCAATAAAACTAGGACTTGGACCTAGTTTAATAAATAAAATGTTATGTTATGTTTTTGATTTATGTATGAACTTATTTCATGTTTGAGACTTATGTTTGTATTTCCTTTTGAAGCTTATAATTTTAATATTTACAATTAATTATAGCGTTATGTGGTTGTGAACAATCTTAACCCTCACACCTCGATATTTCGGCCGTCAAGGTTGGGGTGTGACAGACTATTTGGGAAAGTTTTCATCCAAGTCTAATGAAGGATTCTTTGTAGGTTATTCTTCTGTTTCAAAGGCTTATAGAGTGTTTAATCCTAGATTAAACATTATTGATGAATCAACTAATGTTCAATTCAAGGAATTTGTTTCCCAAATCTACAAATGGTCCCAACTGGTTGTTGATATTGACTCATTTTCAAAATCATTTGTTCAATTTCACTTGTCTGATGCAGGAAATCTACATTCAGGTGAAACCTTTACAGGTGTAGAAAGAAGAGATGACTTTCCATTGATTCCTCCTACATCTATTGAATACATGAATGAAGGTGTTCCTCTCCAAGCAGATCCCATCATAGAACCATCACAAAACCAAAGTGTTTCAATTGATGGAGGTCCAAGCCTATTACCATCACATTCAGAAGATCTACCTATAGAGGTTAGAAATCAAAAACAAGCTACTCCTCCAACTGAAACAGAAAGAACATCAAATGATGAAAGCAATCAAAGTGCTGCTGAACTTGAAGCAATCAATGAAACGGAGTCTGATTATCTTCATAATTTCCCAACAGTTCAAGATGAAGGTGCCTTTGACCATAATGAACTGAATGTCTCTAATCTTGATGTAACCATTGTTGGTGACTCAATTCCAACCACCAGAATACTCAAGAATCATCCAGTTGAAACCATTATTGGTGAACATAATGAAGGGGTGATAAGAAGCAAGTCTAGTATTGCAAACATCTATTTGTTCTCATGCTTTCTATGTCAAGAAGCAAGAAGTATGGCAACTAGTAGATCTTCCTGTAGGACAATATCCTATCAGTACCAGACGGCTGTATAGAAACAAGACTGATGATAAAGGGATCATCATCAGAAATAAAGCAAGATTAGTGGCACAGGGATACACTCAAGAAAAATGAATCGATTATGACAAAGTGTTTGCACCTGTTGCCACACTAGAAGCAATAAGAATCTTTCTTGCATATTCTGCGTCCATGAAGTTTACTATTTACCAAATGGATTTAAAGTGTGTTTTCTTATACAAAAAGATTGCTGAAGAATTCTACATGAGTCAACCACCTGGCTTTGAAGATCCAAATTTCCCTCATGGAGTTTACAAGCTTGATAAAGCTCTTTATGGTGTTCAACAAGCTCCAAGGAAGTGGTATGAGACTCTATCATCTTTTCTTCTTGAAAACAGATATATTAGAGGAAAGATTGATCAGACTCTCTTCTGAAAGAGAAAAGGAAAAGCCATGATGTTAATCAAGATTTATGTGGAAAATATCATTTTTGGCTAAACAAACAAGCAACTCTATAAAGACTTTGAAGACCTTATGCATTCAAAAAATTAAATAAGTGCAGCGGGGGAACTCACTTTCTTTCTAGGGGTGCAAGTCCAACAAACAACAAATGGAATCTTCATCAATCAATCAAAATATGTGGAAACTATGTTGAAGAAGTTCCACTTTGCTGATTGTCAGTCTATTAGAACTCCTATGAATACTAAAGTGAAGATTGGACCTGATCCAGAAGGCAAATCAGTGGATCAAACTCACTATAGATCTATGATCGGTTCACTTATGTATCTAACAGCTAGTAGGCCTGACTTTATGTTTGGTGTTTGCGTGTGTGCTAGAAATCAAGGTGATCCTAAAGAATCTCATATGAATGCTGTCAAGAGGATATTTAGATATCTTAAGGGCAAACTTGCTCTTGGGTTATGGTATCCAAAGGAACGAGACTTCAATCTCTATGCCTTCACTGACAGTGATTATGGAGGATGCAACATCAATAGGAAATCCACATCTGGCGGTTATCAATTTCTTGGTCCCAGGTGGTCTCCTGGCAGTGCAAGAAATAGACAAACGTATCAATCTCAACTGCAGAAGCTGAGTATATTACAGCATCAGCTTGTTGCTCTCAAGTACTCTGGATTTAAAACCAGATGCTTGATTATGGTTTTAACTTCTTGCACACACCAATTCACATTGACAACACAGTAGTTGTTTTTATTACAAATAATCATGTTCAGCACTCAAAAACAAAACACATTAAAATTTGATATCACTTTTTGAGAGATTGTGCTGAAAAGGGGTTAATCAAATTGATTCAAGTACCCATTGAAAATTAACTGGCTAATTTATTTACTAAGGCATTTGAACCTAGTAGATTTAAATTCCTAGTTCAATCAATTGGCATGATTAACCTTGAGTAAAACCAATTAAATCATCAAAAACAATTCAAAAAACATTAGCAAATCACAAAAAGACATCAAGTTTGATGAAGAAATGAATATTATGGGAAGTGATATAATTAAAGTCATTATATCATTCACTATGCTTAATTTCAAAATTTGAGAGACTGTCATGACTTACCAGATATGTTGGTAGGCTCAACTTGGAAGAGAAGATACATGTAGTGATGAATTAAAATCTTATTCAACAATAAAATACTCATCTCAAGGTACAGGTATGTATTGGCTTATCTGAGTGCATGTGTGTGTAGTAACCTAAACACACCGGGTAATGATACTTTATGAATCCTTTTCACCTACATCAAGTTTCATCTTTGTTTTTCTGGGCAAAGACCTAATGAAACAAGCACATAATGCAGATGTACTGATCCAAAAGATTCTTAATGAGGAACACATCCAAATTGGATGAATCTAAAAAAGCAATACATTCCAAGTGAATGAACAAAAGAATCCAATCATGGATCACCTTCCAAAGTGAAGTGAAAAGAATCCTAATGTGGAACATCATGAAAAGAATCAAAGTAAAAGAATCCCAGTGAGGATCAGTGAAAATGAGGTCTCATAACTAAAGTAACCTGGTAAGGAAAGTTGTGAAATAGTTCTACCATTCATTGTATAAGTGTTGGATCAAGAAGAAGGCTAATGCAACCAAAACTATATCACTTAAGTTATTTTGATGCTGCATGCAAAGGCTTCCGAAGCTCTTCATGGAACTTCCAAAGGTTGTAGAGTTCTTCCGAAGACAAAGGAAAAGTCCAGCTTCCGAAGACAGAACTCTACTTCCGAAGACAAATGCATACTTCCGAGGTTCAAGACTTAGAAGAATAACGTGAAGACCACTTCCGAAGTATGACGAAGAAGTCTCCAAGTCTTGGAAGAAGCAGCCTCTTCCGAAGTATAAAGTGGCTTCGGAAGTACTTACTCTTCTGAAGCCATTTAACCTTCGGAAGACACTGCTATAACCAGTGGACACAAGTATGGTCTCTGATACTCCACTGCAGACTTCTGATACAACATGGCTTCTTCCTAAAGAACCATGTTGTTGACCATACTTTATTCCACTGTTTACCTTTTTCATGATAGTAAAGTTTCCATCTTTAGTTGGTGACAAAAGGTAAGTCAGGGACATCTCCTGACGACCAAAACTCATATAAGACTTTATCCGAGATATCTTAATCTTTAGTCTTGTCATATAGACTTTAGCTATAGGATCCCAGCTAGTATCAAAGTATATCCTGCTGTAGATAGTATTATATATAGGTTTTCCTTGTAATTCATACAAAGAACAGAAAATCTGCTTGTAAGAATCTTTGTCTTTTGAGTTGAGAATCAATATATAAAAGTATCTTGAAAAATATCTTTCTGTGTTCTTAGCTACTTTTCATATTGTGATCAACTCTTCTTGATTCTTACCCGAGTGTGATTCTAGGTGAGTTTGAGAGAAAACATTTGTGTTTAAGTGACAAACACTGATCCTGCAATTGGTATCAGAGCTTCTCAGGCTCTTGATTGCATGATCTAACCATCCAAATCATCCTGGTTTCACTCCTCCCTACCACTCACTCCCTCAAATGGCCCTCAACAAATCTGAAGTAGAAATGGGGACGATAACCAAAGCACCAATCATCACCCGTGAAAACTTCAGGTCTTGGAGTAGAAGAATGGAAGGCTTCATTAGATACCAAGACAGCAAGATATGGAACTCGATTGTCAATGGACCGTACAAGCCAAAGGTGGCTTCACCTGGTGGAAACGGTGCCATGATAGAAAAAGCTGTCGAGGACTATTCTGATGAAGACAGAAAGAAGATGGACATCAAAAGCAACGCTATAACTATTCTCATGACTACAATACCGAACTCTACTATGGTGGGGTTTGAGCATTGCAAGACTGCCAAAGAATTGTTTGATGCACTTGCTCAGATGTATTCTTGCTCCAACGACTCAAAGAAGGACTCACTAAAGCAGCAGTTCGAGAACTTCACTCATATTGTTGGAGAGACCCTCAGCCAGCAGTACTTCAGGTACATGGATCTTATCTCTTCCCTTCAGTCTGTAAAGATCACTCCTGAACTTAGAGATCTCACTAGAAAGTTCATGAGTGCTCTTCCAAATGAGTGGACATTCTACTGTGTCTCTATCAAGAGAACAGAAAACTTGAACACTCTTTCCATGACTGAGCTCTATGGCATCCTTGATGGATACCGTCTAGAGATGGAGAGTAAGAAGGGCCATCAAACAAGCAGATCTATGAGTCTTCCTGCTAGTAAAGCTTTAATGGTTGCTGAAGGCTCATTAACCCCACAACCTTAGCACTTCCTGACTTATCAGCAGCCATCCTGCTCATCTGGTCCCTACATCACTTATCCTGAGACTCCAAGGTCTCAAAGGCTCAACACAACTCCTTTCAGGAAAGTTGTGCCTTTGTCTCAGGTGGTGGACACTTAGGAGATTTTCAATATTGCTTTGATGATCTTGAGTGCTTCAGCCCAGATGACGTAGAGTACGTGGACATTGTCCAGCAAATGGATCTTTTTAACTTACAGAGCAAAGAAGTTCTTTAAGAGAACTGGAAGGCACTTCCCTCAGAACCCAACTACCAGCAAGTTCGGGTTTGACAAGACCAGAGCAAAGTGTTACAACTGTAACCAACTGGGTCATTTTGCAAGGGAATGCAAGGCTCCCAAGACCAATCCGGGAACCCCACAGGCCTCCACACATCCCTCAACCTCAAAGCCCACTGAGAAGTCAACTGAGACGGCCGCAATGGCTCAAGAAGTTGACTGGAGCTTCATGGTACAGGATGTGACTCCTACTCAAGCTCTCATGGCCGGAACAGATGATGCCCAGGAATATGAACATCTCTGCACTCCAGCCTGTATAGCTAAAGTTAAACTCTATCAGGATTACAATATGGAAATCAGATCTGACATTGAGTCTTTAAATATTCTAAAATCTGATTTTAAAAGGGCTGAATCTGACTATCAAAAGAAAATTGATGAGTTGGAGAAAACTGTATCTCTTTTGAAACATGAACACACCAACTACAAGACTCAAATCAAGGATCTGATATCCAAATTGTTTGAGGCTCAAGCCTAGTTTGTCACTACTGAGGCTCAGGCCAGGAAGCATGCTATCTCTGAGCAAATCTTCCAAGCTATTCTTGCATCATCCTCCCATTCCAAACTCTGTTATCAGAACAAAGAAGGGTTGGGAACCAATGAAATTGCTCCACCACACTCCTATGAGTCTATCAGACAGCCTAGATGTGGTACTAAAAAGCAAGATGTTCCAACTGCTGACCCTTTCTTTCCAGAGTTAAAGGATGAGGCATCAATAGTGGGCACCACAGGGAAGGAACAGGTAGATACACCTATCGCCTCCTGTGATGATCAAATCCTAACCACCAAAGCCAGAAGAAGCAGAGCTAAAGCTACTAGGAGAACTGCTAAGAAAGTGGCTGAATCCAAACTGAAAATTGACCCCAAACAGAAGGGTGTCTTTGTTTAGCTGGTTTCCAAGTGTTGGGTACTTCTGATTCAGGAAAGGAATGTAATACCAGCATTCCTGTCCTACCAAAGGATCAGAAGTTAAAGGGAAAGGTTGTTGACGAAGAAAAGAAAACCAAGAAACAGCAACCCTCACTTCCCCAAAAGACTAACATTGCATGCATCATGTGTGGCCTGCAAAATCATATGGCAAAAGATTGTTACTACAATCCTGCAAGCACACATTATGCAAATAATGTTAGGAAAGAAGGAGTCAGAGAAGGTTTCATTTGGATTTGGACCATACGGTTCAAGAGTGAAGAAGGGAAGCTAGTTTCCAAAGCCAAGTTGCTTTCGGAAGAAACTCCTTCTTCCGAAGGGAAAATGGCTTCGGAAGCAAAAGCTACTAAGGTTCGGAAGAACAAGAAAGCTCCCTTGAAACCATCCCAGAAGAAGACTGCTTCGGAAGAAAAGGTGGTGAGGACTTCTTCCGAAAAGAAAGAAGCTTCGGAAGAAGACCATGCTGCAAAAGCTTCTACAAGCTCATCCTCCAAGATCAGCCAAAGGGTGGACTGGAAGATCAAGGAAGATGCTGCAGCCCAAACCTCTTCCTCAAAGACCTCTGTTGAACCCCCATGCATATAATTTTGTTCACTCATGTCATTATCTTTGGAAGAACCCAAGACAAATAAAGCTTGGGTTTCCAAACAAAACTGAATTCTCATCTTATGTGCAGGAACATCCATTTGACAAGAACAACAATGTATGGATTGTAGATAGTGGATGCTCCAGGCACATGACAGGGAACAGACATCTCCTTCAACAATTTCAACATTATGATGGAGGTCTTGTCCAGTTAGGAGGTAAGGCTGGAGGATATATTTCTGGCAGAGGGAGTATATCCAATGGTATGTTAACCGTTGACAAAGTTAACTTTGTCAAATAGCTTGAACACAATCTGTTAAGTGTTTCTCAGTTCTGTGATCAAAAGCACCAAATGCTTTTCACAGAACATGAGTTCATTATCCTCAAACCAGGGATGACAATTCCTCCAGAATTGGTGCTTCTTAGATCTCCCAGGAAAGGGGATATGTACAAGCTTGATATGAACAATGCTTCCCCAATGGGTGAAGTATCATGCTTTCTTTCAAAGCTGATAGTGATGAGTCAACACTATGGCATAAACGTATGTGTCATGTAAATTTTAAGACAATGAATAAATTGGCTAAAAATAACTTGGTACATGGTTTGCCTAAAAAGGAGTTTTTCTGCAAAGACAACTGTGTTACATGCCTGAAAGGGAAACAACACAGGACATCTCATAAATCCAAATGTGTTAACTCTATCACTACTCCATTGCACTTATTGCACATGGATCTTTTTGGTCCCACGAGTATAATGAGCATTGGAAGGAAATCATACTGCCTTGTGATAGTTGATGATTTTACAAGATTCACATGGGTATTCTTTTTAAGAACTAAAGATGAAACTGCTGAAACGTTAAAATCTTTTATTCTTAAAATAGAAAATCAAATTGATCACAAGGTTAAAATAATTAGATGTGATCAAGGGACTGAGTTTAAGAACTTCGTTCTTGACTCAATCTGTAACTCAAAATGGATTGCCAGACAATATAGTGCTCCCAGAACTTCTCAACAAAATGGTGTTGCTGAGAGGAGGAATAGGACACTTATTGAGGCTGCTCGAACTATGTTAGTTGATTCAAAGCTACCTCTAACATTCTGGACAGAGGCAGTCAGCACTGCATGCTACGTGCAGAACAGAGTTCTTGTAGTTAAGCCCCATGGAAAAACCCCTTATGAGCTATAGAACAAGAGGCCACCGTTCATTGGCTTTCTAAGGTCCTTTGGCAGCACGTGTACCATACTTAACACAAAGGACAATTTAGCAAAATTTGCTGAAAAGTCAGATGATGCTATCTTTGTTGGATACTCTTCTAGTTCCAAAGCTTACAGAGTATACAACATTAAGAATCAACAATTTGAGGAGTCATCCAATATAGTTGTCAATGAGCACACTCCTTGTGTTAGAGGGAATGGGCCTGATCACATCTTTGATTTAGAATTGTTTCCAACCTATTCTAAACCCTCTTGTGAGAATGTTTCAGTTGTAATAGGTGCTCAAACTGATGCTGATGCTGCTGCTAATGATCAACTGTTTGAGCTTCCCAGGCCTAGACCAAATTCTCCAAGTGTTGAAATACATCAAACTTCCACTATTCATAGATCCGACAGTTTAGCTATATCAAGGAATAGTGAAGCTTCAACAAGTGAGTCCCTACTGAGCCTTAAAGCTCATCAGGTGATCCACCACAACACCAGGCAGAAGGAGGTAGTATTTTGAAGGAACAGGCAACTGTTAATACTACCTCATAGCCAACCATTGATGATGTTTCTCATTCATTCAATCAGTCCTCATTGAATGACTTTGAAACAACAGCTGGACAGAGTGTTCTAGTTCCTGAAAAGAATATGTCCAACCTGGATCTATCTCTTCAACTGGAAGTGATTCCTCGGCTTCGGATTCACAACACTCATCCAACTGAGAACATCATAGGGAATGCCTCTGAGGGTGTGAGAACAAGAGGATAGACTCGTCAAGGGAATGTCTGCTTGTACTCATGCTTTCTATCTCAGATGGAACCAAGAAGGTAGAAGATGCCTTAAAAGATAGTAGCTGGATTGAATCGATACAAGAGGAGATGCTTCAATTCAAGAGACAGAAGGTATGGAACCTATGTCCGCTACATCTGGTCAAGTACCCATAGGCACCAAATGGGTTTTCCGAAACAAGAGAGATGATAGAGGCTTGATCATCAAGAATAAGGCAAGACTTGTGGTTCAACGATACACTCAAGAGGAAGGAATCGTTATACTGATGTCTTCGCACCAGTTGCAAGACTTGAGGCAGTTAGGATCTTCCTTGCTTATGCTGCATCCAAGGACTTCACAGTATACCAACTTGATGTCAAGTGTGCTTTTCTATACGGGGATAAAGACAGGGAAGTGTACGTATGCCAACCTCCAGGATTTGAAGATCCACAACATCCCAACTATGTGTGCAAATTGGATAAAGCTCTATATGGGCTGCACCAAGCACCTAGGCTGTGGTATGAGACTCTGTCTCAGTTTCTTCTTCTGAATGGCTATACTAGAGGTACCATTGACAAGACTCTCTTTATTAGAAAGTCTAGAAAAGACATTTCGCTGGTACAAGTCTATGTCGATGACATCATATTGGTTCCTCAAATGACCAAATGTGCAAGGACTTTGAAAGCATTATGAAGAAGAAGTTTGAGATGAGCTCCATGGGAAAAATGGACTTTTTCCTTGGAATTCAGGTAAAGCAACTGAAGGAAGGGTTTTTCATTAATCAATCTAAATATGTCTTTGACATCTTAGAAAGATTTGAGATGTGGATTGCAAGCCTGTCAAGACAACCCATACCCAGAAACCATAATCTTTGTCCTGACCTTGAGGGAGAGGATACTGATCAACATCAGTATAGGGCAATTATTGGTTCTCTGATGCATCTTACAGCAAGTAGACCTGATATCATGTTTGCTACTTGCATTTGTGCAAGATATCAGGCTGCTGCTAAGGTGTCTCACTTAGTTGTTGTTAAGAGAATCCTCAGATACCTCAAAGGAGCACCTAAACTAGGTCTCTGGTATCCCAGAAACAAGGATTTCAATCTTTATGGATACTCTGACAGTGACTACGGCGGCTGCAATATTGACAAGAAATCAACATCGGGAGGATGTCAATTTTTTGGTGGAAGGATCATCTCATGGCAATGCAAGAAACAATCTTGTGTCTCTACATCAACTGCTAAAGCTTAATACATTGTTGCTGCCAGCTACTGTGCTCAACTGCTATGGATTCAAAATCAGATGTTAGACTATGGATTCAACTTTATGAGTACTCTCTATCCACATTGACAACAACAGTGCTATCTCCATTACTGAAAATCCGGTGAAGCACTCCAAGACAAAGCACATTGACATCAGGTATCATTTCATTAGAGACATTCATGAGAAAAGTCTAATCAGGTTAATCAAAGTTGATTCAAATGAACAATATGCTGATCTGTTTACCAAGGCTTTTGATGAACAAAGGTTTAAGTATCTCATAGCAGCTATTGGGATGATAAACATTGATTAATCTGGTCTTTTTTGAAAAACCTTTTTAAGATGTAAGTCTTGTGTCAATACAATTTAAGCCCTTTTACAAGGAATTCTCTCTGAAATTTTCTAAGTGTAAATACCTTCCGAAGAGAAATTAACCTTCGGAAGACATTATTATATCTTCCGAAGCAGAATTTTTCAAAGGATAACTTTCTTCTCGAAAGAATTTTTGGTCTCGGAAGAAGCGATTGATTGCATTGCGATCTATTCTACTTCCGAAACTTACAAATTCTCCATTCGGAAGCAACTCTAACCTTCGGAAGCACATAGAATTGGCTTCGGAAGTAAGAATTGCCTTCGGAAGAAAAGTTACCTTTGGAAATGTTTTACACTCGGAAGAGAGATCTCATTGTGTAACGTAAATTTCTTGGGCCCCACACTATAAAAAGTAAAGATTTTGTTAATGATGTCAGATTATTTAACTGATTTTTAACCTTACCGCCACTATCATTTCATCCACTAAACCATCACATCACCTTATCCTAACCCCCATTACCGCCTCTCCACAATTTTTTAAATAATCTAGACTATTCACTTTCACTCTCTTACTTGCAAACTTTACAGCCCTAGAAATTTCTTTTACTCATCTTTACCCAACTCAAATCATTCCAATTCACCTTTCCAAATGGCCTTCAACCCACAGCACAATCAAGTCGCACTTCTTGATTCATCAAGAGATGCCGACTTCTCAGATATCATCTCCTTCCTAACCCAATCTTCATACTACACCGCTCTGACTGTTAACCCCACAATTTACACAAACCATATGTCTGAATTTTGGGCAAATGGTCATATTGAAACCCTAAACGGGGTCCGTGTCATTCGATCGAGTATCTGTGGCCAGGAGTTGGTCATCAGTGAACAGCTCATCAGGGAGCATTTAGAGCTTCATGATGAGGGCGCTCCAACAGAATTTCCCAAAGCAGACTGGGACCATTCTTATCTCCAAATAGGATATGGAGGAGACGTTAGCAGGTCAACTGTCTACAAATTTAACTTCTCGTACAAATGGAAGTTCCTGCTACACGTGGTCCTTCACTGCTTGTCAAATAAATCCGGTGGATGGGATAAAATCCCATTTGAACTTGGGTGCCTTGTTCATGGGTTGGTAAAAGGCCTCCGCTTCAACTATTCAGGATTTGTGCTGACTAACCTCATGGGAAATCTTCAGAAAGGCACCTTCTTCATGTGTCCCAGGTTTCTCCAGCATATAATCAACTGTGAGCTAGACCAGAGCATGCTTGTCTGTGCAGCTGCTCTGACTGCTCCCGAGATGAGGCCGACCATCTTCAAGACTTTGAAGAGAGTGTCCACCAACTTCATAGGAAGGGATACTGCACTTCTTCCAGGTACGACTGAGCCAACGGCTCCTGGTGACATCCCTGTTAACCCCACAGGTGATGAACCCACACTAGCAACTACCCCCACTATGCCAACACTACCCATCACCATCACTTATCAGAGACGTCCCAAACGAACCCTTGTTCAATCTACTCTGATTGAACAAGCTCCTCCTGTTCAATCCAAAAAGGCTAGAGTGGAACAAAGGGCTCCCACTCAACCTGAGGTCTAACCATCCTTCACAATTGACCTCAATTTGGGTCCTGAGTCTCCTTAGTCTCAGACCCATGAGCCCACAACCCAAGCTGAAAGCCCTCAGGGTGAGTTTCTATACTCCCCTAAGCAGCAAACAAGGGACAGCCCCACTAGAGGCTCAATGCCTGTAGACATTGACCAAAGTCCCGGGTCAGTAGGTTTAACCATCCTATCATTTACTGACCTTTTATTTAAAACTGATGAAGAGATAACATCTCTCCATGGCAATGAAGTTGATCTACAACACCCTCTCCAAGATCAACAGAGCCCGGAGAAATCTCTTATCTCTAGCCCCCATTAGCAACCAACTGAGGTGAGTCCCACTGATGTGGAGGGGACTCATGTAGATTCAGCTGCCACTACAAAAGGTGCCTCAATGGACCTTATGGACGGTGGTAACATTTCTCAGACTGAATCTATGGTGACCAAGCCCTTTGATGACTCTGAAAGAGACATCATTGAGCATGGGAAACCAGGGTGCCAAGAAACCATATCTGGTGGTGAGGCTGAACATACTAGGTATGTTACCTCATCTCCCCTTGATTCTTGAAAGAAGATGAGGGAAGCATGCAACTCCTCATTCAAGATCTTCTTTCTAAAGTCTCAAATCTGGAATCTCAGGTTAGGACTTAGAGGCAAGATTGACAATCTCAAGGCTCAACTAGCTAAGAAACAGACAGAGAGGTCTGTTAGGCATGTACCTATTCAGGTCTCCCTGACTTCCTCCTACAGCTCATCTAGCTCTCAAGATGATGCTACCAAAAAGGGGGAGAATGTTCAAAGACAAACACACAAGGAACCACAGAGCCGGCCTTCCACTTCAACATCTTCCTCTCCCATCATTTCTGCGCCTGAAACATATCAGGTCACTCTTCAGATTGATCCAAGGATGCTTAATAATCTCTGCAGACTCTTCACAAAGTTTCTGTTAAGATCTTCCTTTGAGCAGCCAAGTCATGATGTTGTAATGATCTACTTTGGAGCAGACGAACTTCAAAGGCTGATTGCACATTCTACCACTGTGGAAGAAGTTGGTCAACCTAAGGTTCTCATGGAACCTAAGATTCAATTCGAAGGGGAAATGGGAACTGATGGCCCAGCTGAAACAGTTGGGATAGAATCTGTATCTCCTTTAACTTCCAAGCTGAAGTTAAAGCCTCGGAAGAACAAGCTGAATCTTCTGAAGCTGAAATGGAAGCTGCGGAAGGACTGTTTTAAAATGTTCGAGGAACTGATCATCACAGATGCTATCCTGGAAATGGCATTTGAAATGTGCAGCGAGGACTTTCCGATTATACCTCCATCACAGACTCTATCTCTGACTCTCTCACAATCAGAAACCTCTCTCCAAGAACCACCACAGTCAGGATCTTCAAAGGATAAAGGTAAAAGAAAGATGAATGCGGAAGAGATTCAGGAAGAGGAGAAGATTGAAAAACTTAAGAAGAAAGGAAGACGTCAGACTGAGAAGTTGATAGCTGCTAGCACAAAAGCAGTTGCTTCCAATCAGGATTTTGTCATCAATAAAAGAAGAGAGCAGATCATTGACCAGCTCATTGAAATGGGAGCTGCCAATGAAGAAACACTCCTGCTACCATTAGAGGAGTTGGTGGATCTGGAGAAGGCAACCAGGCTGAAGCTTGAAGAAGAAGCCAGGTTGGCCTTAGAGGAAAAGGAAAAGAAACAGAAGGAGGATGAATTGCAGCTGAGGAGAAACAGGATAAACTTCCTACTCTCCAGAGGTTTTGATCTTCAAGAACTCTCTCCACACAACGATGAAACGATCCTCTGGCTCTTCAACAAAGAGCAGGATCAAATGGAGAAAGAAAGGAAAAAGGCTGCAAAAGAAAAGGAAAGAGAGAAGAAGAAGAAAGAAGAAGAGGCCAGGGTCACTGCGTCCAAGAAGCTTACTGAGAATCCTGGATGAAGGACTATCTCCGGGCTCATGGCTTCTCTGGTAGGCAGGTGGGTCCTATGTCGGAAAGGACACTCCAACGGATTGTCAGTGAAATTAAGGCTAACATCCGGTTGAGGAAAAGGAAAGAGATGTACAGAAGGGCAAAAGGGATGACCTTCACTGCTTCTACCCAACCATAACTTGAACCCTCATCCTCACTATTCACTATTAAACCTGAACCCTTCACCCCTGAACCCACATCACTACCCTCTACTACTCCTTCACCTCAAACTCCTAAACTTCCCATCATCCAACCCAAAACACTAGCCAGAACCTCTGAACCTAAACCTACCCAATTACCATCCAACCATCCCTTCAGCCTTCTCAACATCTCTCCCTTGAGGAGTTTAAGGCAATCAAGATGAAGCTCACTAATTGCACCACTTTGAGCGAAGTTTCCTGTGTAGAAGACTCTGTCAACATTACCTATGTAGACGGATCTTCAAGTTCCCTCACAAGAGACAGATTCCTTGATTTGCCTAGAGGAACTTTGGACCAGGCTGCAAGACTTTTGGGCCTCAATTCAGACTCTTTAAATGAGGAAGAAAAGAAGCTCAGAAGGAAACTGGTGACTCTGCTGGATACAAGAAAAGAGGACAAGATTCCTAGTCAGCCTTTTGTGCCTAGAAGGAAGATAATCTAGTGGAGGTTCGATGAACCTTTTCACAACTTTGTTGTGGAAAGAGAGAATGGTGAAGTCAACAGACTCAATGCAACCTCTCTATTACACTCCAGCAGATTTGACATTGCTAGGTTAGCAGAGAAACCATTCTCCAACCCCTCCAACTCTGAAGCTGCTGCACTCGTCAGAAATCATCTCAGCAGTCTTCATTTGGCTAAGCTAACTGCAAAAGCAAGGATTGAAGAAGAGTTGAAGTTGAGAAGACAGGAAGACAAGGAAAGATCTCCCACCAAAGGTCCTGCCTTTCTACAGATGGTGAAAGGTCCTGAATTGGAACCTATAGTTTGATGGGAATATGATTACAATTCCCATCAACTAACTCTTTTTAGAGGGTAACAACAAAGGGTACATGTTATCCAAGGTGACAGAATGTATTTCCTGTCTACCAAGGATCTGTACAAGCTTCTCAGCACCACATCAGGCAAGAACAAGGAGGCAGACAAATATTTGCTCTCCTTGGTGCTGAAAGTTTTGAGAAGTCAAGGTAAGTGAAGTTTTGGTAGCATCAGCCAAGGGGGAGTTTGTTGGATCAAGATGAAGGCTAATGCAACCAAAACTATATCACATAAGTTATTTTGATGCAGCATGCAAAGGCTTCAGAAGCTCTTCATGGAACTTCCGAAGGTTGTAGAGTTCTTCCGAAGACAAAGGAAAAGTCCAGCTTCCGAAGATAGAACTCTACTTCCGAAGACAAATGCATACTTCCGAAGTTCAAGACTAAGAAGAATAAAGTGAAGACCACTTCTGAAGTATGATGAAGAAGTCTCCAAGTCTTGGAAGAAGCAGCCTCTTCCGAAGTATAAAGTGGCTTCGGAAGTACTTACTCTTCCAAAGCCATTTAACCTTCGGAAGACACTGCTATAACTAGTGGACACAAGTATGGTCTCTGACACTCCGCTGCAGACTTCTGATACAGCATGGCTTCTTCCTAAAGAACCATGTTGTTGAACATACTTTATTCCACTATTTACCTTTTCATGATAGTACAGTTTCCATCTTTAGTTGGTGACAAAAGGTAAGTCAGGGACATGTCCTGACTACCAAATCTCAGATAAGACTTTATCCGAGATATCTTAATCTTTAGTCTTGTAGTATAGACTTTAGCTATAGGATCTCAGCTGGTATCAAAGTATATCCTGCTGTAGATAGAATTATATATAGGTTCTCCTTGTAATTCATACAAGAATAGAATATCTGCTTGTAAGAGTCTTTGTATTTTGAGTTGAGAATCAATATATAAACGTATCTTGAAAATTATCTTTCTGTGTTCTTAGCTACTTTTCATATTGTGATCAACTCTTCTTGATTCTTACCCGAGTGTGATTCTAGGTGAGTTTGAGAGAAAACATTTGTGTTTAAGTGACAAACACCGATCCTGCAATAAGGATGGTTGATCATTCCATGATTTTGTGTGTGAGGTACATATTGAATAATTAAATCAACCAAAAACATGATAAATATCGCTTGCATCAAAATATCAACCTAGTACGGGTTTAAGAGGACAAACATACCTTCAATCATCAAGTTCATAAACATGTCCATTTTATCATAAAGGATGCACATGTGTAATGTTAGATTGATATGATCCTAACAAAACAATATAGTTTGCTTCATTATTAATAATAAAAATTATATTCAAAAAGTTTTTTAAATCTTTAAAGTTTCTATCCAAAAGTGGATATAAACTTTAGGGGTAGTAATTGAAAATTTTTGAGTAAGTCTATATTGATTTTTACTATCTTAAATTACTTTCTTAAAAACAAAACAAAAAGAAAATGCATGTGTTGCTATAGAACTTATACCATAGTATCTCAACCTATGCTGATTCTTGGAAGCATGAAAAGTACAAGATCAGTCAAACAATGGGAAACTTGTATCACTTCTAACATCAAGTCAATCCAAGCTAGAATTGACAACCTCAACAGTCAATAACTTCATAAGAATAATCAATCAATAACATCTCTTTATAACAAGAAAAGCCAAAATAGAAACATTAACCTTTGATTAAGTTCAAAAGTTAATGCAGGTAAGTGCATTTGTTAATGCGGGTGAAGGTAACCCATGCATATAACCAATACGGGTAACTGTTTATTTCTAAGTGAAACTAATGCAAACAAAGATTGTACTCTACCGCATTGGTGTGTTAGAAGTATGCATGAAAATTTTGAAATGTTAAAACCTATGCGAAACAGAAGTGTTCTACCGCATTGTCAACGCGAATAAAAAATTTTCACAAGCGTTCAACTGCATATGTCAATGCGGATGAAATTTACACTTCCACGTTTTTTTACTCATCCGTATTTGTTGATTTCCTCATCAACCGCATTTGTGGATATGTATCTTCAATTTTCATGTACTTTCAAACAAAAGTAAACAAGTGCTTAATCTCTTCTGTCATAATGAATGATGATCATGTAAATGTGGAAATTTTGTTCTATCGCATTTTCTATAGTGAACAAATGCTACTGAACTTCGTTCTTCTACATTTGCCATAGTGCACAAATATGGATAGAAGAAAACTTAAGTATTCGAACTTCCGCATTTGCTACAGTGTGCAAATGCGAATGTCTAAAATCATAAGTTCAACTTTTCCGTATTTACAACAGTAAACAAATACGGGTGTATAAAAACCATCCGCATTTGCTATAGTGTGAATCAAAACTCCAACCGCATTTGTTTTTAGACTTGTAAAATTTTGTAAAAGCCATTTTTTGACTATTTAAATCAAGTTTGAAAGGTCATTTAATAGTTTTCAAATATGAGAGACTCTATAGTGCGATGAGCGAAAACACTGTTCATCTTCCTCAACCATTTTTTATTAACAATCAAAGATTCAAGTTCATTTCACCCAATCTATCCTCATATTAGATACTACACAACAGTATTATCGAACAAAAGGTGAAAATTTTTACATTGTTTTAACCTAATTTCATCGTTTGAACTGATAATGAACTTAGAACCCTAGGTTAACAAAGAACACCCAAAATCAGATTTATTCCAAGAAAAGATGAACATTTTCGACTTCAATGAACATGCAAACCTAGTAAAATCTGTTTCAGTCTGAAAATCTTAAAGTTATGTTCATCGCATGAACAGAGCATCATGAAACTAAAAATGTTGAAATCAAAACTTGAAATAAAATCCAACTAAGAGTCAATAACATCAAAATTTGGTCTTCAAACATGAAAAAACAAATAACAATGAGTATTCATGAAAATATCTCAATCTGAAATAATTCCTATGGAACAATATCCTTAAATGTTTACATTTGACCCTTAAAAGTCAAAATGGTGAATGCTGCTTAAAGTAGTACATATATCATCATTAATCTAACTCATATGCCTCTAATGCAGGGTACATGGATATATCTCATGGAGCAAGCTCCACAACATCAGTGGTTTTCTAGACCCTGATGTACCGACGAAGAGGGGCTCAGAGACATGATCAGATTCATCTCCACAACAAAAGTGGCTTATGCTGTCACTGTCAGACCTATCATATATGAGAGACTCATAAGGTCATTCTGGAACTTTGCTAAAGTAGTAGAGGTTAATGGTGTTAGGTCATTGTCTCAAAGGATTGACGATAAGCATATACTGATCATTACTAAAAAATATGTGAGATGGTGTCTGTAGTTTGGTGATGATGCAGATGCACCAATTGAGCTAGAAGATGATGATATTACTACTTTCTTTGCAGAGATTGAATATGAAGGAGCTTTTGAAGGAATACAAATTGTGAAGGGATTGGTACAAGTTCATTAGCAATTTGTGCTTGTCTAAAAGGAAAAAAGGATGGAATGATTTCCCTGTTACTAGTTCATCAGCAATTTGTGCTTTATGCACAAATAGGCCATTCAATATGTCAGCTTATGTGTTTAATGGCCTAGTATCCAACATACAAGAAGGAAGGAGGTACAAGTTCTTAATGTACCCAAGGTTCATCTAATGTTTCATAAATGAAGCATTCCCTAATCTAGTAGCTGATGGACCAGTTCTAGACATCCCTCACTATGATGCTAAGTCATATAAGTACATTAAAAAGAAGGATCCTAGATATTTTTACAGTGGAGCTCACTCTCCTCTTCTACCTTGGATGCTTCAATAGATTAATCCTGCTAAACAAGGTGAAGAACAACATGCTCCTACTGATGAGCAAATTGAAGAACAAGTTGCTCAAATTCAGCACAGTACTGATGAGCAAGCTGAAGACATTAATAGGCCAAGGTCAGTGTCACCCCAGGTTGATGTAGGGGATGATTCTCACACTGAACCTGAAATCATGATTCTACATCTCCCTTTGTACCTCTACCAATTCCATCTCCACAAAGAACCCCACTACAAACACCTCACTCCTCACAAATTCCATCTCCAGAAAGAACCCTAACACCTTATAGCTCACAAAAACAATCTTCCCAAACACAACCGATTACATTTACACACTTATCTCCAATTTACCATTCACCTATCCAATCAGCCCAATCATTTCCAACTTCTACAGAACCTGTTGAGCTTGGTAACTCTTCCAGCTCTTTAGAAAGACCCAAATCATCTTCTCATTGAAAGATTTGATCTGCCCAAGATACATATAAAATTGATGTGGCTAGTGTGATATGATCCAAGTCGGGTCATACCCAATAACAAGCCTAACAAACACCGAAAGATAACTTATTTGTTGATAAGATCATAACAAATAATAAGTTACACCAATTTAGAAAATTGGATTTTCTAAATAATCACTTTTGTAGATGAACATCATTATATATAATGTAATTTGTTCATGAGGGATTTCTTGTGCATTGTTTAAATTAGTTAAACAATAACAAAAGACTAGTTGTATGTGTTATAAAATTAAATTGGTTTAATTTTACAAAAGGGTGGATTGTATAAATAAAATAAAAAAAAATTTGAATTGGAGAGGGACCAAGGGGTGCCCATTCGGCCGCCCCCTTTATGTCTTGGGAACCTCTTATTTGATGGTTCCAAGTACATGCACATCACTCTCTTGATTCAGAATTTGATTTATACACTCAACCAAAACACAACACAAAAGGATCTCCTCTCTCTCTCCCTCTTGGTTCACGGTATTGAAGAACAATTTTCAGCTTGAAAACTTAGGTTCAAGGCTGAAAATTAAACAAGAAAGAGAGAACTACACTTGGTGTTCAAAGCCTAGCAAAAAGGGAGTTGTTTGTTCAAGCTTGGGGTATCACTCCTTGAGGTTTTCTAGCTTGAAAACTCAGCCACAAAGTCACATTCCACAGCTCTCACTTCGGGTTTGAAGGAAGCTACAAAAGGTTGTATTCACTTCTTACCTTTTATGTTCTTTTGTATGTATTGTGTATAAAGATCCATGGGTTGGGGTTCCTTGTTAAATGGGTTTAACAAATATATTATTAACATGTTTTAAATATTAAATCCGCTGCGTCTTTTTATTTATATATATATATAATCTAAGTTATATGTGCTTTGATAAACATGTTGGAACCCCTACAATGGCATCAAGAGCCACTTATACATATGCATACATATATTTCATTCACTAGTTCACGTTTTTTGGGTGCTTAACACCTCAAATCCGTGAGTTAGTAGGCTGTTTTGTGCCCCCCTTTTTGATGTTTTAAAGATCTTACCTTATGCATATTATGATCTTTAAAATCTTGATCATTTGTTTGTTTGTTTGTTTGGACTAAACCCATGTGTTCTTGGTTAATGTTGGCCAAGAAAATGGGTTAATATGGGGCTGCCAAAACCGTGCCTTTTGATTAGTGTTATTGGTTGTTTGTTGTTTATGCATAACAAAGCCTTGACCATATGGATTGTTTGATTGATTGGTTATCTAGTTATATTCATTTGGGCATGTAATTATTTAATTTAAGTTTCAAGTTTTGTTTTGTAATCTATTCATTCAAATGGTTTGTAATAAATAGATTAGAAGTTTTTTTCTTTACTAGAAAGATGTATTAGGATACATATTTTGTAAAGGATGCTCAAGATCAAGACTTGATGAAAAGATAAAACAAAGAGGATGCTTGAAGATATGGATTCAAGTGGGAGTCCCTTTGGTCATCTATGTGTCATGTTTCTTAACCCTTAGGACAAGACCATTTGACACACTTGTTTTGGCTAAACAAGTGTGCTCAACTTAGTATGCTTTGTTATGCATATTTGAATGTTTTGTTTAATGTTTGGTTGAATGCATATGATGATGTTTGTTTTGATTATTTGGATGTGATTTACAACCGTCAACTAAAACAAACTATAAACATGTAATTGGTTCTCAAATCATTAAGCATATATAGAATGGTTCTAACAAAGGAGTTAATGGTTTGTAAAATAAAAGGGGTTTTATTTAAAAGAACCAATAGGGTACCATATGGTTGAATGCATACAATCATATGGTACATAGACTTTTCTTAACAAGAATTATGAAATTGTATATCCTTTTTAAAAAAAAAAAACAAGTTAAGCACCATCCTTTTACACAACACTTAGGTTACTTGCAAACTCTTAGTGGGATAAAGGTCACCTAACCACTTTGAGGGAACTTGTGACTTGAGGTGAGAATACCATGTTTGTGGGATAAAGGTCACCTAACCACTCATGTAGTAAACTCACACGTGTGTAAGTAGGACGACTTGATTTATAAAATATATTGAATGGATCACCTAAAATGTGTTTTATAAAAGGTGTTGATGGGTAAACATGCCGTTATAAACATAAGATGTTCAAACGATCCCATACCACTAGAAGTTGCAATAGGTTGCAATTGTCATTTATGACTACCTTGTTTGTTTAAATAATGGGATAAAGGTCACCTAACCAATATTTAAATATAATGTTGGATTCTAAAATTTTGTTTATTAATAAGTCTATGAGACAAAAAGGGTATTAATAAATGAAATATAATTATATCAACGATTACTAAAATGGAACTTTGTAAAATCTTGTAGATGGCCGACCACAACAATGCTAATAATGATGTACCAAACCAAAGCAACCAATCCTTAAGGGCGATTCTTCAAAGGGATCGTCTAACGCCTAACAACTTCATGGATTGGTACCGCAACTTGAGAATTGTTCTCAAGCAAGAGAAGCGGGCCTACATCCTTGATGATCCCATCCCCGATGAACCTAACGAGGAGGATATGGAGGCCTATAATGATTGGGTGAAGTATGTGGAAGACTCCGTCCAAGTCTCTTGCCTTATGTTGGCAAGTATGACACCCGAACTCCAAAAGGAGTATGAGCTCCATGGAGCCTATGACATGATCACTCAGTTGCGGGAAACGTTCCAGCAACAAGCAAGAGTGGAGCGCTTTGAAACGGTTCGAGCGCTTCATGCATGTCGGATGGAGGAATCCCAATCAGTTTCATCTTATGTTCTTAAGATGAAAAGCCACATCGACCGCCTTCAAAGGCTAAATTGTCCTGTCTCAAAAGAGTTGGCCACGGATTTGATCCTTAATGGCCTAACTAAAAGGTTTGAGGCATTCGTCATGAATTACAACATGAACGGATGGGACAAGAGCATAAATGAACTTCATTCGATGCTCAAATCAGCTGAGGCGGGAATGGGTAAAAGGGTTTTACCCGTTCTCACCATTAATGAAGGTGGAAGAAGGAAAAGGTCTCTACCTCCTCCTAAGGCAAATGTTGCCAAAGGAAAGGGGCACATTAAAGGAAAGGGGAAGATGGTTGTTAGGCCGGAACCTCCGAAGCCCAAGGAGAAGAAGCAAAAGGTTGCTGTAAACGACCCATGCTTCAAATGTGGTGAGATAGGACATTGGATGAGAAATTGTCCAGTCTATCTCAAAGAGTTGAGAGAGAAGAGGGATGCGGGGCAAACCTCAGGTATAATTTATATGATACATGTTGAGCTAAATGTTATTTCTTCTAACACATGGGTATTAGATACCGGATGTGGAACTCACATTTGCAATTTGTTGCAGGGGTTCAAAAGAAATGAACATTATGCAAAAGGGGAAATAAGTCTCTTCATGGGCAACGGCGCAAAGGTTCACGTGGAAGCCCAAGGAGACTACATTTTGAAGCTTCCAAGTGGTTTGGAAGTTATTTTATGTAATGTATTATATGCTCCTAGTTTGACTAGGAACATAATTTCTGTTTCCCGTTTAAGACAATATGATTATGATTTCAAGTTTGTTGACAATGATATTCATGTTTCTTTAAATCATGTATTTTATTTTAAGGCTATACCTTGTAATGGTATTTATGAATTGGTTCATGAAAACACAACATATGATAGCTCAATATACCAAGCAACCACCAAAAGACTCAAACAAGATTTGAGTGATACCTATCTTTGGCATTGTCGTCTTGGTCATATAAACAAGAAACGTATACAAACACTTCAAAAGAATGGTCTTTTAAACACAAATGAATGTGATTCATTTGATGTATGTGAATCTTGTTTACAAGGAAAAATGACTAAGGCACCCTTTAGTGGAACTAATGAAAGGGCAAAAGATTTATTAGGTATCATACATTCGGATGTATGTGGTCCTTTTAAGCCAATGACTAGGAACGGTGAAAGATACTTCATTACCTTTACCGACGATCATAGTCGCTATGGATATGTGTATTTATTAAAACACAAAAATGAAGCTTTTGAAATGTTCAAAATCTTCAAGAATGAAGTAGAAAATCAACTCAACAAATCAATTAAGGTTCTCCGCACCGATAGAGGTGGTGAGTACTTAAGTGATGTTTTTCAAGATCATCTTAGGAGTTGTGGGATCGTCTCACAACTCACTCCGCCTGGAACACCACAACATAATGGTGTATCTGAGAGGAGAAATCGAACCTTATTGGATATGGTTCGATCTATGATGGCTAGAAGCACATTGCCTCTATCATTTTGGGGTTTCGCTTTGCTCTCCGCGGCCCGTATTCTGAATATGGCCCCAACCAAAAAGGTGGAAAAGACACCTTTTGAGATATGGCATGGAAGAGTTCCATCCCTATCATACTTAAGGGTCTGGGGTTGTGAGGCTTATGTTAAGACTCCCACCCCAAACAAATTAGATGTCCGATCCACCAAGTGTATCTTTGTTGGATATCCTAGAGATTCTATGGGATATTATTTCTATGATCCACTGGAACAAAAGGTGTTTGTTGCCAGAAAGGGTGAGTTCTTAGAAACAAGTTCCTTATGGAAGGAACTAGTAGTAGAACAGTGGATCTTGAGGAGGATCAAGACCACAGCCCGATACACGTTTGATTGAAACTAGCACTCAACATGAGGATGTTGAGGATGATCAAGCGTTGATCAATACACACAAAACGTTCGCAGAAGTGGTAAAACTAGTAATCCACCTGAAAGATACGGATTTTTCATGGATGGATGCTATGTGGTAGATTCAGATGAACCAACCACATATCATGATGCAATGTCCAATTTGGATTGTACAAATGGCTTGAAGCCATGAACGCTGAGATGCAATCCATGTATGACAATCAAGTTTGGGAACTTGTTGCGCCACCTCTTAATTCCAAAGTAGTTGGATGTAAGTGGGTTTTCAAGAAGAAAACCGACATGCATGGAAACTTGGATACTTACAAAGCTAGACTTGTAGCAAAGGGTTTCACTCAAACTCAAGGGGTTGATTATGATGAAACCTTCTCACCTGTTGCAATGCTTAAGTCTATAAGGATATTGTTTGCCATAGCAGCTCATTATGATTATGAGATTTGGCAAATGGATGTCAAAACCGCTTTCCTAAATGGATATCTTGAGGAAGATGTCTATATGGTTCAGCCTGAAGGTTTTGTTGATCCAAAACATCCTAACAAAGTATGCAAGTTAAAGAAATCAATCTATGGATTGAAACAAGCATCGAGAAGTTGGAATCACCGTTTTGATGATGAAGTAAAGAAATTTGGCTTCATCAAAAACGCTGACGAGGCTTGTGTGTATAAAAAGGCTAGTGGGAGCGCAATAACCTTCCTAGTATTGTATGTTGATGACATACTACTATTTGGAAATGACATTCCAACCATGGAAGGTGTAAAAACCTGGCTTGGAAGTTGTTTTTCCATCAAGGATCTTGGTGAAGCCGCCTATATTCTGGGAATAAAGATCTATAGGGATAGATCAAGGCGGCTGATTGGTTTGAATCAAAGTGCATACATTGACAAAATCTTGAAAAGGTTCAAGATGGAAAACTCTAAGAAAGGTACTGTACCTATTCAAAGAGGGACAATATTGAGTACAACTCAATGTCCAAGCTCCAAGGAGGAGCAAAATAGGATGAAGGCAATCCCATATGCATCTGCTATAGGATCCATCATGTATGCAATGATATGCACTCGACCGGACGTGTCATGCGCCTTAAGCATGACAAGTAGATACCAGCAAAATCCTGGAGATAGTCATTGGATGGCTGTCAAAAACATTCTGAAGTACCTAAGGAGGACTAAGGATATGTTCTTGATCTACGGGTCTGGTGAAGAGGAACTCGTTGTAAGAGGTTACACGGATGCGAGTTTCCAAACCGATCGAGATGATTCAAGGTCTCAATCGGGGTACATTTTTATTCTAAATGGGGGAGCTGTTTCTTGGAAAAGCTCAAAGCAAGAAGTCGTAGCATTGTCCACTACAGAGTCAGAATACGTCGCCGCTTCAATGGCAGCACAGGAAGCTGCATGGCTGAAGAAATTCATAGCCGATCTAGGGGTAGTCCCTTCCATTCAGGATCCCCTAGAGATCTTTTGTGACAACGAGGGTGCGATTGCTCAAATCAGGGAACCTCGTGCTCATCAAAAGACTCGGCACATTGAACGGAGATTCAACTACATAAGGGATGAAGTTGAAAAAGGAAAGATATGTATTCGCAAAGTCCACACTGATAAAAACGTTGCGGATCCACTCACAAAGCTCCTTGAAAAGGCAAAGCATGAGGGTCATGTTTGTGCCATGGGACTTAGATATTCCAGTGACTGGGTTTGATGTCGAATTTTGTATTTGGATATTGGAACTTATGTTATTTGACTTATTTATATGGTTATTATTTTCATTTGTTCTTCTTTTAGCATGTTTAAATCCGTGAATAAATAAGTTATTCTAAACGTCCGTAGTCGATCATACTTGTGGGAACAACTATGAATGTAAGACTATAATGAACTTGGATTGGTTGATGTTCATAAGATATGAATATAGAGCAAGAGGTTGTTACCAAGGTTCATTGATATCTATGGGATATAGATATTGGACTGACCCGCACTCAATTATTTCTGCATGGAATCTTTGTGATTAGTCATAAGAGATATTGAGTAAAGGCGAATATCATTATATCCTCAGACCTGAGATACATATTGGATCTTGATATTCACCAAGTATTGTACTTTGACTTAGTTCTTTGCTGTTCTGAAATATGGGCAGTACATAAGACTGAGTTCAGGTATGATACGAAGTGATTGTGAGAGACGTATGTAGTCAAGATGGGATTTGTTCCTCTTATTCGTTGAGAGTTAGATGTCTAAGGCCTATTAAAGTTAAATCATCAGAGAATGACAATTCTGTGTCTCTTGGATTTAACATGACATCTGAACAAAAGGATAAATGATTAGTTCACCTAAAACATATTCAAGTAAGGTACTTGAAAAGGATGATGTTATTGAATGGCACTTAGTCATATACATTAGGGGTAGCAAACCGTTGCTAGGCGTTATTTGCTGCTTGCATCAATCTTCTATGAATCTTGTGCAAGTGGGAGATTGAAAGATTTGATCTGCCCAAGATACATATAAAATTGATGTGGCTAGTGTGATATGATCCAAGTCGGGTCATACCCAATAACAAGCCTAACAAACACCGAAAGATAACTTATTTGTTGATAAGATCATAACAAATAATAAGTTACACCAATTTAGAAAATTGGATTTTCTAAATAATCACTTTTGTAGATGAACATCATTATATATAATGTAATTTGTTCATGAGGGATTTCTTGTGCATTGTTTAAATTAGTTAAACAATAACAAAAGACTAGTTGTATGTGTTATAAAATTAAATTGGTTTAATTTTACAAAAGGGTGGATTGTATAAATAAAATAAAAAAAAATTTGAATTGGAGAGGGACCAAGGGGTGCCCATTCGGCCGCCCCCTTTATGTCTTGGGAACCTCTTATTTGATGGTTCCAAGTACATGCACATCACTCTCTTGATTCAGAATTTGATTTATACACTCAACCAAAACACAACACAAAAGGATCTCCTCTCTCTCTCCCTCTTGGTTCACGGTATTGAAGAACAATTTTCAGCTTGAAAACTTAGGTTCAAGGCTGAAAATTAAACAAGAAAGAGAGAACTACACTTGGTGTTCAAAGCCTAGCAAAAAGGGAGTGTTTGTTCAAGCTTGGGGTATCACTCCTTGAGGTTTTCTAGCTTGAAAACTCAGCCACAAAGTCACATTCCACAGCTCTCACTTCGGGTTTGAAGGAAGCTACAAAAGGTTGTATTCACTTCTTACCTTTTATGTTCTTTTGTATGTATTGTGTATAAAGATCCATGGGTTGGGGTTCCTTGTTAAATGGGTTTAACAAATATATTATTAACATGTTTTAAATATTAATCCGTTGCGTCTTTTTATTTATATATATATATAATCTAAGTTATATGTGCTTTGATAATCATGTTGGAACCCCTACACTCATGAGGAGGATAACCCCAACCAAATGCCTGTCAAGAAGTTGTCTCTCAAGCTACACCTTCGAGATTTTGTGGTGAATCTGGTATCAATAGACCAGATGAGAAAGACGAGATGATCTCTAAATTTTTACATAAAGTACTAAGATGGAAGGACTGCTAAACAGGAGATCAAGTATCATTCAAGAATGATTGTTGGAACTGGATAAGAAGGAGGATGATCTAAAATCATTAAAAGAAAATTATGATTCAGAGATGAATGAAAAAGATAAGCAGATTGAGAAGTTAACAAGTGCTACTAATCAATCAAGAGAAGAAATTAGTGGTCATGTTGATACTCTTGCTATTCAAACCATTGCCATGGAAGAGCAAGAGGAAATAATTGAAGAACAAGCAGAGATTAAGATAAAACAAAATGAAAGTCAAATCAAAAGAATTTCTGAGCTTGAGATGCTGATTGAAATTAAGAGAAAAACTGAGGCTGAAGCAAGTGAAAGGGATGAAGAAAAACTTGGAGCGAATGAGATACAAACTTCCTCTGAAAGTGATGAAAAAGAAGAAGATACAAGAAAGTCAAGAATGAAGAGTCAAGCCAAGAAAAAATCAACTTCTACACACACTGAAGAGGCTGAATTTAATAACATGATCAATGCACTAGACAATTTCATATCAGAAGAGTTCATTACTGATGATGAGTTATGGGATTTTGTAGCTGATCAAATGACATTCACTTAAACCATAGTGGTTATCCCTCAATCCCTTGTCCCTCTAGAAAAGGAGTTGAGCTTGCAAATAGTCCTAGTTGTGTATCGATCTGATGAACAAATGAATATTATGTGAAGATTATGTGAAGAACAAAAACAACATGAAGAATCAGCTATTGTTATCCTTGAACAAGCACCACCAAAGGCTGAAAAAGTGCCTATTGAAGCTGAATTACCTAAACCTCTTCCGGTCCCTCACTTCAAACCTATACCAGAAAAAGAAAGTATTTATCTGAGAAGGCAAAAGACAAAAGACCTATAGTGGAGGAACAGCCTGTAAAGAAAAGCAAACAAGATGATCCAAGAAGCCTGGAAGCTATAGCTGAGTTTTTAGAAGAACATGAATTAGCTGAGGCTCAAATTAAGAAGAAAATTGATTTTGTAGACTTGGAAGAAGGTGAGATTGAAGGAGGATATAAAGATAATGAACCAATGGCTACTGAGAGTCCTATGAAAGAAGAAAAGTATGTAGAAGAAATGGTGGCCAAGGCTCAAACAAACAATCTTATGGTGAAAGCCATGTTTTTAATTAATCATGGATATGACCCTAACGAAGTTTTCAGCATGACTAATGAAGGGAAATGTAGAAACAAAAAAACTAAACAAGCTGCTGGACCCTACAATTGAGACTGAGTATAAGAAAACTCCTTCTCCTAAAGCTGAGAAGACAAAACTATCTTCCAACAAGAAGCAAACTCCCACTCCTCAATCTTTATATCCTGATCCCTATACTATGACTGATATGGAAATGAAGGATTATTTATCAAGCCAAGGATTTACAAAGAGGAAACTAAGTAATATGAAGACTAATTCATTGAGGCTACCATTCTAAGAATAATTACTGAGAAGGAAGAGGGCTTAATGTAACTCCAGGATAATCACACTTGAATCAAATCATGAAGAATTAGATCAAAATATGATAATCACAATCAAAACCCCTTTGATCTTCAATTAGATTACAAAATATGTGTTTACAAGTAATCCCTCAATCTATTGGTCATGCAACCATTCACCAAAACCTAATGACAATTAACCTATTTATAGTCTAGACTAATATGCACTAATTGCACTTAACCCCCTAGACTTAGGCTAATTAATACAAAATACATATTAAGCATAAAAATGACTAAGAACAAGATAAAATATATTTTGTTCACAAAAATATATTTATTACAATATAGCTCCTAGTCATCTAAATCTTCAACGTCTTGTCTCGGTTCCTCGTCTCGAACGTGTCAAGTTTGACTTTTGCATTAACTTTGACTGTGACGTTGAGTTTTAATGACTTTGATTGTGTTGATAATATAGACTATCTTGTACAGCTCCAATAATACTCCCCCTTAGTCTATCATTATCAACTTCTTTAAATGAAATCAGTGCTGAGAAGTCAACAATAGAAAAATCTTCAAATTGAAGCTTTCCGAATCTGATTAGAAAGATTATTTATCTCATAAGCTCCCCCTATTTATATGCTCCCTCTATTTATATGCTCCCCCTTTTCGAGTGCAAGCTTTGCAAGGATATTGGAACAGCTTTCCCAAATCTCTAATCTTGAGTGCTTCAGAAGATGTAGGAGGAGGATTTCTAGCTCGGTATCTTCTACAAACTTGAGAAACAGGTTCTCTGATCAGGTACACTGCTCAACTGATGATCGGTCATCACTTACAGCAAATATCTGAAACATATTCACAACACAGTCTCGACATTTCTAATTATATCATTTCATTTTAACAAAATAAACTAGTGTTTATTTGTGTTTGAAAACAAGCGAACCCGTGTTCTGTTGTATGCAATTTCTGTGAAATACATGAAAAATGATAAAATTGTAACAGCATAATATGGAAGACCTAAAAGAAACTAAAATGAAATTTTGTTATAATTTTTTTTATTTTTTATTATATATATATATAATAAAACATTCTTTTTTTAACCGAGAACTGAATCGATCATTAGATCATATCCTCAAGATATACTTTAGCACAAAGATTAATTTAAACATCAACAAGCAATGAGATCACACTGATAAATGAATCTAATCACAGTCTTGAATGATTTTGAAATTCTCAATAGATCAATAATGATTGCTAATACGTTTGTCCACTTAAACTCATGCCCTATTTTTTATAACAAGCAAAAGCTGATTTGTTAAGGTTCAATTAAATGCTTTAGAATGCTAGGACCCCACAATAATTTGGCAAAAACCCTCACCCAACCTCAAGATTTCTTGAATTTTGTTACGATCTTTATAGAACAAGGCTTGTGCAGATCTGTGTAAGTGATTATCAACATAATATTGCATCCTATGATGAATTCATCATTTAGATGATTTAATACAACTTAGATCAAGATGGTGAGAGCTCTAGGTCTATACTTACGTATAACAAGGAGATGACCATTTAATCATGTTCTGATGAGAGCTCTAGCTCAGTACTACCGTACGGCAGAGGAGATCATCACTCCAGGTTAGTACTATCATACAGCAGAGGAGATAAGCACAAGTACAAGATACATAAATACACCAGACATGATTCAAAGATATGGCTTATAAGATTTGTATCATGATGGGTGAAAGATCAATTCTCAATTCAATTTTTGTCGAGACTCAGTTTTTGTGCATGCCAAAAATAATTGCGTAAATCCAGACGTCCTTAAGCATATATTTTAATTTAAATCATGATGTTGTTGTCTACTTTATTCTTCAGGCTGAGTCTACTAAGCATATCATTAAAGAATCTGTTTGTTTTTCTATTATTTGCACTTAAAAAATAAAATGTGAAATAGATAACAGCATCAGTTACTATCATTTCTCATTTTAAAAACGCAATTCATGCAAAAACAAGCATTTCAAGAAGATATACAATCATTTCTCAATCATCTCAGATCAAGTTCCCAGTCCTCTTTACATTTTTTTACTTATACTCTCCCCCTAAATTTTTATTTTTACAAACTTTTTTCTTTTATTTTTTATTTTTTTTAATTTACAAAAATAAAAATTTATCAAAGATGGTCTTTCAAACTACACTGATATGAAGATAAACCTGAATTCTCAACAAATATGCAGTGATTGTGAAGTGAGAACTGTGATTGTGTAGATAAAAATCCAAATTGTAGATAAAATACCATGACCTTAACCTATTTATTCCGCCTCAAATTTAAATTATGAATATTCCCTGTCAATAAACCGGATTACTAACAGTTCTCCTGAATTGTTTCTACACTTATTAACAGATTAGTTTGAAAGGGGAACCCAGGCCATCATAGTCCTGGAAGTTCCTTTTACATCAGTATAAGAAACCTGCTTTTGCACACAACCATATAAACAATCGGGAATATCTGTATCCTTCTTTTTAATTTGCCAAATTTGTTTCGGTTCAATTAATTTGGATTTGAATGGATTAAATTTGGAAATCATTTTCTGTTTAGACCAGAAGAAAAAGAATTTGTTTTAAACCTTTGGTCATTTTCATCTTTGAATGATGTGAAACCAGCTTCATATGAAAAGGTTTAGATGGAGGGTTTTTCATCCAACCATTCAAAGATGTGTGCTTTTTACCTCTTGATCTAGAGAAGCAACCCGTGTTGCCTTCCCCGTCTCGAACATTCTTTGTAGACTTACATTAGGAGAAGCAATCGTTTTGCCTTTACCATTCAAAGCAAGTCTTTGAGGGCATTTGTTGGCCCAAAAGAACCAATGAGCTTGATCAGAGAAACCTCCAAGTCCCACAGACATTACAACTGCTGAAGAAGATCACAACAGCTAAAGACATCAGCTGATTACGTCTGAAGACAAAGTTTGAAGACAAGATCTGAAGATTTCTACTAAAAACAAAGACTGAAGACCAGAGTGATCAGTAGTTGTTACAACAGCTGAAGTTATTAACTTCAGTAGTTGTTACAACAGCTGAAGTTATTAACTTCAGTAGTTGTGATGGTTTTCCTTTTTAGTACTTGTAATTTACCTTTCAGTAGTTTATAGTTTCAGTAGTTTATAGTTTCAGTAGTTTTTGTTCATTAGTTTTATGTTCTTGTACTTAGCATTCTCTGAGATGTGATCAGTTGTTGAGAACATTTCAGTAGTTTGCATAGTTTCAGTTGTTTGTATAATTCTGTTAGATGTCACTATCAAGTGACATCAGCAGACGTCACATTCCTTATATAGAATGTTGACCTAATTGTAACGTGTGACTTTCACCACCACGAAAGCATTTGAATGAAATATTCCTTTTGCAGAATTCTCTCTCTCTATAACCATGTACTATTCCATTGAATATCAATTGAGTTCTTGCTAAATTGTCTTATTCATTGTTCGAATTCCACTCCAATCTACTCTAATTAATCAAACTTAAATAACTGATCCTAACAAATGGTATCAGAGCTAGTTAATCATTGATCGATCTAACAATTGATCATTGAAACTGCTATTTCGATATCTAAGTTTGATCGAATTAGCATATTTGCAAGAATTGGTTATAAAGATTGAATTTCTACTGCTTTCGGTTATTTGCTTTGAGATTTCTCTTGGTTCGTATTGAGTTTGTTGTGTTTTGCGCTAAATCGATTAAAACTTAATTGAATTTGATTGAATCTAAGAATGACTACTCCTTCTAATGACCCTCACAATATTGGCTCCTCAACCAAGCCTCTGATGCTGGTTAGGACTGAGCATAACATATGGCAACGAAGAATGCTCCATCACCTGTCTGTTAACAGTTCAGGTTGTTGGACATCTGTGGTACATTGTCCACACAAGCCTATGGTGAACAATCCGAAAACCAACCAAATGGTCCAAGAAGAAGGAACAATACTCAGATGAGGATCGAAAACTGTTTGAGATTGATGCTAAAGCCATGGAATTCTGGCCATGGCACTGCCGAATGAAATCTATTCTGGGCTTATGCATCATGAAACTGCTCATGACCTCTGGAATGAATTGAAAGAACAATTTGGTGGAACAGATGAGGTCTTAGCAAACAACAGAGAAATCCTTGCCCAACAATATGAGACATTCTCTCATAGGAAGGGTGAGACACTGACTCAACAGTTTGAGCGTTTTTTCCTGTTTGATCTCTGAGCTGAAAAGGTCAAACATGAATACACTAATCCAGATGAACAACAGATTCCTCAGATCACTTCCTGAGAGATGGGACACATATACCATGTCCTACGCTCCAGTGCAAATCTGGATAGCCTATCTCTCACCCAACTCCATGGGAAACTGCTTACATTTGAAAGAAAGATAGAGCAGAAAAGGAAACTGGCATCATCAGGAAAGCTCACTGATGACTTTGTACCAGGGAACACTGCCTTGGTTGGTCATGAGTCAGAATATGCTGCATCAGAAAGCCATTATGATGAGCATATAGATTTCTTTTCAAACAGTTCTGATCATGCATTTGTTAGTGTTGATAGTCAGTCAGGCTGTAATAGTGACAATTTGTGCGTCATTATGGATGATTTGAAAGGTATTGCTGATGATGACTTAGAAGAGATGGATATTCTGAGCCAAATATCCTTGATTAATATCATATCTCAAAAGTTCTACAAGAGAACTGGTAGGAAATTTCCAGGACTCTCCGGCAAAACCAAAGTTGGTTTTGACAAGAGTAAGTTGAGGTGTCACAAATGCCACAGGCTTGGGCACTTTTCAAGAGAGTGTAGATCAACTGGATCTAACTCCTCTACACCCTTTGTGACTTTTCCAAGCAATAGTTCACAAAACAGAGGGCAACATCCTGGTAGTTTTGGTCATCACTCACAACTCTATCTCTGCATATTTTGTCCCTCAGGGTCCAATGCCATATCCATATCCCTGCTATTACATGCCACAACCAAATCAACTTCAAGTTCCTATTGCACAACAACCTCAAGCCTTACCTGAGCCTCAACCATCTCAATCTCAACCTCATCACAGCTTCTTCACCCCTGGTGCTGTTGACTGGAGCAGGTTACCAGATGATCTTTCTGGTAATGAGCAATTATTTGCTAGTGATGGTCAACATGGTGGTGAACATCCTTTTGGGAATCTTGCTCTCATGGCCCTGGAGTCTACTGAGGGTTCATGCTCCAATGCATCTTCATCACAGGTAACCCAGGTATCCTTTGAGGCTAAGGCCAAGCTATGTTTTGAATCTTGCATAGCTGCATTTATCTCTATTAGAGAGGCAAATGTAGCTTTAATAAATCAAAATCTTGAGCTTGAGCAAACCCTTTCCAAAAGAAAAGCTGAGTATGAGTCTTCCTTAAAGATAAAGATGATGAGATTTATAAGCTTAAATGCCAATTAAATGATGAAAAGGCTAAGGTTAAGGTCATTCTTGAGAACCATAGAGATCTCAAAGAAACACTTGCAGCTACCCAAGTTGAGTGTGACCGTGGGTATCATCCTGCAAGGGATTTGAAATGCTTCTCAGCAAGCAAACAACTTCGAATGTGAAGTTTGGAATAGGTTACATCACATTGCACCACCTACAGATTTTACTCCAAAATCAATAGTAAAACCTGAAGGTGAAAGTAATTTCCAAACCACATCATCATGTGTATCATCCTCAAAGATCACCCAAATCAGAAGATGAAATCAGTGTTGATACCTCAGCAAATCAATTGCCTGATGGGTTAACTACTGATAAGCACATGAAGCTGAGTACTTCAGATGTTGTCCCTCAAAGTACCTCAAGTACTGAAGGGCAAGTCACAACATCTGAAAAGCATTTCAAATCAACTGAAATAAAAGGATTAACAACTGCTGAGGAATCTATCATACGGTCTTTCGGGACGGATAGAGAATAGCTGAAGAACAAGTCTTCAGTTGTTACAGACCCTTCTATACTAAACACAAGTACTAAAAGGAGGAAAGTACTGAAGATCACACCTTCAGTAGTTTCCACTTCAGCAGTTGATCAATCCAAGATGAAGAATAAGCCATGTGACATATGTGGTAAATTCAATCATCTTTCTGATGAATGTTGGTACAAAAAGGGTTCCAAACTCAAAAGAGATAAGCTCATTAAAATGCAGATGGATGAAATGAAAAATGAGTTTGAGACCAAGTTTGTACCACAGTCATCCCAAATTGATAAACCCAAGGCTTCACCCAAATCCAAAAGAAGGATAGGGTTTATCATAAAACAGCTAATAGTGTTCCTCATGATAAAAATCAGACTAAGTCTGTGAATTTCAAGGAGGAAATGGTGGGCCACAAGAACTCATCAAAAACAAGTACTGATGTGTCACAAAGAGCTGAAAGCTTTAGCTACAAATCAGACACAACTTGTTATGATGGTTCAGCATTTGTTGGGGAGAGTTAACCAACTAGATGCACCTGTGATCAAACCACTGAAAAGGTATTCCAGCCCAAATCCAAGGAATCCATTTCAGCACCATCTCCACCTTCATCAGCTGTTAATCATGAGAAACAAGTTATGGTTAAATTTGTTGATGAAAACAGACCCAAAACCAAAAGGGTTTAGGTCTCAAAACCTAACTAGTTCCTTGTGATGAATGCAGGGTTCTTCAGCATGCCAACAAAGCATCTGGTATGTAGACAGTGGAGGATCTATGCATATGACAGGGAGCAGTTCTCTTCTTAATGACTACTCTCAAGGAAAGAAGCGATTTTTTTCATTTGGAAATGATGCTAAGTTACATCATCGGGAAAGGATATGTGTCTAATGGAGAAATCAGATTTGATGATGTTAACCATGTGGAGAATCTCAAGTATAATCTACTGAGTGTCAGTCAGATGTGTGATAAAGGGCATGTTGCACTTTTCACAAGCCGGACTACAGGATTCTGTCTTCCATAGTTCTGAGGCTGATTGACAAGGTATTGGATGAACATACTCTCCTGAAGGCCAACAGGATTGGAAGAGTATATGCCCTGGATTTGTCAAAGAAGATTGATTTGAAGGGTCATCCTTGCCTATTCTCCAAAGCCTCTCCTGGAATCTAAACTGTGGCATAGAAGGCTGGGTCATGTAAATCTCAAAAACATGAATCAACTGATCCACAATAGTTTAGTGAAGGTCTACCAATAAGGAGTTCCACTGTGATGAAACTGCACACTGCTTGTTTGAAAGGAAAACAACACAAAGTCTCATTCCCTCCTATTGAAGAACCTAAGTCCACTGCCTGCTTGCAGTTACTGCACATGGATCTATTTGGTCCTGTGAGAGTGATGAGCATGGCAAAGAAGAAATACTGTCTGCAATTGTGGATGATTACTCCAGATTTGTATGGACTTTCTTCTTGCATTCAAAGGATGAGGTTGCTCAGACGATTATAACTTTGTGTTGTATGTTGAGAAGCAGTATTCCCTATCAGTCAAGTGTATAAGTAGTGATAATGGAATAGAATTCAGAAACCATACACTTGATGATTTTTATCTCTCAAAGGGAATCAAGAGGCAGTTTAGCATCCCAAGGAATCCAAAACAAAATGGAGTAGTGGAGAGAAAGAACAGGACCCTAATTGAAGCTGCAAGGTCCATGTTGGCTGACTCTGGTTTGCCATGACCTTTTGGGCTGAAGCTGTCAACACAGCTTGCTATGTGCATAATAGAGTTTTAGTAAATCAGAGGTTGATGAAGACTCCATATGAAGTTCTACATCATTTGGCTCCTCTAATTTCATTCTTCAAAGCCTTTGGGTTCCTTGTTTCATTCTCAACACAAAGGATCAACTCCACAAATTTGATCCTAAGGTGGATGCAGGGTATTTTGTAGGATATTCATCCACATGCAAGGCTTACAGAGTCTTCAACTGTAGAACAACGATAGTTGAAGAAACCTTGCATGTGAAGTTCAATGAATCTCCTAAGGATAACATTCCACAAAACCCTGTGGAGTTGTTTGATCTGGATATATTGCAATATGTTCCTTATCAACCTTCAGCTGTTGCAGATCATGTGAATAAATCATCTTCTGCAGCAAGTCTTCCACCTGGTGGTACTAAAGATGATGATGATATAGTACTCACCTTTTCAAGTTTAGTGATCAACTGCCTGAGTCCACTAAACTTGATGTTCCTATAGCTTCAGCAGCTCCATCCACAACAAATGCTGATGAGATTTCTAACAACTCTACATCATTTGAATTGCCATCTCATACTTGGTTTCAAGAGTCTGGATCAACATCTGTTGCTGCTGAACCTGCTACAAACACTTGCACTGATCTTATAGTGTACCAAGAGCTGAAGAATCACCCCATGTCTCAAATCATTGGTGATATCAATGCTGGTGTCTCAACCAGAAGTCAATTGTCCAACTTCTGATTCTATGCTCTCTTCATCAGTCAGCTATAGCCAAAGAACTATCATGTTGCTTTAAGAGACAATGGATGGGTTGAAGCCATGCAGCTTGAGCTACTTCAGTTCAAAAAGCAGCAAGTGTGAGAACGGTTCCTCTACCCCCAGGTAAGTGTGCAATAGGCACTAAGTGGGTGTTTAGGAATAAAACTGCTGGAAATGGGCTTATTGTCAAGAACAAGGCTAGACTGGTTGTATAGGGGTTTTCACAAGAAGAAGGTATTGATTATGATGAACCTTTGCCCCTGTAGCCAGACAGTAGGCAATTAGATTGTTCTTAGCCTATGCTGCATTCCACAATCTTAAAGTTTTTCAAATGGATGTCAAAAGTGATTTATATATGGAAAAATAAAAGAAGAGGTTTATGTGTGTCAACCACCAGGTTTTGAGGACAATAAACATCCTGATTGGTTGTATAAACTTGATAAGGCTCTTTATGGGTTGAAGCAAGCTCCTAGAGCCTGGTATGAAACACTTTCAAATTTTCTTCTTCAAAATAATTTCACTAGAGGCTCCATAGATAAAACTTTGTTTATTAAGAAGGTGGATGAGCATACGCTACTTGTTCAAATTTATGTTGATGATATAATTTTTGCATCCTCTGATCCCTAGTTGTGTGATGATTTTACAAGTTTAATGAAACAAAAGTTTGAAATGAGTGCAATGGGAGAATATAGTTCTTTCTAGGCTTGCAAATCAAATCAAAAGGCTGATGGAACCTTCATTCATCAGTCAAAATATACAAAAAATCTATTGAATAAGTTTGATTTACAAAACTGTAAGCCCTGTTCTACTCCCATGTGCAACACCACACAACTGGATGTAGATCAGAAAGGTAAAGCTGTTGATGAAACACTTTACAGATGTATGATTGGGTCCTTGATGTACTTAACCGCTTCTAGACCAGATATTATGTCTGCAACTTGTGTTTCTGCTAGATTTCAGGCTGCTCCTAAAGAGTCTCATTTGATTGCAGTCAAGCGATCTTTAGTTATCTGCAAGGTACACAATCTCTAGGTCTTTGGTATTCCACTGGACACTCTTGCAATTAGTTGCTTTTTCTGATAGTGACTATGCAGGGTGTAAGTTAACCAGAAAGTCAACTTCTGGTGGATGTCAATTCCTAGGCAACTGTTTGATTTCTTGGCAGAGTAAGAAACAAACATCATTGCTACATCCCCGCTGAAGCAGAGTACATTGCTGCTGCAAGTTGTACATCTCAGGTACTCTGGCTTCAGAACCAATTATTGGATTATGGCATTACAGAGACTAAGACTCCATTGTTAATGATAGTGCTTCAGCTCTGTGTATTGTCAAGAATCCAGTCCAGCATTCTAGGACCAAACATATAGAGATCACACACCATTTTATTAGGGATTGTTTTGAAAAAGGTCTGATTGATCCAAAGTTTGTGCCAAGTGCTGATGAGCTTGCAGATATATTACTAAGCCTTTGGACAGTTCAACTTTCCAAAACCTTGTTTAAGGCTTGGTATGCTGCAGCTAGAATAAGTGACAACTACTGATGATCTCAGTAAACAAGTACTGATGACCATTGGTAAACATGACACAAATAAGTACTGATAAGTTTTATTCTCAGTTGGTTTCATACTACTGAAGACTAAATTACTTAAAAAGTACTGTACTTTCTGTTAAAGAAACTGATGCAGTTACAACTACTGATGTAGTTATAACCACTGATGTTAGTAAAAATAGATAAGTACTGATGTCCTATGACACAACTGAAAGCAGCTAAAAAGTCTGATGAGTAAGTGTTGAGGATAGTATGAAACAACTGAAAAGCTAAGAATTGACAAAAACTACTGATGACAATTTTCTCTTCAATCGTTTCCACAAACTGCTGTTTCACCTTAAACAACTGATGACAAAACCATGTCTTCAGTAGTTTCACAACTACTGATGACTAACACCAAGTCCTTAGTTGTTTCCTACACCTGAAGCCAAAACCAAGGTTTTCAGTAGTTTCATAACTACTGATGACCAAAACCAAGTCTTCAGTTGTTTCAAATGTTTGATAGTTAACCAAGTCTTCAGTTGTTTTCATACAACTGATGACAACACCAACACTTTCAATCGTTTTCTTTTCAGCCTTTTCTTACCTATAAATACCTGCACTTATAGCTGAATGTTTCATTAGCCGTGGCGACCATGAAACTCAAACCCAGACACAACTGTGTTGCCTACCTCTCGAAATCGGCCTTTTGGAACAAATTTGATAATCCCATCGATCTTATGGTGGATTCCCAATACAGAACCGCCTTTCTTTTGAATCCTACCATACCCCCGATTCCTTAAACCAATTCTGGACCAACGTCTCTGTAACAACTGGTGAAAATGATAGCCAAATCACTCTCTCATCTCGTCGTTGGTCAACCAGAAACAGGTAGTAATCACCCCTGACATCATTCGCAAAACCCTAAATTTGCATGATGCCACCAATATTATAGAATACCGAAAGGCACCATTGATATGTCTTTCATCAACAATAGGTATGAAGGAGACTTAAGTGCTACAACCATTCTCAAAAAGCACTTCCATGATGCTGAAAGACTTATCTTCCACATGGTGAATGTCTGCCTTGCTTCAAAGACATCTTCATGGGATCAGATGTCCTCAAGATGGCAACAAGTATTGTACTCTATCTTTGAACGACAAACTCTAATTTGTCTGAGATAGTGTTTATGGAACTTAAGGATCTAGCTCAGAAACCTGTGGCAAACAGATGGCTACTATATCCCAGGTTTCTGATGGCCATAATTTTAAATCAATTAAAATCTGAAGGCCTTGTTGGTCTTGGAGTCCCTGCTCGCTGTCTTAGCTGAGGTATACTCCAGGCATAACTCTGACCCTACTCTCAAAGGGGCTGCCCGGCTGCTTAAACCCAAGCAGAGGGAACCCACAGCCTCCACCTCCAGATCCAAAGTCCCCACCAAACCCAAACCCCAAAAGCCCAAAAAGGCTACTCAGGGAGATGAGTCCCCTAAGGATGCCCCTGTACCACCAATACAGAAACACACACTGGTTCTAACCCCCAGTCATGTCAGAGACTCAACCAGCTAAAACCACACAGGTATCCTCTCCACAGGATCCTATTGCAACCAAATTTGGGGATACCACATTACTGGAACCTATCTCAGTTGAGAAGGTTACCATTGAAGAGCATCTCTCACCCCGGGTGCAATCTGCTTCTGACCAATCTCCAAATGCAACCGCCCCTCAAAGCCCAACCCTTATAGTTGCTAAAGTGCTGAGTCAGCTGCATTCCTCACCCCCTCCCCAGAAACCAATTAACACTGGGAATACCTCAACGATTGAGGGGGAGGACCAAAATGCTGCTGATAACCCACAGCACAGGGGTTATAATGTTCAATCTCCAAGTGTAGAAGATGAGGTTAGAACATCTGGTCAGGCTGCCACTTCTACTGATTCAGCAAATGAAGGATGAAGTTGGTAACATATATAAGACCTCACCAGAGGCAACTGCCAATGAAGGACAACGTCCAGAGGCAGGAAGTCCCCACAACCAAGAACAAGGGGCACATGCATATACTGATCTACACTCAGGGCATGCACATCCTGATTTAATCAGGAGGTCAGATGATTCAGCAAAGGCTGATGATGACCTGGGCTTTTTCTTTGATGTCTTAGCCCATAACACAATCCTAGAGACTGAGGGAGCAGACTCAAAGAACTGCTAGCCAAAATGTCTCAGGATAAAAGTCCATCTGCCCCAATAAACCCACAGATGGCACCTTCATTTGAAGGTTCACCAAACACACAGCCAATAACACTTAACTAAGCCACCAGCCATTGCTTTTGGCACCACCTCTCAGGGACAGAACCCCTCTGAGCAGATGGTTGCAACCTTTCAAAGCTCCTTAGCTCTCATCACTCCCATCATCACTGAGATAGTATATAAAGCCATTGATGAGAGGATCTCCTCAAATCTCCAAATACTCCTTCATGATGTTGTTCACAAGTCACTTTCTGCCTTTCAAGCCCTTGATCCCAATGCACCCAAAAAGGGGAGACTACTAAGTCTAAGGCAGTAAAGAAAGGAAAAGGAAGAGAGTAGAAGATGAGAAAGAACCAGAAAAAGAAAAGGAGTTGGAGAAAGAACAAGAACTGATCTCAGAGAAACAGCTGATCACAGTGCCAGAGCTGAGCATAGACAAAGAGCAGAAAGATCAGCTAATCACTTACAAAAGGAAGAGAAGTGCTGAGTCAAAGTCTGATATAGAAAAGTCCTTAGAAGATCTAGTCAAAGAAGCTGATAAGGCTCAAAGCAGATCTATGGACAAAATAATAGATCAGCTCTTCAGACAGGGTCATGACATAGCCACCTTAGATGTTGAGATCAGAAGGCTGGAGATAAATGAAATTCAAGCAAGACAGGCTAGTTATAGTGTGATGGATAGGGAAGGGTTGGAGATTATGATCAGGTTTATTGCCAAATATCTAGGAAGATCATTGATAGAGATGAAGTCTTGGTCGAGAGACAGTATCTTGGAAATAACCAAGAAAATCTGTTCTGCTGGAAGCTACAACAAAGGGTTGATCATCGAAGCACTGGATGAAGCTGGTGCTGGGAAGAGAACTGAGATGGCAAAGCTCTCAAAAGCCAAACTCACCACTAAATTGCTAGATCAGCCTTCTCATACTCCCACTCAAAAACAACCCTCAAAGCAATCATCTCTAAAATCTGCCAATTCTATCCCTAAACCAAAACCACCCACAACTCAACCCACAAACCCAATTCCATTACCCCAAAAACCACCTCAACCACACCCAGTGATACACCCAGAAGGAGGAGAAGGGTGTTGAGGGTAGAAGAAGAAGAAGAAGAGAGGATGAGAATGAAGACAGTCTGCCAATCTCTGTTGTTCTCAAACTTAAAACACCTGAGCCCAGAAGTCAACAGATGATCACCTGACTTGCAAATGCAAATGGTGAAAGTGAAGATTGAAGAAGTAGAACAGCAGAAGCAGCATGATGAGCAATTTCTCAAAATGGTTGATAAGACTTCCCTCAGTCCTCATCCATTCAAGCAATGAAGAAACAAGATCTGAGGTTGTACACTCTTAGGCATACATTCCAACATCAAAGAGAAAGAGTGAGGATTTGGCCAGACCCCAGGGTAAGTTCCAGAATACACAAGAAGAACATACCAAGTAGATATCATGGCCAAGTGGAAAAGACTTTGAATGCTGCAATTATGTTGGCTATGGTAGTCTCACCCTGGGAGATTATAGAAGAATTCAAGAGAGCACACAACTCACAGACAACCCCTCAATCTCTACTTGAGAACAAAATGATCAAGAAGGGGCTGTTATACAAGAGACTTGAAGATCATCAAAAGAGTGAACTCCAGTTGTTGCTAGAAGGCTCTCATCCAGATGAATTCGCATACAGAGAGATCACAACTGTTGAGTTGAAGAATGGGAAGATAGTAAGGTATCTGTCTGAATATTATGGCCTTGAATTCTTCTTTGAGGGAGAAGCAGAAGAACTCACCAAAGGGGAACAAGTTGTTCTCCTTGAGGCCTATGCAAGAGAGTCTTACAGACTCATCAATGGGAATTAGGTTTCATGGTTGGGACAAGACTTTGTGTCCAGTTTTCCCAAGACAGAGTTCCCTTCCACACTTAGCTAATCAAAAGATCAGAAATCTTTTCCCGACCTGTGCTTACATGATTACCTCTGAAGCTGATCAAGAGGGTGTTTCTGCCAAAGAATAAGTGGGATCATCAATAAACTTAGAGGTTTTGGCTGCATTGGTTCAGGGGGAGTTTGTTGGACCAAAAGAACCAATGAACCTAATCAGAAAAACCTCCAAGTCTCACAGACATTACAACTGCTGAAGAAGATCACAACAGCTGAAGACATCAGCTGATTACAAGGTCTGAAGACAAAGTCTGAAGACAAGATCTGAAGATTTCTACTGAAGACAAAGACTGAAGACAAGAGTGATCAGTAGTTGTCACAACAGCTGAAGTTATTAACTTCAGTAGTTGTGATGGTTTTCCTTTTCAGTACTTGTAATTTACCTTTCAGTAGTTTATAGTTTCAGTAGTTTTAGTTCAGTAGTTTTATGTTCTTGTACTTAGCATTCTCTGAGATGTGATCAATTATTGAGAACATTCTCAGTAGTTTGCATAGTTTTAGTTGTTTGTATAATTCTGTTAGATGTCACTATCAAGTGACATCAGCAGACGTCACATTCCTTATATAGGGAATGTTGACCTAATTGTAACGTGTGACTTTTAGCCACCACGAAGCATTTTAATGAAATATTCTTTTGTAGAATTCTCTCTCTCTATAACCGTGTTCTATTCCATTGAATATCAATTGAGTTCTTGCTAAATTGTCTAATTCATTGTTCGAATTCCGCTGCAATCTACTCTAATTAATCAAACTTAAATCACTGATCCTAACAGCATTTCTTTACCACATGACCTTCTTTCCACACTCAAAACAAGCCTTGAATGGATGTTGATTCTTTGTAGTCCCGAGTTGTGCAGGTGCTGAGAAGGATTGCTTTGAGCTTGTAGCAGATTCTTGCTTGTTTTGGCATTTACTACACTAAATAGGGAATGAGATCTTCACTGATTGATTGGGTTGCTTTACAATTGGAGAAGAGATTTGTATGGTCTTGATTCAGCTTTTGGAAGCTTTTGATACTTGACAATGTTAGGAGATCTCTTGATCTGTGAGGAACCAACACGCTCCTCTGTGTTTGATTCATCATCTAAGCTTATCCAGTCTTGTATACACAGATCTGCTTCTAAAGAATCTTGATTGACACCTCTTATTGTGTTGGCTTCGGTTATAGGATTTTGATTACCTGACGATTCATAATTGTTCCTTCTTTGACAAACCTGACAGGAACAAACAAAGGAATGTTACCTGTTTTAAATTTGTTGAAGAAGGTTGGAGAAGTAACTGATATTGGTGATGGAGAATCATAAGTGGAATCATCAGTAATCTTCTTATCAGGCTTCTGCCTGAGGAATCCCAAACCTACAGGAGAATCCTGCACATCTCCAACCTCTTTAAGATTAACGTTGCTTAAACCTGCATTTAAACTATTAGTTTCAGCAGCTTCAATCAAAATCATTAGATGGATGAGGTTGAGGCATAGGATAGTAACAATAAGTGCTAGGAGGAGGATAGGTGTATGGATTTTCACCATAACCCACTCTTGTTTTAATCTTAGCTCCCCTTTGTTTACACAGTAGCTCTTCCTGTTTCATTCCGGATATGGTCCGTCTATCAAGCTTTGTTTTAAGCTTGCTTGTTTCAAATTTGGCCAAGGTGACTCTTTCATTTAAAAGATTAGTTTCAACATTTCTTTCAAGAAGAGTTCATTTTAAATGATCATTTTCTTTTAAAGCTTCATTTAAATTTATAAAATAATTGGCTTCATTCTTTTTAAGTTCTGCGTTTATGGTGGTTAATTCCTTTTGGTTATCTAAAAGTAATCTATTAGCTTTATACATACCAAATAAACGAATTTTGCAAGGAGAAGAACACATATCCTTAACTGTCTCGTATGGAAGATCCAGGATAACTCTTTCAGTAGTAAGAGCCTTCTCGCAGTTGCAATCTCTAGTATTTCGCTTCCATTCCTCTTCCTTATTAGCATTACAAACTACATCATTCAACTCAGCTCCACCTTTACCCATTGATGTCTGCTTAAGCTCCTCTTGTACCTCTTCAGCTCTAGGTTTAGGTAAACCATCAGAATTGGTGCTAGAATCTGATCTCTCTTCTGGTTTCTCTGTGGAGTTTGAAGTGATCTTTGGAGTTAGATATGTCACATCATAGAACTCACGACGTTTGATATCCAACTCCATTTCTTTCAGTTTGTTGATCACCTCCATTAGTTTGTAATCCCGAAAACCTCTATCTCGTTTAATCGACTTTCTGTATGAGCTCCATTCTGATGGGAGAGAATCAATCAATCTTATAACCTGTTCATGATTTCCCAATTGGACATCAAACTTCTTAAGATTGTTTGCCACCAACAGAAAACAATCAAGAAAACCAGACAAACTTTCATTCTTTAAAGCTGCAAAATTATCAAACCGACATTGTGCAATTGTGAGATTATCAGATTTGAAGGATTTAAACAGTTCTGAAAAAGCCATTTTTTAGATTATTGCAATTAACCCCCCAAATATTTTTCCCCAAAATTGTAAAATAATTCTCCCCGGGGAAAAAATTAATTTTTAAATGTCACGCTAGACAATCTTAGCAACTGGGGTCAAGCTGCCAGGTCAGCTTGTTTTTTTATTATAAATCTTGCAAAATCGATGAAAATTTCTTTATCGGGATGAACTCGATTAATCCCAACTAGGGGGAAAATGTCATCTTTAACATTCGAATTTCGCTGACGAAATGATAGTTTCGCTGTGAACTCTAGTTTCGCTGAGCCGACAGTAGTTTCGCTGGAAATTTTGGTTTTCGCTAGCCAAATGTCTAAAACAGCTTTGTTTGGCCGACAAGTTCGCATGAACAAGATTGAACTTTCATTCAAAGATACTTTCGACAGCAATTTCGCTTGTAATATGCACACAAGCACTGTTGAACTTCCGTTCAAGATCACTACTTTCGTTGAGATGCTGAAATTAACTACAAAGTGTAAAAAACACTTGTAGGTTCGCTGAAAGAACAGGCAGTTTCGCTGAAAGAACAGGCAGTTTCGCTGGATGAATTGGTAATTTCGCGGGACGAAGCTGAAAATCTTTTCAACATGAAATCAATCTGAAATCGCCCAAATCGCAATAAATTTGAAACCTGATGATTAACAAAGCTTTCCCAACTAATAACAAGCAAACTTCAATCAATTTTCATATCAATAACACTCGAATTTGATCCGAAATTGATGAAAACATGATATTGAACAAAACAACCAAAACCTCAACTTCTCTCTTTAAAAATCTTCAAACCTTTAGTGAATTTGATCCAAAATGCTCTGATACCAAATTGTAACTCCAGGATAATCACACTTGAATCAAATCATGAAGAATTAGATCAAAATATGATAATCACAATCAAAACCCCTTTGACCTTCAATTAGATTGCAAAATATGTGTTTACAAGTAATCCCTCAATCTATTGGTCATGCAACCATTCACCAAAACCTAATGACAATTAACCTATTTATAGTCTAGACTAATATTCACTAATTGTACTTAACCCCCTAGACTTAGGCTAATTAATACAAAATTACATATTAAGCATAAAAATGACTAAAAACAAGATAAAATATATTTTGTTCACACAAAATATATTTATTACAATATAGCTCCTAGTCATCTAAATCTTCAACGTCTTGTCTCGGTTCCTCGTCTCGAACGTGTTGGGTTTGACTTTTGTGTTGACTTTGACCGTGACGTTGACTTTTGTTGACTTTGACTGTGTTGATAATATAGACTATCTTGTACAGCTCCAACACTTAAAGCTTTGGAAGAAGAGATCATTAGCAAGAAGCCAAGATCAAGAATGTCTGCTCAAGACATGCCACTCATTCTTAGAGATCAAGACTCTTTGGCACCCGTGCTTCATAGATATCCTGAGTAGTTTGCTGAGCCTTCATAACTAAAGCTATAAGAAGGCCTCACCACTACAGAGATGATCAGAGTTGTATCTACTTCAAAAGGCAAAACTGATGAGAAAATCATTGCCTAGAAGTATGATAATGATTGGAACATGTTTATGGTCAAGAGGATCTCTGAGCTGGTCCAATTCTTTATAGAGTACTCTGCTCTAGTAAATGCCCTGGAGATTCATGACCTAAAAGAACTAGCTCAATTAGAACTGAACTACCACAAAGCTATGTTTAGACTATGAGTTTGAAGAAATACTTAGAATGTTCAAAAGAACAGACAACTTCAAATCTTTGAAAGCGATATGCCTGAGGAAAGACAAATCATTCAAAAACCCTCTAGAGAAGGGTCAAACAAAACCAAAAGAAGAAGTAGTGTTTCTAGAACTAAAAGTGAAACGTATAGAGTCATTAAAAAGAAAAATGGTTTCTGGCACTCATTCCACAATACCAATCTCAAATGTTTACTATGATGAGAAGACTTATGAGTTGGTGATTGAGAGGAAGTAGGGAGGTAAAGAACGTGCAGAAATCAGATTATTCAGTGGTTATGAAGTGAGACTACTAGATCAATATTACATCCACTACATCTTCACAAGGCACTTCAGAGAGATATCCAATAAACTTGGAGAAGAAGATGCGCACTTCTTCCTAAAATACATCAAGATATTAAGATGGCGTATGACCAATCATGGCCAAGAGGGAGAAAAGAAAGAAGAAAAGGACACCTCTTTAGTTGGGTAACATTGTAAAACTAGATGTTGATATAGACGGTGCATTGTTGATTCACAAGGATGGGTTATCTACAATATCTATTTGGGAACCTGTTTCACTCAAGAAACTGCCATTAGAAGCTATCCATACTATGAGTCAAATGATGATACACATGCTTAATATAGAAAAGATGGTTGATGCTAAAGACTTTATCAATATGATAAAGCTATACTAGACCCATCATAAGTTGAACCTCTGGTGCCATAACAAGTCTAGCAAAATCCTCACAACCTCAACCACCACCAAAGCATTGAAGAACATAGGCTGTATAATCCTTAGGGGGAATATTGTTGGACCCTAGAAGGATTATACATGCCAATTCAATGGTGAGTTGATGGTTGTTTTGTTGGAATTCCATAAGTCCAAGTGTCAATGAGGTTGAAGTCCCTGTAGTAGAAGAACAAGTATTGGCTTACCGTATTTGTTAATACGGAAGGCAAAGAATAAATGTTGACAAGTGTTTATTCTTCCGCATTAACAAATGCGGAAGACCAGAAGAGATGCAGACAAGATTTTGTCCATCCGCATTTGTCAATGCGGATGACTAGATAAATGCGTAGAAGTATTTGTTCATCCCCATTACCCATGCGGATGACCGACATACTAATGCGGAAGATCAAGTAAAGAAATGCTAATCAAGTCAACTCATCCGCATTTGCCAATGCGGATGAACAAGAAGAAATGCTAATGAAGACTTAGACTAGTTCTGATGTATAGGTTAGGGGTAGTTTAGTCATTTTGTAAAATGGCAACTTGTCTGCCTACAAATAGAATAGAAAACCTCGTACCTGAGGTGACACAATATAACAATCAGAATATTTTGTATTCTCTAGGTGCATTATTACTGTTCTTGCTAAAACCCTTGCATTTATTGTAATCAATCACCTTCATCAATATATACAGAGCATTTATGAGTAAATTCTTGCATTAAATTTGTATTGATCGATTGTTTCCGCCATTCATTCTCTGACTTGATTACAATATTCCATCCTAAGCGAGTCTTCATTTCTTCTAAGTGTTGAAGCTTCGAAAGAGTAGAGACTTTGTCTTCGAAAGTTGGAGTTTTCCTTTAGAAGTTGATCTTGCACTTGACTTCGGAAGAACTCCATTTGTCTTCAGAAGTTCCACTCTTAGCTTCGGAAGTCCTTTATTATTTGTACCAAAAAATAGTCTAAGTGTTTCGTTTTTCTTGCACCATCCTTTCTATATCCAACACTAGGGATAACTTGAAACTTGGTATCTATACCAACGTTAGACAATGATGGTTATGAAGTTTTGTATGGTCACGGAAAAGTCGCTATTACTTTGAACTCTTGCGTCTATGGTTGTGGTTATCTGGATGGAAATCTTGATAAGTTAGAATTAGATCTCATAAGACAATAATTTGTTTCTATATAGGATATTTTGATTATTCAAAGGGAAATAGATTCTATTGCCCTTCTCATACTACTCATATTGTGAAAACTCGTCATACTATATTTCTAGAGGATTCTAAGGTCGGTGGGAACAGTGAACGTTAAGATATTGACTTACAAGAAATGCAAGAGGAGGGGGGATCGGCTCTTTACACTTACTTCCTATTACACCTCTTGTACATAACACTGCACCATTACATAACACTACACCATTATGTCATATTTTTTTATAATTTAATGTCGATCCAAACATCCCTATAAATAAAGAAACATCAAATCCATAAGATCAAGTCCCTCAAACAACCACTGAAACAGCTGAACCCGAAAATCAACTAAGGAGGTCATCATAGTAGGCCTACTAACTTTGATGATTTTGTAACCTACCTTTACAATGTTGATCTAGATTAGGAAAGTATAATGATACAACCTCTTATAATGAAGCCATTAGTAGTGATCAATCATCTGAATGGTATAAATCTACGATGACGAGCTTGATTCTATTTATAAGTATAACGTTTGGGAAGTAGTTGAAGACCCACGGTGCAAAACCCATAGGATGTAAATGGTTTTCAAAAACAAATTAGACCCAAATGGAATTACTGAATATAAAGCACGATTGGTTGCTAAAGGTTATACTTGAAAGGAGGGTATTGACAATCAAAAAACCTTCTCACCTATTTCACTAAAGGGTTTCATAAGGATTGTTATGGCCTTATGCAGAATCTCTTCTAACACTTTGTTTTTTCTCTCAAACTTACTTAATCATATATAATTTTAGATGTACCAGAATCTCTTCTAAGAGTTGATAATAATATAGTAAGTAACAAAGAACACAAGGAAATAATTTTCAAGGTAATTGTATATATTACTTCTAAACTTAAAGTATTACAAGACTCTTATAAGCTTATTACAAGAGTTACAATGAGAAACTATATATACTATCACCTACAGCTGGATATACTTTGATACCGGCTAGAAACCTATAACTAAATCAAATACTACAAAGCTAAAGTTAAGGTATATTAGATAATGTCTTCTCTAAGACTTGGTAGTCATGACATGTCCATGACTTACCTTTTGACACCAACTAAAGTTGGCAACTATACTAACTGCTAAAGGTGAACAGTGGAATAAAGTATGGTCAATGACATGGGCTTTTGAGAAAATGCCATGCTGTATATCAGAGGTCTGCAGCAGAGTGTCAAAAGGACCATACTAGCGTCCACTGGTTCATAGCAGTGTCTTTCGAAGGTTAATTGGCTTCGGAAGAACAAGTTCTTCCAAGGCCAATCATACTTTGGAAGAGGCTTACTTCTTTCGAGGCTTGGGGACTTCTACTTCAGAAGTTACTTTCTGAAAATATTCTAAGTCTTAAACTTCGGTAGAGAAGACTTGTCTTTGGAAGTTGGAGTTTTCCTTCGGAAGTTGTCCTTGAACTTTGTCTTCAGAAGAACTCCATTTGCCTTTGGAAGTTCCACACTTAGATTCGGAAGTCCTTTATTAGTAGCACCAAAATTCTCTAAGTGTTTGGTTCTCGTTGCACTAGCCTTTCTAGATCCAACAAACTCCCCCTAGGTTGATGATACCAAAACCTCACTTATTATGGCTTCTCAAAACCTTCAGCACCAAGGACAAAATATGTTTACCTGTTTCTTTGTTCTTCCCTGAAGTTGTGCTGAGAAGTTTGTACAAGTCATTAGTGGAGGGAGATCCAGTGTGTCACTCTGAATGATGTGCACCCTTGTTGCGCCCCCTAAAGAGGGTTAGTTGACTAGAGTTATAGTCATACTCCCATCTCACTATGGATTCTAGGTTGGGACCTTCAACCATTTAAAGAAAGGCTTTGCCTTTGGTAGCTGATCCTTTCCTTTCCTCCTCCTCTCTCAGTTTCAACTCTTCTTCAATCTTTGTCCTTGGAATTAGCTTGGCCAGATGAATGCTACTTAAATGATTCCTGATGTGAGTAGCTATCTCGAAGTTGGAGAGGTTGGAGAATAGCTTCTTTGCTAACTCAGCAATATCAAATCTGCTTAGTGTGGCATAGATGAGGCATTGAGCCTATTTATCTCTCCAAACTCTCTCTCAACAACAAAGTTGTGAGAAAAGTCTTTGAACCTCCAATAGATGATCTTCTTTCTTGGCACAAAGGGATTTATTAGCACTCTAACCCCTTTCTTGGAAGCCATTAGAGTCACTAGCCTTCTTCTTAGCTTATTTTCTTCATCATTTAGGGAATCAAAGTTGAGGCCAAGGAGTTTAGCAGCTTGGTCTAATGTTCCTCTAGGCAGATCAAGGAACTGATCTCTTGTGAGGGACCATGAGGAGCCATCAACATAAGTCAATTTGACAAACTCCTCATAAGAAATTTTGCTCAATGTTGTACTCTAGATGAGCTTCATATTGATCTCCTTCAACTTCTCTAAGGAAAGATGTTTGGAAGGCTGAGGGGATGGTTGTAGTGGTTGTTGTGTAGGTAATGGTATTGGGTTTTGGGAAGTGTTTTGGGTTTGAGGATGGGTAGTAGATGTGGTTGTGGTGATGGTGCAGGTATGGAAGATGGTGTAGGTTTAAGGGTGTATGGTTCAAAGGTGGGTTTAGTTTTAATAGGAAATAAGAAATGAGTTGGTTCAGGTTGTGGTTGGGATTGAGGTGTTGGTTTAAAGATCATCCCTTGTCCCCATCCATACATCTCATTCATTTTCCCTGAGCAAATGTCAGTCTTGAAGTCACTAACATGTCGTTGCAAGGTCTTCTCGAACATGGTACCTACCTGCCTACTAGAGAAGCCATGAGCCCGATGATAGTCCTTCATCTAGGCCTTATCACATATCTTCCTAAAAGCAACGAGTCCTGCTTCTTCTTCCTTCTTCTTGTTCACCCTTAGTTTCTCCTTTGCAGCTTTCTTTCTCTCCTTCTCTATTTGATCTTGCTCTTTGTTAAAGAGCCATAAGATCGTATCATTATTATGCGGAGACAATTATTCTGGAGAGAAACCCCTGGTGATCAGGAAAGTTATTCTTTCCCTCCTTATTTGCAAGTCATCCTCTTCTTCCTTCTTCTCGCTCTCTTCCTCTTAGGCCAACCTTGTTGCCTCTTCTCTTTGTTCAATTTGCAATAGGGTTGCCTTCTCAAACTCAATTAGCTCCTCTAATGGTAGCAGAAGCACTTCTTCACTGATGGCTCCAAGCACGACAAGCATGTTAATGATTCCCACCCTTCTTCAATTGTTGATATCCTCCTGGTTGGCTGCAGCTGCTTTACTGCTTGTAGCTAACAACTTCCCAGTTGGAAGTCTACCTTTTCTTTTAAGCTTTTCTAACCTTTCTTCCTCCTAAAACTCTTCTGCTATCATCTTCCTTTTTTTCCTTTTACAGCTTTGGAAGTGCTAGACTGTGGGGGTTCTTGGATGGAAGTTTCAGTTTAAGAGATGGTGGTTTGAGCTTGTTGTGGTGAAGTTGTTTGAGTGAGAGGTTGGCTGAGAAAATCCTCACTATTTACCTCAAATGCTAGTTCTACAATTGCATGTGTGATAACCAAATCCTCGGATAGTAAAATTAGCCCTTCCGTAGCTTCCATCTCAGCTTCGAAAGATTATAATTGTTCTTTTGAGGCTTTGACTTCTACTTCATAAGTATGTGGCAATGCACTCTTTGTCCTAACTGTTTTAGTTGTTGCGCCATGAGTTTTTATTCCCCCTTCGAAATTAATCTCAGGTTCCATGTAGATCATAGGTTGACCAACTTCTTTGATAGCGATAGATGGTGCCTTCAACCTCTGAAGCTCTTCAGCTCCAAAGTATGCCATAACAACATCAGGGCTTAGTTATTCAATGGAAGATCCAAGCAGGAACTTAGAGAAGAACCTGTTCAGATCTTGGAGTATCCTTTGATCCATATGAAGAACAATTAAAGGAGGCTCAGGAAAAACTATTAGGCCATCAGTTTCCATTCCCACTTCGAAATTAATCTCAGGTTCCATGTAGACCTTAGGTTGACCAACTTCTTTGATAGTGGTAGATGGTGCATTCAAGCTCTAAAGCTCTCCAATTCCAAAGTATGCCACAACAACATTAGGGCTTGGTTGTTCAATGGAAGATCCAAGTAGGAACTTGGAGAATAACCTTTTCAGATCTTGGATCATCCTTTGATTCATTTGAAGAACAATTGGAGGAGGCTCAGGAAAAACTATTGCTTGATAATCAGGGTATCTTGGAGCTAGAGATGTTATAGCTTTACCCTATGGTTCTGCATGTGTTTACCTCTGAACACTCTCTCCTTTTTTGGTAACATCATCTTGAGAGCTAGATGAGCTAGAGGAAAAGGTCAATGAGACCTGAATGGGAACATGCCTAACAGATCTCTCAATCTATTTCTCAGCTAGTTTAGCCTTAAGATTGTCAATCTCAAGTTGCTGAGTGGCAGACCTATCCTCTAAAGTTTTAACCTTAAATTCAAGGTTTGAGACTTTAGAAAGTAGATCTTGAATTATGAGTTTCAAACTTCCCTCATCTTTTTTCGAAGAATCATGGGGAGATGAGTTAACATACCTAGTATGTTCATCCTCACCACTAGATGTGGTTTCTTGGCACCCTGGTTTCCTATGCCTAATCATGTCTCTTTCATAGGAATCAAAGGGCATGGTTTTCATAGATTCAAACTCAGAAATGTTACCACTACCCTGAGGATCCAATGAGGCTCCTTTAGTAATGGCAATTGAATCTACATGAGTCCCCACCACATCAGTAAGACTGACCTCAGTTGGTTTTTGCTAATGGGGGCTAGAGATAAGAGGTCCCTCTAGGCTCTATTGATCCTTAAGAGGGTGTTGTGGATCAACTTCATTGCCATGAAGAGACATAATCTCCTCATCAGTTCTTATCAATAGGTTAGTAAAGGATATGCAAGTTATACCTAATGACCTGGGACTTTGACCAATGTCTATTGGCATTAAGCCTATGGTGGAGCTCTCCTTTTTTGACTTCTCAAGGGAGTATAGAGACTCACCCTGAGGGATTTTAGTTTGGGTTTCGGGCTCCAGGGATTGAGATTGAGGAAACTAAAATCTCATATTGAGGTCAATGGTGAAGGAATGTGAGACCTCAGACTAAGTGGGAGCCCATGTTTCCACACTAGTATTTTATTAGAGAAGGAGGGGCTTGATCAATCAAAGTAGATTGATCAAGGGTTCATTTAGGGTGTCTCTCCTATGTGTATTTGATGGGGTGAGAAGGTAGAAATAGCAATGTGAGGGTGGTTGTTGGTGTGGGTTCATCGCCTGTGGGGTTAACATGGATGTCACCAGGAGCTATGCACTCAATAATATCTGGAAGAAGTCGAGTGTCTCTTCCAGTGAAGTTGGTGGATATCCTCTTCAGAATCTTGAAGATGGTCGGCCTCATGTGAGGGACAGGAAGGGTAGTTGCACAGACAAGCTTGCTCTGGTACAACTCACAGTTGATAAGGTGCTGGATGAACCTGGGATACATGTAGAATGTCTCCCTTTGAAGGTTGCCCATCAAAATAGTCAAAATAAATCTAGAGTAGTTAAAGTGGAGGCCTCTTACTAACCCATGAACTAGACAACTTAGTTCATATGGGATTTGATCCCATCCCCCCAACTTGTTTGATAAGCAATGAATAATGTGCAGCAAGAACTTCCACTGGTATGCGAAGTTAAACTTGTAGATAGTGGACCTGCTAACATCACCTCCGTATCCCATTAAAGAATATGTTTCATCAACCCTTATTCTTGGGGAACTCCATGGGTGAACCATCATCATGAAGCTCGACATGCTCCCTGATAAGCAGTTTGGATATGATCAACTCCTGGTCACAAATGTTGGACCTCAAAACCATTACCCCATTATGGGTTATGATCTATGCATTCCCCAAATCAGCCATGTGGTTTGAATACACGATGGGGTTCACAGTTAGGGCTGTGAAGTAAATGGATTGGGTCAGAAAGGAGATGATTTTAGAGAAATCAGCATCCATGGATGAATCTAAGAGTGCGACTTGATTGTGCTAGGGGTTAAAGCACTGTTGAGAAAGAAGCAGAGAAATAAGCTTGATTTGGGTAAATTGGAGATGAAGAAAGCTTTAGGTAGTGAAATTAGTAAAAAGATCAAAATGTCTAAGTCAAAATATTTAAATGGGTGAAAGTGGCGGATGGATAAGGTGAAGTGATGGTTTGGGTATGATGTGACAAGGATAGTAAGGTTATCAGTATCCTCCCTATCAGAGTCAGGATAAAGATTGTGGTTCCGAGGTATAGGTGTCTTGGTTGGCTTACAATCTTTCATATCAAATCTTTCTAAGATGTTAGATACATACTTAGATTGATTTATAAAGAAACCTTCCTTCATCTGTTTTACCTGAATTCCAAGGAAGAAATGCATCTTTTCCATGGAACTCATCTCAAATTTCTTCTTCATAATGCTCTCAAAGTCTCTACACATTTGGTCATTTGAGGAACCAAATATGATGTCATCAACATAGACTTGGACTAGCAAAATGTCTTCCTAGACTTTTTTATGAATAAACTCTTATCAATAGTGCCTCTAGTGTAGCCATTTTTAGGAAAAATTAAGACAAAGTCTCATACCACATCCTAGGTGCTTCGTGCAGCCCATATAGAGCTTTATCAAACTTGCACACATAGTTAGGGTGATGTGGATCTTCAAATCCTAGAGGTTGACACACATATACTTTCCTATCTATATCCCTATATACAAAGGCACACTTGATATCAAGTTGGTAGACAGTAAAATTCTTGGATGCAGCATAAGCAAGAAAGATCCTCACTGCCTTAAGTCTTGCAACTGGTGCAAAGACATTTGTGTAATTATCCATCCTTTTGGGTGTATCCTTGAACTACAAGTCTTGTGTTGGACCAAAAGAACCAATGAGCCAAGATCAGAAAACCTTTAAGTCCCACATGGTATCACAACAACTGCTGAAAGCCTCATCAGTAGTTTGACAAGTGCTGAAGACTTCAACAGCTGAAGATCAAGTGCTGAAGACCTTAACAACTGAAGAACCAAAGTGCTGAAGTACAACAGCTGAAGAACACAAGTGCTGAAGCTGAAAGACCAAAGTACTGAAGTACAACAGCTGAAGAGTTCACAAGTGCTGAAGATCAACAACTGATGTACAAAGTCTGAAGACAAAGACTGAAGACATCAGCTGATGATATCTACTGAAGTCATCAGCTGATGAAACACCTGAAGGTCAAAGTCTGAAGATCAAGTACTGAAGCCTCAGTAGTTTGTCACAACTGCTGAAGAGTACTTCTTCAGTAGTTGTGATATCAGTAGTTTTATATTTCTAGTTTCAGTAGTTTTATGTTTCAGTAGTTTTGTAAAACGACTGAAGAGCTTGTTCTTCAGTCGTTGTAGTTTCAGTAGTTTTATATTTTGTACTTAACTTGCTGATATGTTCTCAGTAGTTGTGAACATTTCAGTAGTTTGTTAAGAATTAGTTATTTCTGTATTGGATCTGCCAGTTGTCACTTTCCGTGACAACAGCAGTGATTGTTGCACTCTATATAAGGAGTGACAACCTATTGTAATCGTTGTATGAAATGAGTAATTGAATGGAATGAATGATTGATTCGTTTAGAAATATTCTACATCTATAAACATTCCTAGAAATCAGAAATACATATTCTCTCCCTATAACCGTATGCGATCTTAATGCTTACAAATATCGTTTGCTTGCTACACTTTGTCTAATTCGTGTTTGTATTCCGCTGCTTTATATTCTGATACATCAAACTTGTGATCTCTGATCCTGTCAAATGGTATCAGAGCAAGGTTAATCATTGATCGATCTAATAATTGATCATTGAAACTGCTATTCAAGATCCAAGTTTGATTGAATTAGCTTTTATTTTTGCAAGAAACGGTTATAGAGATTGAATTTTCTGTATTTCTGCTCATTCATCCTGAGATCTTTTTCTTGGTTCTCATTGAGTTTGTTGTGGTTTGTCTAAAACTTTTTAAAACTTGAACTAAACTGTTTTTGAACTGAAAAATGACCACTCCCTCCAATGATCCTCACAATACTGGTTCCTCAACCAAGCCTCCTATGCTGGTTAGGAATGAGTATACATATGGCAAAGACGTATGCTCCATCACCTGTCTGTTAACAGCGCAGGGTGTTGGACATCAGTGGTACATGGTCCACACAAGCCTATGGTGAATAACCCGGAAACCAATCAAATGGTTCCGAAGAGGAGGGAGCAATACTCAGATGAGGATAAGAAGTTGCTTGAGATTGATGCAAAAGCCCATGGAATTCTGGCCATGGCTTTGCCCAATGAAATTTATTCTGGGCTAATGCATCATGAAACTGCCCATGACCTCTAGATTGCTTTGAAAGAACAATTTGGAGGAACAGATGGGGTCTTGGCAAATAATAGGGAAATTCTTGCCC